>JANEYF010004825.1:0-600000 GCA_029963845.1 Rhamnusium bicolor | reverse complement strand
ACGTTGAGAAATTAATTTTCTCTTTGGCTTGATTGGAGGTGGAAAATGGGTTTAGCCTCACATATTCTACCAGAGCATTGTCATTTACTGGAGTTGTTTTTTATTTGGCCACCCAGATCCCACTGCTCTACTCAGATCATGAGTTTTTATCCACTTTTGGTTTAATTTTTTAATCGTGCCTTTGCTGCAAGTAATTTCATTTGCTATGCGTTATTGAGACCACACTTGTCGACGATGATATAGCTTTTCTCTACTTCACTTAAAACATGGTAAGGCATAATTAAGTAACAAAAATATGTTTTTACTTAATATGACAAAGACATTGAAATTAATAAAAAAATCGTTACAACGGGAAAATTTTTCAACGTGTAAGAAAATTGATATTGTGGCGGAAATGATGGTGAATTTTGCGCCAACCATATCCCAGGTTGCCTTATCAGAGAGTCCTCAAAATGTGTAAGTTTCATCCACACAAGATAAAAATAGTTCATGAGTTGACGGAAGACGATTTCGGCAAAAGAAATAATTTCTTAGAGATTATGACAAAAACAATTGCCCTGATTACCTGATTAGTATTTGCTTTAGTGATTAACCTTATTTTATAAATGTTAAAAAACAGAATATGAGATATTGGAGTGATCAGAATCTACATTGGTACGGGAAAATCATACACGATATTACCTTAAATTTGAATGCTTAGGCCAGTATTCTGAGCGATCACATCATAGAGCCATTTTTCATTAAGGAATACTTGACTGGGCTCTTATACCTTAATATATTGGAGAATGTCATTGAGCCCGAAGTTATCCAAACCATACAAAATTATGCCTAAAAATTTCAAGGGATCGAAAAAAAATTTCTAGCAAGACGGTGCCCTCCAAATTGTTTCAGGCAAGTCAGGAATCATCTGTACGCAGGTTCTCAATCCTGATAGTTAGTTTGGACGTCGTGGCTCGATTGACTGGTTTGCTCAAGATTTAACGAGTTTTAATGGATCGACTATGAACTGGTGATTTCTCAGAAGTTTTGACTAGAATGCTACAATTACTGATTTTGAGTTAAATATTACATCACTTAGTATCCGCTGAATATGTAAAAAAGCAAAGCTGCTAATTGTTTTAATAAAGTTACTAACAATTTTATAATTGGTGCCAACTTCACACTAGCACTACAACCATCGGTGTTAATTGCAAAACCTGTACCATCATTTAGCACCTATTTGACAGCCTCTGAGTATGTAAAAAATAGAGGTGCTAATTGTTTAAACAAACCATTTTATAATTTTAGCATCAACTTCACACCGTCGGTGCTAAGTGCGAAACTTATACCATCATTTAGCACCCTTTGAATATGTAAAAAACTGAAGTGCTAATAATTGTTGTAGCTAAGTGTGCTAAGAAAGTTTCTCTATTAGTACCGATGCGATAGTTGTGGTGGGGTGTGAGGTTGGCACCAAAATTATGAGGTTGCTAAAACAATTAGCTCCTCTGTAGTTCAGACGTTTGTAAATGGCTGCTAAATGATGGTTTAGGTTTCGAAAGTTTTCAACATTATTTACAAACAATGTAAACAACAACGGACCAAGTTTAGGCTATACCGCAATCTTGAGAGATAACAGATTCAAGGTTCAAGTGATATTATCCTGCTTCATATTAAAAAAAAACCTTTTCTTTTCTGCCTGATAGGATAGAACAATGTCAACCATAATCTGGATCCCTTATTCCATAGCTACAAATGTTGGCAAAAGTTGTGAATTTTTGCGATTGGTGGGCAATTGGTACGGAGTTCGGGTTGGACAAATGTGCAGTCGTCCACCTCAAGAGAGGACGATTCGGGGAATTCCTTGAAGATGCGCAGCTCGCAGATGGAAGCATCCTAAGATCAGGATGCCGGAGAGACCTATACATATCTGAGTGTGCAACAAAGGCTCATCCAGGATGTAACACAAATAAAGATTTCTCTCCGCGGCAAGTACAGACACCGCATTCGAAAGATTTGGTCTTCCAAACTTTCGGGGAAGAACAAGGTGTCTGCAACTAATACGCTTTCCGTTTCGATTCTACTGCACTCTTTCGGAGTCGTAAAGTAGACGGTAGATGAACTGCGCCAATTAGACAGAGAAACCCGCAAGATGATGAATATTCACAGAAGTATTCATCCTAGATCGTCCATTCCTCGTGTGTACCTCCACGTCAACGGGGGGCCGAGGACTGTTGAGCCTGGAGTGTACGCATGGCAGAGAAGTAGCGATTTGTAAAACATCACGAAACTGCAGGAGTGGGAGCAGGGTTGTTCAAGGCAGCAAAAAGAGCAGCAGATGAAATCGGTCTCGCATTCGATACCAGGCGAGGTAGCCGGTGAGGTGCTGATGTAGAGTTAGTCACTGACCTTCAGCCAAATCGTCTGAAAGCCCGAATCAGAGCTGCGGAACAGGAAAATCTGTTTCGGCAGCACGTTGATAAACCCCAGCATGGTGTCTTCTATAAGAACATGGAAACACTGGGTTTATCGACCAGGCTGACATTCGCCTTTCTAAGGCCAGCTGGGCTTAAGTCGGAGACCGAGGGATTCATTATGGCCTGCCAAGATGGTGTTATCAACACTATGATCTACCATAGCCGTGTGTGGTGTGTAAAGGTTCCTGACATCAACTGCAGGACCTGCCGTTAGGCGCCGGAATCGTTCATGCACATACTATCTGCATGCCCTGTATATGCGATTTCGACGTTACATCCACCGATATAACGCGGCGTTACGAGTGTTATACTACCATCTAAGGCACTCGTAAGGGGTAGTCCAGACACCAGTGCTGCCTTACGTCCCCGGAGATATAGAGTTCGTTGTCGATAACGAGAAATTCCGGATTTACTGTATCTACTTATTCCCGACTGTCAGGCTTATCCAAGCCAACAAGCTTGACATAGTCCTCCTCGAACATCAACTCAAGGTGATGTATGTCATCGAGTTCTCTGCACCTGTGGAGAAAAACATCACCTTGAAACAGGAGGAGAAACGGACCAAATATCACTATCTCAGGTACGAGCTCCAAGTGCAGTACCCAGGCTACTCGGTAAAAATGTTTGTTCTTATAATCGGTGTACTCGGAGGGATAAAGCATACGCTTCTCTCGGAAGTGAAGATCGTACCGGCCTGCCAAAAGTCAGCCGAATGGCTGGCAAGCCAAATGTAGAAGGCGGTCATTCTGGGTTCTTTCCGTCTGCTTAGGGCACACGATTCTGGTATCTACAGTCACTAACCCTGCGGGATGTGGGGAGCGGCTGTAGTTAATGCGCCGGCGCGAAACCCGTAAGGTATCGGAGGCCACGGGAGGACTGTCCGGCATCGGATAATCCGGAAAAAAAAATGCTTTATTTGCCTAACAGGTAACACCAATACAGGACAAAGTTTCAGTACAAAATATGCGTAAAATATTATACTAAAATATTATACTTATATTAAACTACAAACTTATCAACTAAGGTAATAAACTAAAATTCATAATGCTGCTATAAAAAAAATATTAAATTTGAAGCTGAGTATAGTAAAAATAAAAGTACCTACATGATATATAATATGGTACAATTTATCAAATTAAATATCATGCAGCGAACATTAATCTCACTAGGCATTAGTAGTTCAGATATAGTTGAGAAGGAAGGAAATAATAATAATGATAATTAAGACAGGTAAATAATATGACAATAATTACTTCATGTAAGGTAATATTTGAGCATTTTAAAGAAGGTAAATAAATAAAATAAAAAGGCGGAGGCATAAAGAAGATTTTAATTCTAAAGATTAAGATTATATTTCAAAAGCTTGTGTAGCAAATTGCAATAGCTCTTTTTGTGTACAAGTGTATATATCACAGTATTGACTAATTTTGTTAAAATTATAACACATACAATATATATGTGATTTTAATATCACGTTGCTGGCTCGAATATTGTAAAACATGGGATTTTGTCGACAATGCGCTCTAGGAATCAGCAGATTAATTTGTAAAAGAATTTGAGGATTATCAATTTTATTATGTAGTAGTTTTTGGAGAAGAAAATAGCATGGAACAGATTCGTCGAAATTCCAGACTCTCAAAATTAAAGCTACCAGTAGATACCTATTGTCTACCTCTCTCTCGGGATAATTACTTTTAGCTCTAAAAGATAAGAATTTTAGAAATTTTCTTTGAACTTGTTCTAGCGTATTTTTGTGGAAAAGGTAATAGGGTTCTAGATTATGTTTCCATACTCGATCTTTGATCTTACGTAAGAGTAATATAATAATTTAGGCATGTTAAATTAGTAAATGATTTACAATTTCTTATTATAAAGCTTAGCGTTCTGATTGCTTCTTTAGATTTAATTCTCGTATGTTCAGCAAAGCTGAGTTCAGGATCGCAATACATGCCTAAATCTTTGATTGTATTTGTGCGTTCTATGACAGTATCAATGATTCTGTAGTTGTGGATAATATAATTTATCTTTTTAGTGTAAGTTACTACATTACATTTGGTGGCATTGATGCCATTGATGTTAAGAATATACCAATTGTTGACTGCGTCGAGGTTATTTTGATGAATCATTTACGGAACTTATGCGCTTAAAAATTTTTAAATCATCTGCAAATATCAGGGAATCGCATCATAGTTCAATACACAGATATTCTATAAATAACATAAATAATAAGGGCCCGAGATTGGGGCCTTGTGGTAATCGGGATGGTGCCAAGTATGTCAATGATTTATGTCCGTTGTAAAATACATATTGCTTTCTCTCTGTTGGGTATGATCGAAAAAAGTTTAGTATGTTTTGGTTATCTCCGAACTTTTCCAACTTTTGTAGTAGTAGCTGATGATCAATGCGGTCGAACGCTTTGGTAAAGTCCATATACAAAGTATCTACTTGACCCTGTTCGTCTATGACTTTAGACACGGCTTGACTGAATGGTTCACACTAGATTCGTAACAGTAGATCCGTTAGACATGAATCCGTGCTTACATGGCGATAATATGTTCTTTGTGGACAAATATATTCGATTGTATAAAATAATTTTCAGCACATTTGCAAAATTGCACAGAAGAGAAATCTGCTTACACAGTCCATTTGCCTGCTTTAAAAATTGGAAATTGCTGCTTTCTGTTCGTTGGGAAAGACTGACGTTTTAATGGAAAAGTTAAAGGATGAATAATGGAATGGAGAGTGCATCAGCGCAATCTTTCACCAGAAATGATAGTATAAAATCCGGACCTGATGCCATTTTCTTCTTTAATTTTTTTGTAGCATCCTTTATTTCTGACAGAAATGTTTTTTATACTGATAGTTTCGAAATTGTTGTTGTATCGGGTCACATCGTTATTTTGCGTGCTGCTACTTGGAGCACTATTCATTGAACTAAAGGATTTGGCAAATACGTTTATAATTTCTTGTGGATTATCATATTCTTTATCCTTGTATGACATTTTTCCAGGTATTCTGGTTTGTTGTCTTTTCGATTGTATGAGGACCAGATGTGTTTCAGATCAGAGGACATTGAGGTCTGTATACTAAAGATATATTGTTGATAAGCTATATCGATCTGTTGTTTTATTGAAGCTCTAAGTTGTTTATATTGTTCGAGATAATAGTTGAATTTTGTTTTTTTGGGATTTGCTGAATATTTGTTTTTCTGTTTGATGTTACTGATTATTTCACTGGTATACCATTTTGAATAAATCCTTTTATATGTTCTGTATTGAGGAACTTGTTGATCTATGATGTAATGAAGCCTGTTGTAGAATTTTTCAAGAGCTAAATTGATATCTGAAAAGTTTTGTAGATTGTACCAATCGGTTTCAGAGATAGCTTTATATAGAGCTGTGTAATTGGCTTTCCTAAAATTATAGGCTTTCTGATTATTAGGGGATATAAATTTTGTGCATTTTAAGAGGAGCTTTGTTTTGACGAGAAGAGTGGGGTCAAAAAATATCCTCTTTTACAAATGGTGCATTATCGTGTAGAATCTCATACTTTAGATTAGAGAAAACAAGACCGCGCAGACCGCCTGATTTATTGAGTATTTTGTTATGTTGTTGAATATCGATGAAGGTTGCAAAGTTAGAAATTATATTGGTCTTACTATCACTATTTTCATTCTTTACATAGAGTGGTACATAAAGTCTCCAAAAACAAGTATTTTTTTTATCTAAAATAAAGTTTAGTTGTTCTAATGTAAAAAACAGTTCGCATTGATCTAAGCTAGTACTAGGTGGTATATAAATAACAAAAATGTATACTATTGTAAACTGAAATTGACATTTACAGCACAGAACATCAATAGTAGGAAATGAAGCTGAAAAGAACGGAAGTTAAATTTTTTCTGGCTTTAGATGTTGTTTACATGCTAGAAGCACCACCCCCTGTTGTGTACTCGGTCAGATGTAATTTCCTATTGCTTCTGTGCACCCTATATGTCACCAGAAATAATTCAACACTCAGTACTTCTTTTTGGATTCACATTTTAGTTTAGGCTATTAAGTCGAATTCACATTGTGCAACGGATAAATTTTAGGCAAAAGTTGTATCAAACGCAAGTACGAAATCAAAGAAAATTCATGCAACTTTATGATTTTGATCGATATGCAATTTGTGAAGCATCTTCACTAGCAATCGATGCAACATTAAAATTTGAAAACTATGAGCGCTAATAATGTAGTACTGCAAACTACAACTTTAAAAGTACCAATCTAAATCGACAGTCCGCGATTTTCTAGTCACATTGTACTATTGTTAAGTTGGTCATGTATTTTTTGACTAGAAAATTTCTTTGCTATGCTCATATATAAAACCGATTGAAGTGATTGCGGTTTGCCATAGCATGACACACTTATTTTAAATCAATAGATATTAACACACTTCTAACAATACCTCATTGAACTACACTTATAAATATGTATCGTATCGAATATCATTTATTAGGTTTAACTCAGAAGGGGATATGAGTGATTGACTCTTTAAGAGATTGGTTTTTCCAACGAAGCATTATACAGTTCTCTATAAGCGCTGACGAAGCTGTAAGTAACCCTCTTGCACCCCCTCAACTCCAGAGACATGGTGAATTTTTATCCTCCCCGACTACCAAACGCCCACTAATCATCTACAAGAGGGCGTCGAAGTGAAATATACCGGAGATCGAATTACTTTTTATACGGTAATAGGATTTTATCAACCCCTGACAAATTAATTTTAGTTTACAGTGGATATGTAATTATAGCCTCGGTTCGAATTGGTTAGAAAAAATAAATTAGAGGAAAAATTAATACTATGTTTCTGACAAGAATGGAAATAAGGGTTTATTATTTGAAAAGATGTCTTTCTGTTGAATAAAAACAAGTTAATGAAAACACGCAAAAAACTGGCAGAAAATAAATCGATTTACTGTGTTACCGATTATATTTCTAATCACTTCAGGCAATATTGGATTATTTATTTTTAATTAAGATCAGTAAGTCATCGGTACTGAAACTACATAAATAAATGTTGACACGTATCAGTTTCTATTGACATTGACAAGCAAAACTAATAGTAATTATGTTAGTTAACATATAAATTGTCCAATCTAGTTCATTCCAAATTAATAGTTGTAGTTTCAAGAACTGCTAAAAATATTGAAATATTTTCGAGATATACGAAGATGCATTTGTTTGGTGTTTTAAGAGTAGTGCACACTTAATAAGAAAATATTGAATAAGTAACTGATTTGAAACCGAGGCTATGTGCATCTCCCCAGCACCTGACTTTAAAGTGTATATTTAGTTTTGAGCAATTAGGTTAAACAAAAACAAAAGTACTATTCAAAATTCTTTATGTAATGTTGGTTTTCAGAAACGGATCTTTTTTTAGACTTTTTTGTGTAAACGAGGAATATTAATGCAGTTTTTTATAGCTAATTATCTTAACGTCGGCCTATTTCCGCTACCAGGGCCAATCACCAATGTCAGCAGAAGAGCTATCCCCACCTGTAAATATTTACGAACCTCTTGTTTATCGAAGAGTAGCGATTTTTACTTGCCTAACATCTAATGGACAATGGATCTGCTGCTTTACATTCCCTCCGAAGGATGATATGCTACCTACACAACCCTCGTCTAAGATTGCATAACTTTTGTGTATACATTGATTTACAAGTCGCTAGAAGACGAGACAAGTTTTACTTGGGTTACCATGCAAATTACTTTCCACGACTACCGTTACTTAACTTTCATATCGAAATGCGATTATGTTAAGTCAGTCTACGCTCGGCCCTGTGCTTCTGTAGTTAAATATAAAAATAAACACCACATAACTTAGACAACCCCCAAATCCAAACATGGAGAGGCATAGGCTGAAATTACACTGATGAAAAAACGTGAAGACGGTTGTGAAAAGTTGAAAACTGGATTTTAACCGAGGTGTCATCAGTTACATTTGTCACTTAACACTCTAGCTCATTGAGCTACCGAAGTGGTTAAATTAAATTAACGTCAGTTTTTAAGAACTTTCTCTATTGAGATTTTGATGATGATAAATTATGGACACAGGACTCAGAGATATGCGATTTATTTAATGCTAATCACCCTCAACGCACGACGCCAGCTATTTAGCCAGTCTACTGTTAGTAAAATTGAAAACAATTCGACGAAACGGGGAATCTATAGGACAAACCTAAAATTGACCGTCTACAAACGAAAGGTAATACTGGTCTTAATGTTCTTTTGATGATTCAGGAAAACCACCATGTGTCCCCTCGCCACTTGGTTTAAATCAGAATATTAGTTAACAAACAGTATTAACAGTCTTGTTCAAAGGAAAATTCCATCCACATAAATTTCAACTTGTGTACGAGCTAAACGAGGACGACTTAGATGGGTGTATTCTGTTTTGTGAACTGCTGCAAGATTTGTAAAACAATCATAACCGATTTGTAAAAAATATTTTATTTTCAGATGACGCTGCTTCAGTACCTATATTCCAAAATATAGGTACTAGTCAAAATTTGAAAAAAAATTCACATTTTAAACTGCTGTGGAATCCTAAACAATGAACATGTCTCAACCAAATCTCGACATTTGTAAAATAATTCTCCAAAAGGTTTTAAAGTAATTTCATACAGTTAAAAAGATAAAGTTTCTCGGTAATACATTCTCATCATATAAAATTTGAAATTAATGAAAAATAAATCATTTTATTTCGTTTTATTTGGTTTATTTAGTTTGTCTCGTTAATCTCATTTTCCTCATTTGCCTCATTTGTCTCATTTGTCCCATTTGACTCTTTTGTCTCATTTCTCTAGTTTATATCGTTTATCCTATTTGTATTTTTACCCCATATACCTCAGTTGTCTCGATTATCAATTGGTTTTCATTTGCTTCTTTGTCTCATTTGCTTAGTTTGTCTAATTTGTCTCATTTGTTTCATTGGTCTCATTTGTCTCATTTGTCTCATTTATCTCTTTTTATCTTATTTATTCCGTTTATTTTGTTCATTAATGATTTTATATAAATAAATGAAATAAACGGAAATGATATTTTCAATTAAAGTAATTTATTTCTTTCATGTCAAATTGAATATGATGATGAGAAAGTACTGTCAAAGAGCACCTAGCCGCGACCAATTTTTGATATCGGCATTCAAAAAAATATCAAAATTGAAGAATTATTCCTCAAAATGATGAAAATTTGATTGAGGCATGTTTCATTTTTAATAATAAATAATTATTTTTTTTCTTTTAATTTCTTTTTAAATGTTTTTAGTTTACCTAATTTCTTAAAACTAATATTTGATGTTATACACTTAAACACATATCCGCAGTTTTCGCGCATTAAGTGCATAACTATTATTGTGCATAACTATTTTTTCTATATTTATTTTCATACGGCATTTGAATCAACTGAATACAGGCATGGTGCATGGCAGCCGGGTAGGTAAAGCGCTTATAGCTATTTATTCAGTCGATAGTTCGATTCCATCCTGAAAAAAGTTGGACAATTTATTTATAATTTGTTTCGGACTAAGATGGACCAGGGAATTTTCGATTCTCCAGAAGTGGTTCGAACTCCACAATAAACTGTAGGGCCTCATCTTTTTTTTACCAAAAACAAAATCCTAGGATTTTCAGGGGGTTATTTTGATGACCTGAGAGGTGGTTAAAACACATTTTAAGAGTTGTACATCCGAAAATATATATGTATATAGAGACTTTCACAGCTTCAATCAATTCGTATTTGTACAGGGTGAACCCACGAGAATTCCCATCCGCCTTTTCTCCGTTATTTTTGAAATTAAAAAGACGTTTCGAAAAAACAGATTGTAGGGAATGAATTTTTATGGATTTTTTTTGCGATGACATCATTGAATATACATGGTAAATCATAACTTATATTTCTTTAAATAGAACACTATATATTTTTTGATATCTACGTTTTATTATGATTTCAGTAATATACATGTTATATATTTGCATTATTTATTTGGAAGATACAAGCTGTTAAAATATACTTCGAATATATTCCTGCTTTAATTTTCAGAAGAATACATGATTTAATTTAATAGAAATATTTCACACACAAGTTATGACAACGGAAAATGACAAGTTCATCGACTGACTGATATTAAATTATTTAGATGCTTATATATTTTTCCATAGGCTTCTAGAAATATGACATTTTATAGTTTCTGCTTCATTTTAATACGTTATTTTAACAGCTTGTATCTTCCAAACAAATGATGCAAATATACAACATGTATATATCACTGAATCGTAAGAAAACGTAGATTCAAAAAACTAAAAATATATATGACGTTCTATTTAAAAGAATAAAAGTTGGTTTGATCACACTTTTATGCAATATCATGTATATTCACGGAGGTCACCATAAAAAAACATAAAATTTCCTACAATCTGGTTTCTGAGATGTCTTTCTAACTCCAAAAATAACGGAGAAAAGGAGGGTGGGAATTCTTGCAAGCTCACCCTATACATAACAAAACTTTTATAATGAAGAATTTTATTTATGCTGCACATCATACAGAAAATTTCCACATACATGGTGTACAGTATTGGATACTACAAGTTTAAACTTAAACATTAATAGACAGACAGACAGACAGACAGGATACACATAATGTTTGACAAATACATCTTAGAAGATATAGCATTATACAGGGTGTCCAAACCAAAAGTAGGCTAAATAACTTTGGCGATAAAAATTTTTTGAAAAATTGATGAAAGACGCAGACCTTGCTTCCAAGGGGGACATATTTTAATGTAATACTTGTATACCTATCATCATCCCTCTACCTTACGCGGCAACCCCCTCAAAAAATTCAAATGGCAAAGGGGGTCGAGTGATACATCTTTTGAAAGGTCTTTCAATTCTCTACATAACTGTGTATTTTTTTTAACTTTTATTGATTCGTTCCTGAGAAATAATTGTTTCATTATTTTAGGTTTGGGAAATAGAAATAAAAGAAGCAGTTTAAATTATCGTATGTATTGGTCAAAATGACCCCCACCGACTTCCATACAGTAGTATAATCTGTCTTGAAATTCTGTACGAACATTTCTGAACACATCTGGAGTCAATAAACGGTATTCTCCAACAATTCTTTCACGTAACTCTTCCAGAGATGCGAGTTTTGTTGCAAATACCTTCGATTTCAAATGTCCTCACAGAAAGAAATCCAAGGGAGTTAAATCGGGTGACCTAGCGGGCCACTCCACAGGCCCTCTTCTTCCAGTCCATCGCTTAGGAAACCGATTATCCAAAAATTGACGGACTGCTACAGCAAAATGTGGGGGTGCCTCATCCTGTTGAAAAAAACAATTCGCTCTCTAAAAGATTATCGTCTTCTTCGAGGATTTGGGTAATCATTGGGTCGATGTTATTTTCTAACATATCGAGGTACCTTTCGCCATTTAAATTGTCAGGAATAAAAAACGGCCTGACAATGTGATCCCCTAAGATGCCAGCCCAAACATTTAACTTCTGAGGTTTTTGGGTATGAGTTTCCATGAACAAATTTGGATTAGTTTCACTCCAATACCTACAATTGCGCCTGTTTACCTCCCCATTTAACTGAAATGTCGATTCATCAGAAAAACACGTATTGTACAGTAGATTGGCATTACCGTATAATTCTTCACTAAAAATCTCACAGAATTCAAGCCGACGATCGGGATCATCTTCGTTTAATTTCTTGTGCCAATTTAAATTTATATGGATGAAATCTGTGAGCCTTTATAATTCGATGAACACTGCTTCGTGATACACCGGAAGCCTCAGCTACTTTCCTGATCGACTGAGTATTATCCATCTGCAAATGACCCAGAACTGCCACTTCAACTGCTTCATTCCTAATCGGTCGCTAAGGTTCATGCTTCTTGTTTCCTACAGAATCTGTTTCCATAAATTTTGTCAATAATTGTAAAACATAATGAGAACCAACCCTACCATCTGGGTGATTTCTATTGAATATGCGCTCCATAGCTCTAGCACAATTATCGTTTTTAAAATAAATGCTGACAATTTCTATTCTCTCCTGAAGGGTATAAACAATTTTGAGAACTCACTCTGGTAAAATGTATCTCGATTTAAAATTGGTGGTGAACAAATTAATGTTCAAGGACTATCAAATACTTACGAGTCTTTTATTATTCTAAAACTAAACGGACAAGGAAAGTGTTTTTTGTCGAAAAAACTCGTGTTGATTTGAGAGCACTAAAAAATTTAGTTTTTTTTATAAATTCCAATACCCAGTGTCGTGTATTTTAAATTTTTTAAACGATTTCGATTATGTGTAATCATCAAAAATAATATTATTTTCCTTATGAACGAATCGATAAAAGTTTTAAGAAATACACAGTTATGTAGAGAATTGAAAGACCTTTCAAAAGATGTATCACTCGACCCCCCTTGCCATTTGAATTTTTTGATAGGGTGGTCGTGTAGGGTAGAGGGATGATGATAGGTATACAAGTATTATATTAAAATATGTCCCCCTTGGAAGCAAGGTCGATGTGTTTCACCAATTTTCCAAAAAAAATGTATCTCCAAAGTTAATCAGGGTGCATACTTTTGGTATACCCTGTATATAAACTAATATTTTTTTTTAAATTGATATGGAAAAAATCTATATCGTGCTGTTTTATAAACTCATTAGTAGTAATGAGATACTTGTTAACGGGTGAAATCATATTTGTTATTTTCGAGATATGATCCGTTCTTCTTAATTTAATTCAGGTACATTGATAGAAATTTCGGCTAAAATGTCAGGTACATTCAGTTTGTTAAAAACATTGAATATAAACAATACCTCAATAGTTTTTCTTCTTTCATGTAGTGACTTAATATTAAAATATGAACGTTGTATTTCATAGAATATGAATAATGGCCAGTAATTATGCTTTCTAGAAAACAAGGTTCTTAGCAGTCTTTTTTTGAATTTCCTCTAGCATATCTGAATATAAATTAGTTTTTGGATTCCATGCAATAACACCATATTCTAGTTGCGGACGAACATAAGAATTGAATAATAATATAGCAATATCACTATTAAATTCTTTGCTAGCTCTTGTAATGAAACTAAATTTTCTGTAACCCTCTAAGATTATATCTGACATGTGACTATTGAAGCTGAAGTTATTCGTGAACTTAATACCCAGATCTTTTATTTCAGACAAACGATCTAATACTGTATTATTGATTGCATAGTTATTTACGATAGGATTTTTTCTTCTTGTGAAAGTAACTGATTTACACTTGCATTCGTTAAAAGTTACGTTTTTACGATAAACTAAAAGATCATTTAAATCAGTTTGTAGTAGATTACAGTCTTCTAAAGTGTCTATTCGGTGAAATAACTTTAAGTCATCCGCGTAAAGCAAGAATATGGAGTGCTTGATATATTGGCAAGTCGTTAATAAATAGGACAAACAGCAAAGGTCAGGAATTGAGCCTTTTGGAACCCCCGATGTTGCATTGAATTTATTCGAGTGGGTATCATTAAATTTTACAAACTGCGTTCTTCTTGTCAGATAAGAATATAAGAAATTTAACGTCAAATTTAACTGTCAAATGCTTTTGCTAAGTCTGTATATATGACATCAACTTGTGATCCAGTTTCAATTACGATAGTAACTGAGGTACCGAATACGCACAAATTTGTAATGGTCGACTATTTTTGTATAAAACCATGTTGTTGGTCGATTATTACTGGGTTAACATGTATGTAAATTGTATATAATCAAGCTGAAAGCGTCATGCAATAGCGCATATTCATATATTCGTGTTTTTTTTACTTGAAATTATAGCAGTATTCTTGCAGAGAAAAAATCTGAAATAACAGCACATGCACATAATCGTGTCCTCAAATACTATATATATATATATATATATTTTTTTTGAAGTAGATAGGTTTAAACGTTGTAATTTGTATGTAATTTCTAATTGAAAGAGAAAACGGTGTACTTGCTCCAACAATTTTACAAAAGGAGAAATTACGTTGATTGTATTGCCGAACTGTTGACAATAAATTGAGATCTAATTAAAAGTTAACCGAGTTCATTCCCACAAAGCCGTATTTATAAATACGAAACTAACGAATTTGTGTTTTTAATTTCCAGAGGGCTGTGTAGGCTGGTATCGGTGCCAGGAGACATCCCCACAGATGCGGTCCCCATGAAGTAATGATCTGTACCAAGGATTAAAGAAGGCAATTAAAAGTCGCGTGAGGTAATAAAGATGAATATTTGTGCGGGTTTTCTTTGGCTTCCTTCCGGATCCTTTCGGAGTGAAGAAGCGGCCGTTAAATGAGGCGTGGCGTGACAGATGGCGGCAACTCCACTGAAATGTCCAGAAACTTCACTTTGTCACACTTTTTTTATTACCCATCTCAAGCCACTTTATTTATTAGAATTAGCGAGTTTTACCAGCCTATCTTATTATTACACCGTCCATTGAATTTGTTGCGTCTGGGACAATTTATTTTGTGTACTTCTTTGGTTAATGCTCATTTGAGGATACAGAGTGACACACTTGAGGAATAATAAACACCACAGAAATTAGACAACCCTCGAATCCAAAACCAAAACTGTCTAGAAGGAGGATAACCTTAGCAAAATGTGGACAAACAACCATTTCCACCGGCATTGCCAGTGCCGGTGGCGGCAGTCGAACCCGCAGCTACGATAGGTAGATTTATAGTCACACTTGCCATTGCACGATCCAGCTTACTATGCCACCTGACTGAGGAACCGCAAATAATTATACAGTGTATTCCATTTAAAACAAAACATCCTGAAGAACTCTGTCGAAAAAATTATTTAGGAAAAAATTTAGAGACAAGTTGATTTTCATTTTTAAGGAGACATCTTATGACATCGCTCCCCATTCTCTATAGAATTACCCTGTCAAAAATTTCAAATGAGAAGTTGTGTCTAATCGTACATTATTTGACTTTTAACTCTGATAACGACTGTGGCTTGTTGCATATTGGTCAAATTAGTTTACAAAATACGAATAAAAAGATTTTTCCGTTTTAATCACAAATATTCTTAATTAAAAAAATATGTAATTGCAACAATTTTTCAGCTGTAAATTAAATATTCATATGTAATACCAGTAGAGGTTAAATTATTTCCGAAATTTTTTTTGCCTGCGGCTCGGGATAATTTTCAAAATATTCATGACCGAGGAAAAATTTTCGGTTTTTAATTTAACATCGAGTGGTATTCGGTAAGAAAATTGCACACCAAGTTGCATTTAATTAAATAAAGCCAAAATTTTATTTTACTTTGACAGTATAATATAGAAGGCTTTGAATGACTTTAAATTCAAATTTGAAAAAAAAAATGTTGACTCAGTTGTGGTTAGTTTACCGTGCGGACAAAAATTATACAAAATAGTGTGTAAATATTATACATATTTTATTAGACACAGATATTTAATAAATGCCATTTCCCCTGGTCTAACCTATTCACCATTGCAACGAAGTGATTTTTCCGTTATAGTCCAGGAGGCAGTGAATTTTTTTCGTACTTATTTTCCCAGTCGGTATATATGTATTAATCTGTTCTCTTAGTGACAAAAAACAAGAATTGTTGAGTCTGGCTAACATTTTTGGATGGATTCAAAAAATAAAAATAAAATACAAGTCCACTTATTTTCCCAGTCATAAATATTTTACAGTTACTAAAGTGGAACATTAAGTTTATGAAAATAGCAGTCTGGCTTATCTCAGATAGCGGAAAGTGTGTCTGGCTGAAAATTTGCGGATTCTAAAATTTGACCGATTTTGCGGCTCCGTAACCATTATTTTTTCCAGGCTTGAACTTTAGCATATAAATTGTTATAATCATAAACTGTAATTAAAAATAAGTCTGGCTGATTTATGAAATTGGCAAATGAGTCTCTTCTTCAAAATGGGAAAAATAGAAAATTTTTGCTCTTATTTTCCCGGGTTTGAAAATTTGTCACATGATAGATTATACTATATTTTCACAGAAAATACACGTCTGGCTGACATTTACAATCACGAAGGCCTTACCAGACTCACAAACCAGGTAGTTAAACGATGAGCGGAATAGCAGCATGTGCGTATTTAGGTAACGACGCTGGAATGCGAGTTACCTGAGCACAGCTGCCTAGACCCCTATCCCTTGTATCCCTATCTCTGTCAGTTACTCAGAAGATGATAACAACCTTGATTCTTCCAATTTTTCCAATTTAAAACATTTATTTTATATTTAATACATTTCAGGAAACTTAAATGAAGCACCACATACAGTGCATGACAATAAATAATAATTATTTACAATAAATAACACCGTACGGTGTAGCCGGTTGGCTTTACAGTTTTAGCTCACCTCAAATAAATTTCAGGCGAAAAGCAGAAGCGTAGTTTTCCCACATGGAAGATGGGAGGCCTAGGCTGCTGGCTGATGTTGTGGCCCAGAAGACCTTGATTCTGATGCTATGGAACTTGAAAAGAGTATTGATGATATTGACGACAGCTGCGAAAAAAGATGATGATGATGATAATGAATATTATGAAGACACTGATAGCGATGGCGAAGGCGAAATTGATGAAGAAGAAGACGAAGACTTAATTTAATTTATATTTAATTATAATAATATTTTTCATTAAATAATTGATTATTATTTTTGATCAATTATAGTTATTTTTTTCATTAGCCGATGTCAAATAAAAACTTTTCTGTGGCTTTCATTAAAATTTATGATTTCGTTAATAAATATTTTTCAACCTGCCCCATCATAATTCTGTACTCTGTGCTTTTTTTGTATTTCATTGTTTACTGCTCTCATAAAAATTAACGTGTACGTATGACACTAATCACCTGTATAATCGAACGTGCCGAATTTAGGACGCTTGACGATCATTAGACGAGTCTGGCAAGGCTTTAGTCAGATTGTATTTTAAGCTGTTATTATAATATAGGCCATTATCTGATAAATTTTCATGACTGCGAAATTGAGGGAAATTTTTTTGATGAAAACTTTTCAGTTTTTCACCTGCCAGACATATTATCCATACTCATAGATTAGCCAGACTATTTTTTTTACTTAACTTCAGTATACCTCTTATTACTAGAACTATTTTTATCACTGGAAAAAAAAGGGCAGTGTATTCGTATGTTCTGACGCATTTTCCGCCTCAACCCATGGGAACCCCCCCCCCCCCCAAATATATATAAATTTTGCTTAGAATTACTAACCGAACAATTCTATCCATGTTTGCTGACTGGGAAAATAAGTACCGAAAATCGTCACTGCCTCCTGGACTATTAACAATTCTCTGTTTAGTAAGACTTAATTGTGTTCATCTTTCACTTTGGTACACCCTGTATACTATAACTAGTATTAATATTTCCTTTAAAACCGTTTTGAACCAGAGTTCAAGTTGTTTTAGAAGTCCAGTATGTGGAATAACAATTAATTATTTACTAAACATAATTGTTTCAAACCGGTTTATCTTCAGGGTAATCTTATGTTATTTTGTTATCTCAGTAATATCTCTTGTTGTGATTTTACTAAACAGCCGCGAAGTCAGAAGTTGAAAATTGAATTTAATTTAGTTTAATTCAAAGCCGAGTTGAGAGTAGTTGTTAATGATAAAAGAGTATGCATCTATTTTTGTTTAAATAATTTAGAGAATAAATTATTGTTTGATTAATAGTAAAATATTAATCCGTGACCATTTTAAAAGATTTCTTTTTGTAAACATGGTTTTAAAATTCTGAGAAAACGATTCCCGGCGTCAGAATATTTTATAAACATTTGTTTATGTTAAATAATGCAGAGAATTTGTTTATGCACCGTACGCCAAGCTTGCTTGAAATATATTTACGACACGCGCACCACAGTTCAGAATCTAACTTTCGTGTGAGGGATCTGTGAATAAAACCGCACGCACGAGCCAAGAATAGACACTTCTGACAAGTGGTCAGATCCGCAGGTCCTGCAGAACAAGTAGCTCCAGAACTCTAGTATGCTACGCCGAGTCTGACAGTGGTAAGAATTATTTTCACAATTTTATTGCTTTATTGTTGATTTTGGTGAATTTACATCATTTACCATTTGTGTCCGAATTTCTATTATATTTTCTGTCCATTAATTGTCTACGAATACCGAACGGCCAGAGATATCTGGAAAATATCGTGGTTTTTCAAGTAAATTCGGGTTATCTATTTTAACCACGAACATCGGGAACTTCCGGTTGTCAGTATATTATTGTGAATGTAAAGATAGTGTACCAAACTAGACCTTTGTTCTGGAATCCCATCTCAGTCATAGCCGGCACGTGTAAGGTTTTTCTCTAGACCATTGAAATGAACCTTACCGTGCCCCGCGGTGTAATTTACAATCCGTAGCCACTAAACCTAAGTGGTAACACCGAAAGGCTCGAAGATAAATGTAATACCCCTCGTTTTATCAATACCTAGTGCGCAAAATACGTTTTAACTCCGCACGCATATCTCTGATCTAGTCAGCTCAAAGGACAGTTTTTATTAAAGAAGCGAATTAATTAATTGGAACCTAGTGCATTAGATCAGCATCAACCATATCCGAATTGCATTAGTCAGCACGAGTAAGGTTTTTCTCTAAAACTTTGATAAGAACCTCACAGTGCATCATGGCGTACTGTGTTAACCATATCGTTTGATATTTGTATTAACTAGAGACATAAGTCGCTGACCTACAGATATAGCACATCTGCAATTAGCAAGTCATATATACCGTCTGTTCCTGAATTGACATCCTCCCATTATGGCACGCCTGCACTCCGTAACCATTAGCACCTGGATATTTCCGCACCACCCGTCTGCCGTAATTCCTCCTTAAGCACCAGCGACCAAAGAGTCACTAACCGCTTACCATAGACCACAGTAACAATAGATAGCTTTCATAACGTAGCCTTATTTAAAATCACCGAATTCTTGCTTGCATAACTGCTTACAGTAATTATTTTAATATTGCTTGCTTATAGTATTATTGTAGTAGTAGTCTCCGAAATTTCGCTATATCATAACCTCTTGCTTGGTTCCTAGGCTGCTTGGATGTAGATAAAAACGTGAAACCAGTCAGAAATAAATAGAATAAGTACAGTTTAAATTCTTACTTATATTTAAAGGCACAGGTATAAGTAATAAATTTGTTTGTACACCGAGAATTATTTTCGGAATGTAAGGTTGTCCATTGCTACGCAACCGACAACCACACATACAGACCGCCTGAACTTTCCGTTTCTTCACTAAGTTATCCTAGCTGCTATCGTACCGCTGATAAAATAAAGTGGTGTTCCTACGCTTTAAAACAGGAACTGGCGCACGAGACCATACCGAAATAAAAGGTAGAAGTACCGGAAACGTTAAAGTTCCGTATCGTTTGTTGGTATTTTGTGTGTTTTTAATGTCATTTTAACGTTATCTCATAATTTCAAAGGTAACTGACCCAAAACTAAGTTGATAACTTCTTTAAAAATTTACTTATAACTTAAAAATAGTAAGGCTTAGAAATTTTTAATTAATAGACATTTCAAATGGTGATTGCAGGTATTCATAGAACAAATAAATTCAGCGTCGTTATACACTTTTCCTGGATGTTTCATGTGCATATTTGTTAAAGATAATTGTACCAGAAAGTCTCGTGGAGTCAGTCTCCGATTAGTGATCACTCTGTAGACCCCGGTTGGCATCTTATTCTTTAATAAATTTTTAAAAATTATTTATTACAGATACATATAAATACTTATTTTTGAACCAGATTGTAGCAATTTTGTTCCTGTTTCATTGAATAAAGTCTAATTTTATTATTTTATATAGCAATTTTTATAGTTCTTCGATTATAATGACTATTTACAAGATTATGTCAAAATACTATTTTATTTTCAGGTGTATAGAGAAATGGACGGCTCCATCTGAATTTTTTATTGAATAGCCACCCTCAAATGCAATTCGCCCATTCTAATGTACTTTGGATATACTTAACGGATTTTTTTACGATTATAAAATATTTGGAAACTGTATAAATCAAATATATGTCAATATATGATATTTTATGAGCCTTAACTTTGATGTTTCTATTTCAAACGTCTTAGTAAAACATTAACCAGGTTATGATCGCTGCTAGATAGTAAACTGACAAACAAAATTTTTATCGCGTATACTATAACATTGTCTGGTAAAATATACTGATTCTTTTAAACTTTCATTCTTAGCAATACAGTCTTCAAAACTCCTGATCACATTTTATATAACCACATGAAGGATATGACGTTGAATAGCATTATTTCATCTCATATTTCTTTTCAGTTCTTCTAGATTTCTTTCTCAGAGAAAGGAATCTGGAAATGAATGTCGGGAGATCTTGAACACCAAAGAATGATTCCTTGAAATTAACCTATTATGAAACGACTCCTCTCTTTATGAATTTGTGACACGAATAATGTGTGTAGTATTTCAATGTAGCGCGAAGCAGTACCTGTTACTGCCTGGCCATTTCTTCAAGAAAATAAAGCACAATGATCTTAATTGCTGTACCAAACTGTTACTTTAGGACTACGTAAAGGTCATTGATAAATTATCATGAGCCCAGCATCAGCATTAATATAAAAATCTGCTTCATCACTCATGAACAGATAATCTCAATATTTTGATCATTAAGAAGGTTTATGAAATTGTGACAAAATTCAAGCGAATAATTTTATCCTGAACGTTCAACTCCTGAACTAGAGAGATTTTATACGGATGGAATTTTATTTTTCTTAAAATTCATCACCTGCTGCATTCTGACAAACTTAGAGCCACGACTGCCGTCCAATCAAAAACCAAGTAAGTCAATATTGGCAAATTGTAGAAAATCAATTTTTTGTGAAATATTTCAGTAAAAATTGTTTAAGTTGCGTAATATTTGACTTAGGAACTTGATTTTTGTACAGACCCTTATATGCATATAACACACTATATGCTTAAGGGTTTCCTCAAAATTTTGGAAAAATTTGGAAAAACTTTATTTTAGACTTACTTAAATGCAAACTTTATTTAAAAAACACAAATTTTGCCAACAAAAAACCCAAGTATGTATTTCTTGCAAATAAAAAATCGAGTTAATTTACTAAACATTAATTAATCAAACAAAAACAAGTATGTATTTATTGGAAATGAAAAAACAGGTAAATTAACTTACCTAGTTTTATTTAATCAAAAAAACTTTATTTAAAACTTACAGAAACGCCAATTTGATTTAAAAAATATAGTTTTTGCAAACTTAAAAAGAAACATGTATTTATTTCACTACATTTTGTGCACAAAAAATCTTTAGAGTTAAAATAAATGAAACTAAATATTTGGTTATCAAACATACATAAATGCAAACATAACTTTGATCCTATATTTTGCTAGATATTAATATTATTTTATTATAACTAGGTAACACTAAATATCTAATCCACTACAAACTCCCCTGCGTGTTTACCAAGATCTTCAGAGGCATCAGACGTGGGAAGTTGACGCCAAAATAATTGTTTCTTTGGCAGCATTTGATCAAGCAACTTTTTGATTATTTTGTCCTTTTTTTCCTTATTAATTCCTCTACACGCAGGAGTTTGCTTAACATCAGTCAAAATATGTTTGAATTTTGGTTTTAAAAATTTAACCTCCTTAAAATCTGGGGCGTCTTTTTTCACGTTTAAAAAAGAGGGATCGGCTTCCGTTTCTAAATTGGCATATTTTAACTTCATGCAATAATGGAATCGTATTTGATCCTTGTTTTCTAGGTTGGCATCCATTTTCAAAATTCACAAAATCTTCAACATGAAGTTCAATGATCTTATTGTGGCGGCATGATTTTTTAATAAGATCTAGAAGGTCTTCAAAATCTAACACTTCTTTGGCTTTATTCCATTGCTTGCCAATGGCACCATGAATAGCATCGGCTTTCATAAATGAATGCCCTGACTCAAAATACTTAAAAGTTATTGTTTCAGGGCCTCAATTCTCATTAACAAAGATAATACAGCTTGTGAACAGAGTCCAATTTTTATTTTGGGCAGCACAGTTATCTGCCCAAAAAATGATATTTTTGTTGTTATCATCCAGGTTCTTTAAAACATTATAAAATGTTGAAACAACGTCAGATCCGGTTCGTCCTTCAATCGCTTCATGCCACATTACGCAAAAATTGGTACCATTTTTCTTTAAATTAGCAAATGTTTCATTAAAACAAATCAAGCGACTTACCAAAAATGAGATTTTTGTGGTCATTTTTGCAATAATCAGTATTTTCTGCATGTCTACTAAAGATAATTCAGTCGTTTTATCCCATGTTTTGGTGACGTCATCTTCGTACAACTTTATCGCTGCCGTGTATTTCTTTTTGTGAATCTGGTATTGCCTACATACTTCACAATCTTCTAAATGATCACGCCCGTTTTCCGAGTTTGAATTTGATTGATCATTGACTTGCATATGATTCTTGTACAGCAAACAACTTGGACATTCGTCTTGTGAAGGCTTGGAAATACCTATATTCTCTTTCTCAAACACTTTTCTATGTGTCTCATACGATATTAATTTAACTGTAGATTTAAAATCTTCCCACAACTTATAAATAGATAAATTACTTGGCAAATATCTTCGATTTAGCGTATGTACCAAATTATAATGTGACTGAGTAGGATCGAATGAATCAATATGATTCTTAATTTGTCTATAATTTTCCAAAGGTACCTCTTTTACTATTTTCGCTCTCGCACTTCCTCTCTTATCTTTTGTTTCTTGAAACCACTCATCGAGGTTATTTAAATATTCGGTAATAATGGCGTCATATGACTGCCCAATCGTATGCAAAAACATAATTTTGCAAACTTGAATCTTCTTACCGGCTTCTGATTAAGTCAAATATTCTCGTTCACTTGCTTCTTGTCCTTCCCTTTGTTCTTGTTCTGATTGTGTCGTCTGGCATGGCAAAGGCAAAGTGTATTTTACGGAAATACTTCTATGAGAAAGCGCATCGCTCCTATAACATTTTACACCATGTTTTTCTAAAAATTTTCCAAGGAAAAGTCATTTTTCGCCAAAACTAAGCTTACTGTAATATTTAAACACAGTATTTCGTTGTTCGTCATTAATTTTTTTCGGAACATTTTTCTCTACAAGTCGTCTTACACGAGGGAAGCAGTTTTCTAATGCTGTTTATCTTTTTTTTACTTTTTTATCAGTGGCGGTAAAGACTCCTTCAACGTCTTCAACTTCATTATTTGAATTTGTCGGATTATGTAAGGTCTCTTCGTCGTGTGACATAATAGTTGAAAGAGGCTCTGCTCTCTTCGTTATTTTCAGTGCACCTGCACCATTAGTTCTCTAAGGAGCAGGCAAGACAGAATTGACAAATCGTAATGCCCTATTAGTGCATGTATTGTATTGATAGGATATACTAGTACTGTGTCCTTAGGATTTCCAGAAAGCATTTTCTTGATATATGAAATATGCGCCACAGATTGTGAGCGACCTGATCCAAACTCCCATATTCCAAGTGTAGGGAAAACGGCTCCTTCTTCAAAACTGCGATGTAGTTTCTTAATAATATTTGTATCCGAGGGTTTAAGCTGAAGATCTTTAAAAGTAAAAAATTTCGAAACATCCTTGTTTCCTTTATCAGCGTCTGGGCAATAGTCGGGATCTCTATCGAAGTCTTCTTCAGGCGAAGGAGTTGGAAGGGGAAATTTTCTAGAAAAAAAAAAAGCATTAATTTAATAAGCAAACAAAATAAAACTTACACTACATTTTAAAATTTTTCTTACCGTAGTTTTATTTCATTTTGTGCTATTCGTAAAATTAGTAGACTTCGTTTTGACACGGTGCCATCGGCGAGGTCCATACTGTTCAAGAGCTATAATGTGCGTGCTTCCTTGTCGAATGGACGGACTGAACTGATGTGTTGTTCGCTGATGTAATTAAATCACGTGACGTACGTGCTGATTAGCCATTGGCTGTAGGTTTGAAACTGAACGCGTAATATCAATAGCAAGTAGACTTGCTTGGTTTTTTAATTGTAATTATGTATGAAATAGGTATCGTAACTAAAGCTAGCATATGAACTTGTTGGATATGTCGACTTACTTGATTTTTAAATTATAAAATTGACATACATGATTTTAACTTCGTAAATGTTGAATATTATAGTAAAAATTAAAAAATGTGCTGAAAAGTAACTCGTTTACAATTTACAGTTTTTAATATATTACAATGTTAAAAACACCATTAGGTAGATCTTCTTGCGCTGATTCGATTAGTAATAATAATTCAATTTTACAGTATCTCCACTTACTTGGTTTTTGGTTGGTACGGCACATTGGTCTTCTTGGGCTACCAGTAGTCGCATTTTGCTTTTTTTTCATGATAAAATGATAAAACAGTGTTGCGCAGTGGACACTGACTGTCTTTAATTTAGGGCTGAAATCTTCTTTGTACCGGTGTTCTATTTACCAACGCTCCAGTTTGCAATCTGTTAAAATAGGTAACAATATTTCTTACTCTTTCATTTAAAGAACTGTCATATTGGATACTTGTTCGGATTTCTTCTTATCGAAGAAATAAAATAATCATTACATTTTACCGGATCATGTATTAATAGTTTTGATATAATCCACACCATATTATATTATTATTAATTTAAATATATTTTTTTTGTGGTGTATTCATTATATCTCCTGGTAATTATTTTAGAATAATATTATTGTGTTTGAATAAATTTCTTCATCTTTATTTGCCAAATTGAGTTACAAAATTCTTTTAAACTGTATATTTATGGTATAATAGGCGAGGTTCAGCATGGTGTTAAATTTATTACAATGATGATGTAAATAGAGTCGGCACAATATTGAGCTGCTCTTCCACTTAACCTAATAGGTGCACCAAATTCAAAGTTTTTTTTAATACTTAAAGACTGAAATTACATTAAATTAATAGTAGGGGCTAATCAGTACTGTTTGATCTCTTCATTATAAATCAACATTTTTAAATTATTTCTGAAACATTTTCTATTCATTTAAGCTTTCTGGTAAAGAGTAATAGATTTTGTAAATCTGTTACCTAAATGACTGTTTGAAGTGTTGTGTTTTATGAAGTGGTGAGGTTAAAAGGCCTCTAAATCTTAAATCAAGGGTATGTACATCCCTCCGAAATTTTGTTTTATTATACAAATATTGTGGAGATTTCTTTGTTAAAATTTTATGATATAGACATGCTGATTGAAGTAATCTACGGTTTTTCATGTTCAACCATCCTGTATCTTTTAATTTATGTGATATTCTCTCATATCTGCGTATGCAATAAGCCTACGGCATGAATTTTAAATTTTTTGTACTTTAGTTTTATACAATGTGGTTAAATTAGAGCCATATAGACAGTCGGCAAAATTTAATAAAGACGATACTAAACTTTCACATAACATAATTTTTATTTTCTGAGAGAGAAAGTGAGTGCCCTTTTGAGGAAGCTTATTTATATGTTTTTGAAATATAAGATCACAGTCAATAATAATGCCTAAATTTTTAACGTAATCAACTAATTCAAGACTTACTTGACCTATATTTATTTTGAATTCGGTTTTTAATAAAATTACATACAAAATTGTTTAGGACCAAAAAGTAGAGCATTAGATTTACTGGCATTAATCATGAGACAATAGTCTTCTGCTGACCTTGGAAATGAAATTAGGTCTTCATTAATAAGAAGGCAAGCGACATCGACATCAGAAGCATTTAAATAATAATAGAGTTGAGTGTCGTCGGCATATAAATGAATTTTGCAGTATTTTAAATATGAAATGAACTGACTGGTACATAGGGTAAAAAGGTAATTGTCTCAAAACATAACCTTGTGGCACACCTGATATCTACACCAGATGATCTGAAATGTCAATCAATACAAATTTTTTATTGCCACCGCTTCAAATAATTTTCAAATAAAGTAACAATTTTCTTTGTGAGCCCTATATGTACCAAAAGAGATAAGAGTATATAATGGCTTAAAGTATCAAATGCACGACTAAAGTCTAGTAAAATTAGCATAGCTTGGTTTTTAAACAGTATCCAAGAAATATCAGAACTTTAATTATTAGAGTGTCTCGAACCTTCGAGAAGATCTTGTGAATCAACTATTTACATAGAAATTGCCAATGAAACCAAATTGCATTTCATCGTTCACTGAATAATTGTATGTCACAGTAATTAGAATCTAATATTAGAATAAGGTAGATGAACTTTTATTCATTTAATGAGAATAGTTTAAGGATGAAATTATCTTAAAACTGACAAGTAGCCATATATTTACCCGAAATTAGTTTTGCGATGAACAGGCTATACTTCCTACATAAATATACATACAAGCTGTGCATGGCCAGTAAATTTCAGGTAACAGATTATGTGGGCTGCAGTTTCAAGCCTCCTAAGCAACTTGACAGGACGAAATCACTTAGAAACAGGTATAACGTCCAACAGAGATGATTGTTTAGCAGGAATAGTAAACGATATGGCTTTGAATACAAAATACAAAATGCGACTTCTTGAGAAAAATTGAATAATTTAAAAAATCTAAATCAAACCACCTTTTTTCAAAAAATAGGAAATATTTAAGTCTATTTATTTAAATCTATCTTAACACTATCATTTCTTTCCGCTATAAATGTGAAAAAAAAAGACAAAAAGATGTCAAAAATTCACCCCCACCCCCTTTGTAATTACTCCATCAAATCATGATGTGTAGATAAAAGTTTAACAAAATATGTAACATCATAAAATTAATCATGGTCCAAATTTAATTTTTGCAACTTAAGACGTTTCAAATTTATTGGCAAATAACTATGTTGTACCTACCGCCCTTTAAGGGATTGTAGCTTCCTTATGAACTGTCTTAAGGCGTATATACAAAACTGAACTTATTTTTTATAGTCCTATTACCTACTTGAAAGAAGGTATTTAATTATGGGACACCCATGCTTTAACTTTATTTAACTCTTTCACCCTGCAAATGGTCCGCAAATAATAGAACCCCAAGATACGATGTGTTAAAAATAATCGCCTATATATTGCCTTACATAAATCTAATAACAACCCGTCGCCGCCTGGATGAAATTATCAGTATTGAATTAAATATATGGATTTACAAAATGAAAGCACCAGTAATAATCATTTAAAACTGATTAAACTTTTTATAAATTGACTAATTTGTAGTTTGTCTTCAACATACCTTTTAAAATTTATTCTGTAATATCTATAAAATTTATTCAAAATAGATGCAGAAGAGCATTCGTCTAATTGTAAATACAAAACTAAAGATTTTATTTTTTTATTCTATTTCGTATTTTATTTATACTTTCAATTTATATTCTTAAAATTACTTCATTAATGGTTTTTGTTTTTGCAAAACAATACCTAACTTCTATACTAAATTCAATATGTTTTATGCTTGAAATAATATCAGTTTTTCACTTAGCTTTCGACATAACGAGGAAATGAATGAAATTTTTCATTACTACAATAACTTTTATTTGTACACCTTTTACATAAGCAAACCATTACCCCTCTTTTCTTATGATTCCCCATTTTAAAATAAAATAAAATGCATTCAATTGTCACAGTAAACCAATTACACGTAAAGCATTTATACCACGAGTTATTTTTTATTTCGCTGATAACATACACGCCGCTCAGCCGGCCACTACTACACTTTTTATTAAACGGGTCAGTTTAACCGCTCTTGAAGGTTCCCGGCGGCGATGCCTAGCAGTAGGGAGAAATAACCTACTGGTTAAAGTGTGCCTTTACCACAGATGTCACTCTACTTTTACCAAAATACTAATATCACTTTCTCAAAAAATTCTTACATCCAGAAAAACCTGCTTATGGAAAGTACCTCACGATGGAAAACAAAAATTTGAAGTTTATCGGCCCAATTTGCATTAAATAAATATAACATTCATTCTGATAAAATAAGAGAAAACAGTAGAATCAAAACGTGATGTCAAGCTTTAGTTACCGGACGCTAGATGGCTAACTACAATATATCTTATTTTACAATAGAACTTTGCAAAAATTCGACAGACAACGTTTAATTCATAATTATAATCGAAATTATGCAATTTATTACTAATAACACACAAGCTCGAATTAATTATTAGGTTCTTGACTCAGGTACGTATGTCTCAACTTAGATCATAAGGTTCTGTGTATCACTTGAACATCATGACTTCTAGTGCTGTGTGACAGCTGATTCACAGAAAGTAAATACAAAGAGGAAGAGGTTAATAATTTTTGTTTTACTGTATAATTAAATTAATGTCAAAGACTATTAAGTTGTCAATACTAGGAACATAGAATACACATTTTACTGAACCAAACGTCGGGTAAAAAATACTTATTTTCCCGTAATAATATTGACATCGGTATTTAAATCTAAATTCGTAGGAATAACCTGATGTTTATAAAAATATTTTGTAGGAACCACCAGCGACTTATCAGCAACCAATGATATCCGTCAATGTAAGCCAAAATAAAATTTAGAAGTACAGTATTTCTTTACAAAAAGATGAGTAAGTTTACCTCATGCATACACACACATGCACACCCAGAACCACAAATTATTCACACTCAATACTTACCTACCAATGCCTATATTACGTTTGTTCGTAGAGCAGCTTCCAACCGTTTGAAACTGTCAGAAGTATGCGCACATTGTTTTAGAGATGTGCTTGTTCAATCAGAACGTTTGTTATTGCAGAGCTCTTGTAATAATCGCATCTCTATAATCACCAAACTATCATAAATCGTCTCAACGAACAAACCTATTACTTAACTACTATATACAAAAATATGAAACCCAATTTATTATATATCTTTTTAGATACTTAACTGGAAACAAGACGAGAGATGTAAAAACTAACGAACGTAACCAAGACAAAATGGGCTGCGGGACATTAAGAGATATTGAACTCAGACCCTCAGCACTTGTTATCAAAGTCTGTTAAAACAACAACTATACGAAAATGTACCTAATCTCTTAATAAAAGTTAACGAATAGTGCTTACAAATAAACTTTTATTTAAAGTTAAAAATATACCTCAAAAACGTTCCTTGAAGTTTCCGCCTTGGAAACTGGTCCACCCTGTATAACTCTTGTGCATGCATATTTTGTTTCTAAAGCATATATGTAAAAAAATAAAACAATGGATGTAAATAATAATAAAAAAACTTGAGTTTTTTCTGAGACCGTCTTGAAAATTAACAGATTTTGGTGAATTTTTTAAGTGGAAAATATACCTTTATTGGTCTAGCTCGTTATAAGGAATCAGTCAAGTCTTTACCGTTCCCTTATGTCACTTTTGGTAACAATAGGCTAGGTACCTCATTAAGCACTCTAGACAACAGCGTCTGACATCTATCAGTTGATTTATATGAATTTTATTTACAAAAGATTTCAAGTTAAAAAATATGTTGATAGCAAAAATCGTCGCAGAGAAGATATTGTACGCAACCCACCCGGAAAGTGTCTTTACTCGCCGACTCGCCCAGTAAAGAATATCTTTCCGGCCTTTTTTACGTAAATAACTATTTTAATCATTTAAATCAAAACTTACACATTTTAAGAAAATTCAAAGTGCACTAGAAAAATTCAAATGTTTTTCTCGAAAAATATCCCTTCTATACTTTAAAAATTCGTATGTCGTTATTATTATTACATATAACTATAGTAAATTATATATTGACGAAAATCTAGAAAATGTTTTTTTTTGAGGTCAACAACTATGATTTCTATTTAAAAAAAAGTGGATTTTGATGCATAGAGCAAAATCTACAACGGTTTTTCAGAACATTAGTCTGAGTAAAAAAGTGACTTTAGAAAGTTTTAGCTTGTCTCGAAACCAGTAAGAGATGTCGAAGTTAACTTTGTTCAATTTACGTTGAAAATTGACACCAAGGATGTGCAACCAGCGCTTCTGCGTCTAATTTACAAATGGATGAAACAGGTCAATCCCCACCAATTTGAGACATCCTGTATACGAATGTATGTACTTCCGCCTTAATACTCGGAAGTCCCAGCATAGACCAACACTACAAACACCTGATAGATAATTTAAATACTTTGTTAATTGATATTTAAATAGCATAAAATACATCACGATTTCATCGCTTTCCATCAGACTTTGCAAGCTGCATCTGCAAACAGATTTACCAGATAGTAGAATCGAAATTTCATCGCTGATATATCTAGAGGGCGCAGCAGGTTTGATATATTAATACGGAGTCATAGAACCTGGCTCGACAGCAGGAATAAATCATCCCCACCTGCGATTAACTCGAGGAGTATTTGTGTGTCACTGCTATGAATATTAATATTGGAGTATTACCAGAACGAATTCTGATAACAGCTTCTTTTAACGTTATGAAATGGTTTACATGATTTGTAAAATCCGTTCATCATTATTAAAGATACATCTCTACTTGACTATAGATTTTACACTCATTAAATATTTTTAAGTTAGATACACAGGTATTTAAATTGGTTCGGTGGTGTGAAGGTCAGTGACAAATACTTCAACCCAAATAGCCAAAATTCAAAAAGGGACAGGAACAGGTCGATTAGGTATAACGGATGGGTGGACCTACAATCGTCACCATCTTTCGAAAGGGATGTAAAACTGTAGGTTTTGTGTATCTACGCAGAAAATTATTTCCATTGTCGAATTAATTTGCACATTTTAATTTTGTACATTCTTTTGAAATACTCTACACCAAGAATTGCTGCTGATATTTGTTTCTTATTCCCAGTTGAATTTTCAGTTCATCCTTATGCAACACTGTTTCTTTTACAACCTCGGAATCTTCTAACAAGAAGGTGAAAGACCCCCTAAAACAGTGACCAGTATATTCCTTTGTTCCATGGTATTAGCAAGTTTCAGAAAAGTAGCGATAATTTTTGGAATACTTCCAAATATGGGAATTCTACCTGGTTGTTCATACATCTGCTGTTTCTATATGAGACAAAAAGACGACAATGGTCGATGTGATATACGTAGTATGATATATGTAAGGTCTGTAGGGCATTTAAGATACACTACTGCACTACGTTAAGTGCGCTCTGTAATTCAGTATACATCGTAGTGTAAGAACGCGCCCATTACAACTTTATATATTACCACGTTGCAGGCTAAGGTTAATCTGTATAATAGTATAGAACAGAAATACGCCACCGGGGTATCTTTTGTGAATTTAACATCCTATGGAATCTTATTTTTCGCTCTGCGCTGATCAGAAAATTTCATTCAATATTATTCATTGTCATAATGTCAAATATAATAGTGCAATTTTATACTAAACTTAATTTATTCATTGTAGTTTTTTCGAATAGTATAGACAATTTCAAGAATATACAAAAAAAGATATAGGGCATGGTAGCCGAGTGGGTAAACCACTTATAGTTACTTACTTGGTATCAAAGATTGATGGTTCGATTCCATCCTGAAGCAAGTTATAAATTTTATTTGTACTTGTTTTGGACTAAGATGGGAGAGGGAATTATCGAAGCCCTAGATGTGGTTGGGTCTCGTCTCTCTTTACTTACACAAATGCTAGGATTCTCAGCAGTTACTTCGGTGACTTAAGAAGCCGTTAAGAAAACATTAAAATAATTTTTTTAATTTGCATTAAAACTAAGGATAGACCAACGAATGGAAAAAAATATCAATGTAACACCGATATTATTAATATCTAAAAAGGGGTGAGCGTGAATCTGCCTTAACATACTCGAATTTCGATACAAAAAGTTAAGCAACAGTAGTCGCAGTCAGTAATTTGATGATAATTCAATTGAAACTCAGCAATCTCGTCCCGCCTTCTAGCAGTTTGTATATCGATGGATTTGTAGAAGCTATGCAATCTTAGGCGAAGGTTTCTCTGAGTAGGATCTCCTCTCTCCTGACAAATATGTTTCCCTGAGATATCAAAATGATAATCTAATCTTAAATTCTATATCTGAAACTAGATTGGTTCACATGGGCGTCCCGCAAGGCTCCATATTGGGCCCAATTCTCTCTTTATTATAAACCAATTAGAGCCAGCAATATCTCATTCATATTTCATTACATATGCAGATGATGTTTCATTACTTATCTCTGCGAAGAATATTAAAAGCATTAAAAATAAATATGAACAAGTTGTAACTGCAACCTCCAATTATTTTAATGAGCACGATTTATATTTTAATACTAGCAAGACACAAATGTTAGAATTTCATAATTATCACAAAGTAACTGAACCCCTAAAATTATTAATTTTATTATATTAAAGACAATATTCTGCAAAACAAACATACAGATGTAATATGTTTAAGTGTGTATATGAATGAATGCCTAAGCTGGAAATCACACTGTACACACTTGATTTCCAAAATAAATTCTGTCACATATATTTTTAGAAATTTAAAATTAATTAATTCTGCATAAGCAACAACTTATAAGCGTATATTACGCCCAGGACGAATCTAGGTTACCATATGGTGTTTTCTTGTAGGGCAACTCCACCATGGCCAAGGACGTCTTTAAGGCACAAAAATACATTTGGCGATGTATCGGAAATATTCCTAAAACCCACACATGCAAAAACTTATTCTATGAATATAAAATTTTAACTCTTGCCTGTTTGTATATTTTAGATATATATTTCTATGTATTTTCTAACAAGGATGATTTTAAGCTTATTAAAGACATTCATGATGTTAACACATGACAAAAAACCTAATATATATGCTCTCTGCTAAGTACCAAAGCGTGAAAAATTCACCTTCCCATATTAGTGCCCGAAATTATAATCATAATACCCGACTATATAAAATCTAGTAAAAACATAAATTTGTTTATAAGCAAGCTAAAATCGTTTTTGTTAGAGCAATGTTATTATACACTAACAAATTTTTATCTGTTTAAACCTGATTTAATTTAATTGAACTCTGTCTTAAGGTTTTTATCTGTAGCTGCCCACTGACTATTCCTATACAATTGTTTATTGTCTTTTAAACGGAAATAAAGTATTATTATTATTATCATTATTATTATTATTAAGGTTGTGTAGGTGATATACCATCCTTCGGAAAGGATGTAAAACAGTTGGTTCCTTGTCTATTAAATTTTATCCAAGTGAAAATCTCTATTCTTCGATAGAGAAGAAGTTCGGCAAAATTTCCATGTTGGAGGTAGCTCATCGGTGATTGGCTCTGATAGCGGAGGTAGGCCGACGTTAAACAAATTAATAAAAAAAGAGCATCTAGAAAAGATCAGGCTCAAATTATTCTACATTTGATGAGTACCTAAATCATTTATTATTAGGTAATAAAATTGGCCTATGAGTATTTTTACCGGAACTAGGGACTGATTGATTTAATTGAACAATAACAAAAAACAACATTCAAACAATAAACACTAAAATTTTTGTAATAAAAAGTACTTGACTTGACTATTTTCCTTGTAGTTCCCAAACATGAGTAATATTCGTGATCTTTTATGGAAAAATATGAAGTTTCGGAAATTTGGCAATTTAAAAAATTCTTTTTAAATATATGAAGGAAATTTGCTTTTTTAATGTTTCAAAAATATTTTATTACAAACTCTACACGTGTTTCGGCTTTTTAGGCCTTTGTCAAGAGTACAGAGAATACTGAACAGTAAAATTTGTGTTCATTGCTTATATAACTACATCTGGTACCTACTATAAAACTATTGTAAAATATGTTTTTATAAGTTGAATATTACTTTATTTTTTAAATCTAAATTATTTTATTTAAAATATGGTGGCCGGTAAAAATTTGTTGTTCATTCGTTAAGTTTTTTATTATTTTTAACAGCTTTACTTATTTCTAATTGTTCTAATAGATCAAGTTTCTTTCCTTTCTTTTCCGAATGGAGTAATTTGACATTATTTAAATCGATAAAATGACTGTTTTCTATACAATGTGTTGACATGTCAAATTACTCCATTCGGAAAAGAAAGGAAAGAAACTTGATCTATTAGAACAATTAGAAATAAGTACAGCTGTTAAAAATAATAAAAAACTTAACGAATGAACAACAAATTTTTACCGGCCACCATATTTTAAATAAAATAATTTAGATTTAAAAAAATAAAGTAATATTCAACTTATAAAAACATATTTTACAATAGTTTTATAGTAGGTACCAGATGTAGTTATATAAGCAATGGACACAAATTTTACTGTTCAGTATTCTCTGTACTTTTGACAAAGGCCTAAAAAGCCGAAACACGTGTAGAGTTTGTAATAAAATATTTTTGAAACATTAAAAAGCAAATTTCCTTCATATATTTAAAATATTTAATAATGTTTCACAAGGAGCCAACCGCAGAATCAGTTCAGTGTATTAAAAAATTCGTAAAGTCGTTATTTATTGTCAGATTTTCAGAATCTTGGCAACAAAATGAGACATTTTAAAGCGCTAAAATTATTTTCTGTTTATAATATTTGATGAAATAATAAGTAAAGGAGTCAAAAACTAAAGAATTCAATATGGGGCTTGTTTTTGGAATGCTCATCACTGAGATTTTCTGGAATTTATAGCTACAATTTAAGTTCACTACAAGGAAGATATGTCTGAAGAAATTAGTTTGACATGAATTTGTTCCAGATTCAGGAAGTTTTTAACTTAATTTTACTGGCCCATATTTGTTACCATTTTTCCTCGAACTCGATGCATTTTATCCAGATACCGATTGAAATAGAATTGTTTGTCATAAAAGGGACTCAATGCTACTGATAAAATTATTCCTAATTTTTTTTGTGATCAAAATAATCTTAAACCAAAACTTAATAATAGATTTCATATCTATGTTTCTATGTGGAGAATCAATATTCCAAGATATACTTTTTCGTGAAGGTACTTTCAACGCCCTATACCTCGACAATGATGCACATTTGTCTAGATGTTCATGTGAACTTTTTGTCATAAAATAACTGCAGGAATCGCGTGCTGAATATTAATGGGTACTTAGGAAACATCCTCTATATGAATACTTCTTAATATAACTCGTTTAATAATTTAGCACAAAATACACAATATATACAAACACCCTCTAATAACATCCAATTTAAAGAGGTGCTTTGACGATAATTATTTTCAAATATTTTACAGTCGTTCTGTGTAGAATTTTCAAATAATTTATACAGCATGTAATATAACTCGACAATTTTCTTCACTTTCAACAGGTAGTTTGATAGGCTAACATAAAATTGCCTAAATTCGTCACAATGTTGATCAGCGTACTATAAACTGTAACCGCTTTGTGTCAGAGAGAGACCTGGACCTTTGATTCCGTAATTGATATATCAGGAGACAAAAGGGCTATAATCTGGCACACGGACGTCCGGAGGTGCACACAACCGGTCCAATTAATTATCTGTAGTAACGCTGTTTATAATCTGAGTAACCAATCCCATTACAACCGTATTCATGATTGATAATTACAAGTATGTAGACTTAGTCTCGAAGCTAATTAATGTGTGCATTCCGCATATTTACTGCAAATGATATAGATGTAAAAACTAATATACCTAACTAATAATAATGGTTAATTAGCACAAGGAAATTATGCAAAAAATTCTAAAATCATATTTTATATTTTCTTTCTCAATTACCTAGTATCTTAAATAAAGTATTGTTTCAAATACTTCCTGCGAAATTCGAAATATACTGGAACTGAATCTTGCAAAACAAGAATGTAATTTATGAAATTCCTTGCCAATGTAATAAGTATATTTAGGACAGACGAAACAACTTTTACATAAACGAGTATATAACCACAAAAGAGACTGTAACATTATCAACAACAATAAAAAAAGAAAAACCGCACTGAGTACCCATCATTTTGTGGAGCTACTAACGGCAGTGTGGCCTATTCAACTAAAATAATTACAAGCATCTAGCAATTCCGGTTATACCGGAAGTTGATACCAACTTGCTTATTTTAAATGGAACACTCTATATATTTTAGGGTTTTTGAAAACAGCATACTGTGCGATCCGCGGGTTTGCTCTAATGCTTTATATCGCAAAATTCCGCTGAATCGTTTGTGGGTAGCATAATGGAATAAGTAAAAGGCAACGCCTGGAATGATATTTTGAAGTGCGTGAGCACGTTATTTATTACGGAAACTGGATGAAAACAACTGATTTAACACATAATCTTGACAACAGTGATGGATGCTATTATTGCACAAACACGTAAAAAAGGGAACATAAACTTTAATGTGTTAAACAATGAAAACTGTTTAGAAAATCTAGTATTAACAAACATGTCTGACTTATATGACAATTCTGTCACAACTGTACTGTTCAAGTTCTTGACTCCTGCGCCATCTGGTTTGCACAGAACAAAACAAGCACCTTTCTGTGTAGAGGTTCGTTCCATTATTAGCTCAGGTGACACCGGACACATACAGTTTTGAGTCAAAATCATGTAGAATAACCTATGCCTAAGCCCAGCCGTTTCAGAAATATTTGACATTTTAAGAAAAATTTTGACAGGTGTAATGGTTTACAATAATGTTTATAACTTTTTTTTGTATAAATGATATTCATTTGCTTTTTGGCACGCTGAAAGACCATAAGGTGAGCTACGGCATACAGTTTAAAGAAATTCAATAATGGTATACCAAGAGTTCCATTTTTGACGTTACATTTTGTACATTTCAAACCGCGAAAACTTGCTTAAGTCAAATGGAACACCCTGTATTTACATCAAGTTATGTATAATTAAATTTCTTTTTGTTCTGATACAAGCATTGTGGGGGTTTAAGTTACAACTTTTTGGAAATATTTGCGATTTTCTTAGAAATTCAAGAATTTTTAGTAAACATTTTATCAAATTAGCCATGATTAGAAACATTTAGTAATGTCAGTCATTTTCTTATATCAAATAATGCCACCTCGTTTAAATTAAACCCAGGAAGACTTTTCAATTTGTTTATTATTTATGGAGAATGTGATAAAGTAATATCAAGAACTTGTAGTACATTTGCTACTAGATATCCACAAAAACTGAAAATAACACTAAACACTGTAACATGCCTATTAATTGGATTAAAGACACTTTGCATAAACTAAAATAGCTAAGATAAAATCAACTAAAAACGTGATATCATTTTAATTTAATAATTGTTCAAAATTCCGCACATTTTTCGCACCTTCGGATTAGTTCTTCATGGGTAGTTCTTCGAATTGCATCCTGTGATAAGTTTTGAAATGTATTTCTTACTCTCTGGCATATAATCTTCAATTGTTGTTATTGGGCTCTCATAATCTTTATTTTTAATAGTTCTCTAAATAAAATAATCTAAAATTGATAAATCGGGCGAGCAAGGAGGCCATAGGAAAGGTCCATTATTGGCGATCCATTGATCGTAAAGAGTTTCTTGTAAAAAATTATATATCAAATACGTGTTCTATGGGGGAGCATCGTCGTGCTGATAAAAAATGTTTCTATGTTCGTCGAGAGGTAAATTTTTGAAATAGTTATTATTCAAATTTTGTAAAATATTTAGATCTTTCACCTAAAAACAAAAACAAAAAAATAAAAAAATTAACTATACATATTAGCAGAAGAAGAAATTTTTATAGCTTACTGTTTAAATTTTCCTGATAAAATTCTAATGCCACCACTCTATCGTTTCTGATAGCACAGTAAACATTAAACTGCCAACTTTCTTGAAAATTTCACTCCCTGAACACATGAGGATCCGAGTTACTCCAATAATGCGAATTGTGTCGATTAAAAAGTCCATTTTTTGGTAAATTTAGCTTCATCTGATCATATATTTCCCAAATAAGAATCGTCGGCTACAGACCTTATTAGAATAAATTCACAAAAATTTTCTCTCAGGAAATATGTTTCTTTTAATCGTTAGACCATTTAAAATGAAAACGGGTGAAATTCATATTTAATTGAGATTCTGTGAACTGAATCCTTGCATGATCCCGATTCCAGAGCAACTTTTGAAATGCATGAAAATATCCCAGAATTGCTATTTTTACGTTTTCGTCATCAACAATAGGCTTCCGCTTTTCAATTCTTGCCATAGATTTTAAAATTATCCAGTATGCGTCTTACAGTGTTTGGTGACGGTTTCCGTTTTTGTGGTTATGGAGTAGCAAATGTATTACAATTTCTTGATATTACTTTATCACATTCTCCATAAATAATAAACAAATTCAAAACGTCTTCGTGGGTGTAATTTAAACTCAGCTGCATTTTTTGACATAAGAGAATTAGTGCTTGTTTCTAATAATGGCTAATTTGATTAAAATTTTTACTAAAAATTCTTGAATTTCTAAGAAAATCGCAAATATTTCAAAAAGTTGTAACTTAATGCTTATATCAGAAAAATAGGAATTCAATTATACATAATTTGACGTAAACTGTAGAGTGTAGCTCATCTTATGGTCTCTCTGCATGCCAAAAAACAAATGAGTATCTTTTACACGAAGAAAGGTATATATGTTATTGTAAACGATTACACCTGTCAACATTTTTTTTGAAATATCAAACATCTCTGAAACGGCTGGGTTTAGGCATAGGGTATGCCTAAACCCATGTTTTTGACTCATAATTTTATGCTCTTTTCGAAAACCCTAAAATATGTAGGGTATTCCATTTAAAATAAGCAAGTTGGTATCGACTTCCGGTAGAACTGGAAGTGCCAGAGGCTTGTAATTATTTTAGTTGGATTGATCACACTGCCTTTAGGAATTCCCTAAATTTTCAACATTTTCTGGTGCGTACTTTTTCCTATATCGATCGATGCAGTTCCTGGTGAGACACTCTATAATAGTATCAGCTTGGAGTCGCCGCCTTCCTGGACTCTCTCTTTCTGGCACTATATGTAATAGAATGTTCCTGGGGAAGGACATTTCGGGGGGTGGTGGCTTTTATGCGGTGACAATTTTACGTACGTATGTATGTGTGTATGTATGTATAAAAGTAATTATATGTGTGTATGTATGTGTATATAATTCATATATGTAGGTAAGTACATGTACGTGCATGTTTATATGTGCTTGCATATATGCATATATATGTCAATTCAATCGTTTTGTTGCTCACTTATTGTTTATTGTTTATAAAAAATATTCATAATTTAACAACAAACTTTCAACTACCACCTATCGGCCTTAAAACTTAATAAGACTAACAAATTCATAGTACTCTACCTAAAAAGTACCCAGTAGTATCTTTATATTATATTTTTCCAACAGATTGAATCTCTATACCAACATTACTAAATATGCATTCCTCAGTTTGTTGAAAATATCGTCTGTGTGAATACGGGTAGTTGTTTATTAGATTAGAATTATTGTTTAATATTATCAACCATCCGGTATTTTGTCTTTTTATAGGGGCATTTTTGCAATGAAAAACTCGATTTTAATTAAAATTGACGCTACAACAATATATTAATTTGGGTAAGCTCCTTTTTTAATTCTAATTTTTTATTACCTTTTGAACTTCTAAAATTAATTAAAATTTTTGTTAGTTTTTTAAAAAAATTTTGTTTTATGTAATTTTATTCGTTATGCAATATAATATAAAGTTTTATGTATTTGTATCCTTTATGTGTTTTAAATTAGTTATTTTATTTATTCATTTATTTTTTTGTCAAAATGATGTGAATAATGGCTCGCACTGATATGAAAACATAATTTGATTCTTGCAGCCCTGAAGATAGTAGAAACTATCCACCGAAACGTTGGACATTAATTAAAATTTATTGTTAATAATAAAGCTTTTGTCGAAATTGCTCGTGGTTTATTTCTCCAAAATAGATAATATGCACATTATGTTTAGTACGACTAGCTCGAAAATGTTATTTTTAATTATAACTATCGGTAAAGTCAAAAATAAACAAAACAAAAATACTTATCAACACAACAATCACTTGAAACTTTAAAATATTCACAGACTCGTGTTTCTACATGTTTGCGCCATCAGTGCGACTTTTTCAAAGCTCCAAAAGTAACTGAGAATCTTAGTACTCCTGATGTAATAAATGTCAATGGCTTCAGAGAACAAAATAATTAAAATTACATAAAGGAAAAATCCCCGTAGGGTTAGAATAATTTAAAATAAATAAGGTGTCCTTCTTGGTAAAAGTTCTAATCAAATAAAGAATGAAATGGAAATATAATAACGACAAAAGAATTCTTTTGCTAATTACTATAACTTTTACAAAAAAAAAAAAAACTGAGATTCCCTGTTACTTCCGGGGCTTTGAAAAAGGCACACTGACGCAAAGATGCAGAAACACATATCTGTGAATGTTTTAAAGTTTCGAAGTGATTGTTGTATTGGTGGGTACATTTGTTTTATTTATTTTCGGTTTTATTGAATAGAATAGTTAAAATTAAAAATAACATTTTCGAGTAAGTCTTATTGAACATAATGTAGTTATTTAAAGGATACATGTTACACTTGTTTATGAAGTTTTTTTGTAAAAGTTAGAAGACAATTATCAAAAAAATATTGTTACTATATTTCCATTTCATTCATTATCCACATTTTTATATAATAGCAAAGGCCGATGCTTATTTTCCAGACCTCACTATATTTGGTTTTTTGAATATTTATAATAATTCAAAATAAATGTCTGCCACGCACTTACTCTGCAAAGTTCCAACCTTAAAAATTAGATAGAGATATCGTTGTCATATTGTATATGCATAAACCTAAAAAGTTCCCAGATTATAAAATGTTATCTGTAAATTGTGACAGAATTTTTGTTGAGCACAGCTCGATAAAGGAGACAAACACACGCTCGTATTTACATGATCGATTCACCATCACGCCATCAGTTTTTTGTTATGTAAATAGTATAAATTGTCTTAATAATAACATATTCGACGCTCCCACACATTTTACCACTTGATTTGCGAGGGCGTCTTTTAATTTTATAAAGATTTTTTTGCATGATATTAAAATATTTTTTTAGGATACATTTGGCGACTTTATACTGGCATGAGTAATAATCAGAATAATATATGAATTTGATAAAGGTATAATAAAAATTTAAAATTCCAAGGCATTCCAATAGAGAGGTGAGACTAATTTACAGACAGTAATAAGTACTTAAAGTAATATGTAAATACAAAATACCAAAAGTCGTAATCCTCTCGCTTTATTTAATTAAAAATAAAGTAGCCACATATAAATAGAAGTGAATCACACTTAATTGCGACTACCCATTTGTAAAAGATTTTTACGAAATAAATGCAAATCCTTCTTGAGGCCGTCACGTATAGCACTCGCACACCGATTTATGGTTATTGCCCTCGTCAGTGAGAAGTAGGTACACGCAACGTCAACAAGGATAATTTCAGAATCGTAAGTCTCTATGTGATAGTAGAGTACTTATGAATTAATGGTAACTCCATCTACCAATATCAATCGCAATATAATAAATTACTAAAATGCTCCAACACAAAGAACTTTACTAATAAAATGATAAAAATTAAAAATACCAAAGCGTTCCAATAGAGGTGTGACATTAATTTACAAATATCAATAAATACTAAAAGTAACGTAAACCCTAAATTTGTATTAAGTTTTGCAACGATTGTGTGAATATGATTTTTAAAATTAATATTCAAAACCAAATTATTTATTATTTATTTTGTAAAAATTGTATCGTAAGTTAAAACAGCCATAAATGCTAGAAATTGAGCAGCATGTTTTCGTACCGTCTGCACATAGTAAATATCTTATATCTAGGCTCCATGTGATATCATTTATGTACACGTTAAACGATAGAGGTCCCAAAACTGACCCCTGTGGTACACTCGTTGTAACGAAGTTCGTCTAAATTATAGCCTTTGCCTTTAACAAACTGGATTCTCTTGTTCAGATATAACTTACATAAATCAAGTAATGCGTCTAAAAGAACCACATTATCTAAGTTCGATAACATTACGTTATAATCTAATCGTAAAGTCTGAATATATTATGTCTATCTAACCTTAGCGATTGAGTATCTCCAAAATGAATTTCAAAATACAGAGCAGGTTGTGGACCTATGAAGTAGTATAAAGTAAAGAAATACCACTTTCTTTTATCGATATATTGAAATATGAAATCTAGATTTAAAGCTATATGTTAGATAAAGCAATTAAAATAAAATACTAGATATTATTATTTGCCCTACGTATCACAGATTCATATAGAATACATTATTTTTAAACAACTACTTTCCTGGCTATGTGCTAAAATGAATATTGGCGTATTAAAAAAAATGTGTATATTGTTAATAGCACCACTGCTATTATATCCCTATTTTGTATATAGCACTCGTCAAATTAATCTCCATTTAAGAACACAGTAGTTTAAAACCAATTAAAAAATATAAACAAAAAACCTCAATTTTAGTTTGCAGCAGAACAATAAACAATCGTACATTTCACACCATTGTAAACGGAAAATATCACAACTATATATTAGGAAACTAAAAACATGGCATTAGGTAATTATCTTATTTTATAAAAAAAAGAACTAAGATATTTATTTAAATGGTTAACATGCCATTATTTTTATTAAATATCAATATTAAGGATGTTTGTCATGTTCTTTTCAATGTTCCCATTATACATTTATTTTGCAAAATGCGTTTGCATTTATTTAATAAAGGAAATGCTTATAAAATATTATTATTATATGATAACAATTTTATTAAATATCGAGCAGATTTTGGCACTTTTCTCCGGTACTGCGGCATATACAAAAAAAGCAGCAGGCTATTCCAGCAGAAGTATAGTTTGGCCGGTGAAAGAAGGCCCGCGGAAAGAATATGCTTTCTGCATTCCATTCTCCATAAAGCGAAAATGAAATAAATGGATTAGTGCATAAGAAATTTTTGCATCCACATCTAATCATTGGGAGATATACTACTTCTAGTATATGGTTTCGGTATCGGTAACGCTCTCCCTTTCCGAGGGGGCCTTTTTGCCCGGTTGGACAGTAAACAGGCACGACTTTAGTACGTATTTTTACAGTTACAATTTGGTAATAACTCGCCAGTAGAAGGAAAAATTGAGGAGCTCATTTTCAAAGTGCAATAAGTCTATTTTCCAAACGTTTAGAACATCAAGAAATGTGATGTCGTGATTTCTACGACTACTAAATATCGTAAATGATTTTTTATAGTTGTTTTACGATTAGTTGCATAACATTTGTATTTTTGTAAATTAAACACAATGTTTTCAAATTTTATGGAGAAAATTAGATTGGACTTGTTACACTATGAAAATAAAATTAGGACTTGTCACGTTTTGAAACGAAATTTATTTAAGAAGCTTAAAAAAATTTTTTGAATGCATAGAAAATGATACTAAACGTACTACAAAAATGTTTATTTTTAGGTTTGTAGCACCGGTTCTTCCTGAACACAATCACAGGTTTCATCGTATTCATCTTCGTCCATTCTAGTTTCTTCTTCAGTCGTTAGAATAACCCAGTTAACTAAATATGGGTCTGCTGATTTATATCTAAAATATAACATAACTTTAACATTTATTTATTTTAACATGCCTCTCATTCTTTTTAATAATTCTAGCCTCACCTGAAAATTTCGTCCTTTTCATTACATTTTGAAGAGAAAATTGGACGTGTCACATTTTGAAACGAAAAGAAAGGACCTGTTTCGGTTTGAAAAATATAAATAGGTGGACCTGTTTGATTTTGATAACCGATATTCTAAAAGACGTATACCGTGTGTAAAACGGCTAATATGGCCAGCTGTTAACAAAGACCGAGTCAACAAGCTAGAGGGAGTTAACAATATGAGTGTATTGTAGATGGCTGATGGAGCACAGACTGAGCCTCTACTTATGCTCGCTGGGTGTGTCTTACCCATTTCATCCTAGATCGCAACCATCGCTTGTATTTTTTCTAACTGACCATATTTAGCATTATACATAGGGTATAATATAACAAGACGTATTTCATTTTGAGAGTTGAATTTTAACTGCAGCATAGGCAATAACCTGAAGTCTATGGCCATCTTTAGCTAAAATATGACAAAACTGAACTTGTACTTTGAGAATAAGCTTCTCAATTTGGGAAACGAGGCAATCACCTCAACGCTCATTTGCAAGCAGAACATTTTTTATTGATACGTTACAAAGGAAGCTCTCAGAATATGCAATTTAATGGCTCCGTGGTCTAGAGGTAACGTACTTGCCTCGAAACCTCGGGGTCCCGGGTTCGATTCCCGGTCGAGAAACTGGGATTTTTCTGTGAGAGAGATTAATCGTAGTATACTCGGATATTGGGTGTGTGTCCATTGTCTCTAAATGTGTAGTCCTCTCCCACACAAAGTCATTTCAGACCTTCAGGGATAAAGGGGGTTGTAATTTCATGTGGTGTTATTATTATTATTATTAATTGATGGGTTTTTGGTGGTAACTTTACAAAAACTAAAGCTTTGTCGTAGTGATAGACCAATAGAGGAAATCATTGAATGTTGCGCAGTTAGTGTCCTTTTTGAGAACGCGAGTTAAGTACTCTTAGGCAGAATGAATCAAGTCCTTCATTATTTTATCAGATGTACGTAATAATATGAGAAATTGGAATACATATGCTGAAATAAAAAATATGTAAGTATGTATAAACAGTGGCGGAGTATTACTGCTTATAGCATAATCTACCTATACCGTGCATTAATCTCAAAATACTACATAGGGAAGCATTCTATCAAGCTTGATACAAATTGTGACTGTAATTGGCCACGGCGATGCAGTACATGCTCTCCCTCTGCGTTCTTTATTTTGTGCTCTTTATCTGTTCTATGGCTGTGCCTCTGCTCAGAATGTACGAGTTCAAACGACGTTGATTTTCTATGTAGTGTGGAAATATGAAAACACGGTATAACAAAATCAACACGTTGGCTGCTATACATATTTTTAAGAAAAATGTGTGTGCCAAGAACGATTTCATACATATATCAATTAGTTATTCTAAAATAAGTATTTATTTATTACTAGTACCTCATTTCCATAAGCAAAGTTTCTCTTTTTTTACGAAATGGTCGCTCAAATATGACCGATGCGACCTGTCAAAGTTGTATTTAAGTTAGCAAGCCACGCCAACCATATTTGACGATGCGATCGTTACGTAAATAAAATTAAGATATATTAAACACTACAACTAATACAACCCCCTTTATCTCTGAAGGTACCAAACGTAACTTGTGTGGGAGAGGGCTACAAATTTAGAGACAATGGACACACACCCAATGTCCGAGTATGCTGCAATTAATTGATTTGGTCAGAAAAATCCTATCTCCTCGACCGGGGATCGACCCGAGACTCCACGGTGAGAGACAAATGTCCTTACTACTCGACCACGAAGCCAAAATGCTCTAACTTTTCCCGCCAATGAGAGTTGGTACTCTGATTGTTATTTACTCTGTGGATATGTGAAGTTCGCTGAACTAATACATAGGTTAGGTTAGATTATTGTGCGCGTTTTGGAATTATTGTTATTATTATTGCGGAAAAAACGATGGGTAAACGTAAATACTTTACCAATGATGAATTACATGAAACTCTTGAACAAAGTGTTGGTTCTGAAGAATTTAGAGATTTTAATTCTGATGATTCCATAAAAGATCCCAGATGGAATTCCTTAGATTCATCGCAAGATGATAATGACAAGTTGTTGAACGCATTGAATTTCTTCTTCGAGATATGCAAAAAGTGGAAGGCGAGGAAGATACAAAAGGAGCTGAAGAAGTTATGCAGAGTAAGTCAGAAGATTTTCATGAATGTACGTTCCCGAGTGGAATGAATATCAAGGCCGGCATCAAATATTTATATTTACAGGCAATTCAGGGTTAGAAATACACCTTTTGTAAAATATATTACCTTATGAAGCTTTTCCTTTGTTTGTTGACGATGAACTTATAAGTTTGTTCGTAGAACAAATGTGATTAACAACAAATAGAAGGAATTAGAATTTCAGGTCATAATCAATTGAAGAAATGGGTTCCCACTTACAAAGATGAAATAAAAAGTTTCCTTGGACTAGCATTATGGATGGGTTTAGTAATCTTGGATGCATAGCATCATATTGATCAACTAGAAGCATTTGTCAAAACTCCTTTGTTCTGAAAGTAATGTTGCGTAACAGTTTTGAACTTTTGTTGCGTCGTATTAACTTTTCGGGTAGTCGTAATATTTTGGTGGGTAACTGACAGACATTTTTCTTAGTCAGTTTCCCACAGCCTCATAATTATTCTGCACGAGAAATATTAGATAGTCTATGTGCCAGGCGAACATTTTGTGATCGACGAAACTTTACTCCCATTGGTAAGACAAACATATATTTCGGTAATATGTACCCAACAAAGCACATATGTACGACATTAAAGTATTCAAACTTTGTGCAACTAATAGTTATATATGGAACATTAAAATTTATTCGGGAACATTAGAGAAATACGAAAAAAGTATTGGCATATGACAGTCAGTTTGCCTGTAACTCTCAGAAAATCTCTTGAATCAAGATATATATGAAAGAAGAAAGAAAGAAGAAAGAAATTTATTGAATAGAGACCACAGTGTTTACAATGTGCAATGAGATAACTTCTATACCAGTTATGATTTAGCTGTGTCTCTTCATGATAAAAAATTCACGCTGTTAGAACACTAAAGAGCAATAGAAAATACATGCCAGAAGATATTATGATTTATAAACTAAAGACAGCTGAATTGATAGCCAAAGAAGATGCCAACGGGATAGTAGTACAGAAGTGGTTAGATACTTGTGACAAAAGGTTGTTTTCAACAAAACATTCTCCCCAAATGACCCAGTCAGAACCAAGAAATGATGAACCAGATGATTAGCCTTCTACCAGTAGGGGACGAACACAAGGAAATCAGGAAAAACATGGAGTAATTAAGGCTTGTAATAGAGGAAAATCCAGAAATGATCTTTCTGATTAGATCTCCTCGTATGTAACAATTTTGAGAAAATATATTAAATGCTATCGAAAACTTGTAATGGAATATCTTCTATGTATATCAATTATTGTAAATACACTTATAGTTTATAAAATTGCAACAAAGATACCTGAACCCAAGGTAAAATGTTCCACTGTTCATACATTGGTTACAAAAGTGGATGATAACAAAGAAGGCGAATGTGTACTTCTTTGCTATGCTGACATGAAAAAATCTCATGGAAGTACAAGTGCTAGAAACAAATAGAGAAGGGTTTTTACGGTTTGTGTTGGTTGCCCAATTCAAACATTTGTGTGTTTGGAGTGTTTTGGGAGAAAACATAAATCTAATTGACTGATTAATGCTTATGTCTTGATCTTTTTGACTGTTAACTGAATTTTTATTTGTGTTTAACAATAAATAATTTTCACTCAGTATACTATTGGACGCTGAACTCTAATCTGGAGCCCGGACTTATATTAGTTTATATCCTACGGAATATACTAACATTTTATGGTTGTATTGAGCATGAATGGGTTCACAATCGACTTCAAGGCGATTTAAAATTTTAGCGCTCTATCTCCATATTTAATGGAAATGTCGCCATTTTCGCTCAAAAAAGTAGTAATCACACCTGATAATTAGTTGTTCCATGTCAAGCCGTTCAGAAGATAGCAGAGGATGGTGAGATTTTCTGACCGCAATGTATACAAATTTAAAAAATATTCAGTAATTTCCGCCCACATTAAAGAAATATTATTTGGTTACTATAAATCACTCCAGTTATGATCATTTAGAGAATCGTTGCCCGGCATGAATATATAAATCTACACAAAAGCATCTGCGTTAGCATACAATGTTAACATATCCAAATGTGCAAATAATGTTTGCAATTTGTACATTGCAAGATTAACAAGCGTACCACCTAAATATTATAAAACATCTGCTTCCTATTAAACGTGGCATTGTTCATTAAAACATTGGGGAGGCACGAACAAAATAATTATTCAGTTTACAGAGAACGTTAATAAATTCTAGACCGTTTTGGATTAAATGTATTTAAAAAGTATTAAGGGACATAATAACGTTCTCAAAAGGTTTTAGACAGCTTTGTGTTTTCTTAAAAAATAATATTAATTGGACTTAGGCACTACAAATATATTCACTTTTTTAAATTTATCTGGTGATTTAACGAAGTGAGGAGGTTTTATTATATAATAGTACAACAGAACATAGACTGAAACAATATAGTCTAAGAGATGTTAGGTTTCAAACCAATGATATGCAAATTACATTGAAAACAACTGTTAGTGCTGAGGTTTTTGACAATTAAATAAAAAAATTAAAAACGTCCCTTTATATCGTAAAATAATCTGTACGCCATAAGTGATAATTTTTCCAATAACAATCATACTATAGCCAATTCAATTCCTAACAAGATTATTAAAAATCGGTGACGGCAAACGCATCCCGACAGTGCTTTCTCATCATCCTGGCCAATTTGAACCAAATAATTTTCATTAATGGTTAGTTATTTATGGTACAAGTGAATAAAGACATACTTTATCCACGATCGGAATGAATAGCACACGAGGCGTTTAGTTGAGTGTGCTCATCACCGCGAGTGGATGTAATAGTATATTATTCAATGAGTGTGTAATGGTAGCTATATTTACGAGGGTATAAAGAAATAAAAATAAATGTTCTTGCTTTTTAAATATCCAGTTCAAATTTTTTATTTATTTCTGTGTAAATGGATGAGAAAATAAAAATTCTGTGATAAATAATTTCGCCAAGAAGAATATTTAGCTACTCAAAAATCGCATAAATAATAATCCTAGTTTTCATAATTTGTAAAGAATATTTTAGATGCATCATTTTTAAAAACTAAAATTTTTCATGTAGAGGGTGGGAAAATTTCGATGTTTGTATAGGGTAACTCGGTAACTGTAAGAGATACAAAAAATGGAAGACACATTCTCGATCCCTTTTTTTTCTAGATACATACACTGACGAAAACAAAAAGTTGCTATCGTCTTTTGTTTTGGAGTTATAAACAAAAGGTCGATTTTTCGACTTTTAGACACATGTCAATAACTTGGTTGTTTGTAAAGTTATGAAAAAACAGCTTTTATATTCTTCAGGAACTTTCTTTTGTATACAATGGCATCGAGATAATTAAAAAAAAAGATGCAATTTCGAGTTATGGCATAAAGTTGTATTTTTTTAAATGGGAACCATAGTTGGCTATGATTTAGTTAAAAAAGACAATTTTTTTCTCTTTCAAATATATCATATGTGGGGATGCTTTTGATGTGTAAGTATTTAATAGCGAAAATTATCTTTTAGTAGATTACTTTTTATGTTTTTTATATTTATTCTAAATAGGCGTGGGTCATCTATGACAGTGTTTATCCGTTTGTCAGTAAATTGCATATTAATAATTTTGGTTCCGTCATAATTACACACTATTTAAATGAAAAAGTGAAGACGTCTTACGAAAATTACGAAAAATATGATATGTTAGAATGCTCTATTGAAAGTAATAACAACTGTGATATTGCATTCGAAATATATTTCAATCGCTATCCAGAATTATTAATAACCAATTTACCACAATCGGATAAATACTGTCATAGATGACACACGCCTACTTTTAATAAATATAAAAAAATGCAAAAAGTAATCTACTAAAAGATTATTTTCGGTATTAAATAATTACACGTCAAAAACGACTCCATATATGATATATAGTTTGAAAGAGAAACTAATTTCCCTTTTAACTATGATTCCCATTTAAAAAAATTCAACTTTATGCCATAACTCGAAATTTGCTTTTTCTAATTTTATAAGTCTTTGAGACTTGAACAATTTTTTTAGTAAATTTATATTATTCCTGTATTCTTTTAACCCTAATTCTATATTTCTACCGCTTTGACCTATTATATGCATATCATAATCATTACACTTTACACACCTGGTTTCTAAATTTATTTTGGTTCTCTCTGTTGTCAATTAGTTACCATGATAAACTGTTTTATTTAGTATAATCTGTCTGATTTGTGGGTCAAATTCCGCCACCGGCACTGGCAATGTAGATGGAAATGGTTGTGTCCACGTTGGTCCATAAGTGTAACCCTGGCCTCTGCAGCTTCGGCTTCGAATTCGGCGGTTGTCTAATTTTTGTGGTGTTTATTATTATTATAATATATTAGCTGTTTATTGCTTCTGAAGTGGATTGAGTCTTTTTAAAAAATGGGGGGGTTAAAATCAAAAAGGGCCCAAAATTTTTTTTTTTTTTTTTTTTATTATTACAAAACTCCCGGTGCCACCCTCTTTGGGGAAACCCCCCTCCAAAAGTTTTGGTGGTTGTGCAAAATATTTTATTGGCAGTAGGTACTTATTGCTTATTGATAATTTGTGAAAATTTTATATTTATCGTTTGAATTTAAAAAGAAAAGTGTGTCAAACTCTATATTGAAAAAATTATTAATTATTTGAATAAATATATCACTAATACTATATTCTCATACATTCGTTAAACTCGTCATTCTAAAAATTGTAACGAAATTGCACTATTTCATTCCAGTTTGTTGTGTTCCGTGAGGAATTAAGTTGCTGCTAGTCTAGTCCAGATGGCGCCACTGATTTCTACTGGAAAAGTCGGTTTTGCAGATTTTTGCACTAAATATCTATCTATCTTTATTGCTCATACTCTACTCTCAAATGTCTGTCTCTTTCCAAACTATAACCGAGTTTAGGTGGGAGGACAGAACGAGGCTTCCTTCTTCTTACTAGTGCAGCGTTCAGATTGAAACCATCTATAATTCTGCGGTCTGGTAAAATTTATATGTTTCGGGTATTATCTTGTGATTTAATGCTAATCATTATTTAAAAAGTTGCTATATTGATTTAAAGTACCTTTGAGGTAATTTTCATAATAATATTGTACCGTAATTATCTTAATTTACGCCTTGGGCGAATTTGCTTTTTGGTGATCAGTTCACCTTGCTTGTTCTCTGGAACAGCCATTATTAATATTGATTAGTATCAATTTATCGTGCCTTGCTGGCAATTTATCTAATATTACTTTGATATTGTAATAATTTCAGGTGTTAATTTAAACTAACTTTCGGTTATTGTAAATTTTAGATTTACTTGGCAACGTATGTCGCCATTTTGTATCGTAGTTAGTTATTTCCATACTTTGCCTGTTGATGTTTTAGGTCACTTAGCCACGTTGGTAGCACTCTGAAAGTGATGACTGGTAACATTTGAAGATTGGTACACCTGGTTTGACAAACCTATTTGTTTATAACCTTTGTGAAAATTATCTAATTTGGTGCATTTATTTTGTGGTGGATTATTTAATACCAGTGCATATATTTATCAACCAGATCTCAGAAACGTAAGGTTTTTCTAAATTTAAAATATCGAATGCTTACTTAAACGTTTCCTTAGTATTTCTTCAGGAACGCTACTCTAGTGGAACCTTGCCTAGTTCTCTGGCAAAAATACCTGCCTAGTTATCTGGCACTTGATTAACTTTTAATTATCTAAAGTAAACATATAGTCAAGTATATAGCTTTACTTAACTTTATCTGCAATTCCTTAGAACCTCTCTCGGAGGAACTAATAAATAATTTAATTTAACGTTACCTTCAAGTTGAAAACTATCATATTGTTTTATATTTAGCAAATATTTATTTACGTTATCTTTCTAGGTGTCTGTCTGTAAACAGACATTCTAAATTCTATTTTCTTGAAGCTTCACTTCTTTTATTACAAAAATATCTTAACATTTAGTGAATACCTATTTCACTTGTTTATTATCGTAGCTACACCTAGTTTATTTGCTGGACTAGTATTTTTTCTATTTAACTTAACTTTTATTAATACTTAAGTTAGTTGAAGTCTTCAACTTCCTAACCTATTGTAGGATACCGATCCTAGTTTGTTTAGTTTGCAATTTACTCGGTAAATTTGTGTTAACTCATATTTTGTCTACGTAGCTGGACACTTCAAAAGTCACAGCTTTTAATTTTGTTTTGCCTCTAATACTGATCTCATAAAACTCTCCCCTTTTTATGTAAATACCTGGACCAAGAGAAGAGGATAACTGGTGGATCGAACTGATCATTATATACAGGGTGGAGCAGAAAAACGTAATATTACACAACTGGCATTTTTTTTCTCAAGGGTAACTGCAGTACTGACAGTGGTTAGTCAAATTGACACCGAACCCATTAAGAGCCTAGCCGTTGGTGAATTCTTCGCTGGACTAACCCCTTTGAAGTTAAGTAAGATCTTCGTCCCCAGTTAAGTTTATTTGGTCAGAAGAAACGTTGTGAGAGATCAGGCATCTCATTTTTCATTTTTTTTTTTTTTTTCTTTCACCATCATTTTTGGATACTTTTTGGTCTTCAACCACCTTTAATTTTTTTATAACTTGTAAATACTTGTACATCACATATACTAGTCTTTATTATACTTTTTATTAAAATAAGATCTTTTTATTCCACTTCCTTCCCAACCGAATTCAAGTTTTAACGCTATCTTTACCTTTTAAAGTAAAATTTTAATTAATTGGTACTTGCAAAAGTCCTGGCGCCCAGCCTAGATTTTGGTGATAACTCAAATTAATCTAAGCCCTTATTCACGACCTGCTTACTGAGCTACCGGTCAATAAGTACAACCCCCAGCTTATTGTGATATGCCAACAATTGGACGGGGGGTGTTGCACTAATTGGCGCCTTTCAACGCGAGGCTTGGCTATTTTTTGGCATTTTTTTTTTTCTTGAGTTGTCACTGAAATTTAGTTTCGTACCTGTTCTTGAATTCGGGGAAGTGAATAAAATATTTTTTTGACCAAACAAATCATTTGCTGACTATTAACATTATTATTTTAACTTGATAAAAATTATCTTGAAAATTTTTGAATTTTGAAATTTTTATTTTTCTCAGTTGCTGTTATCTAATTGAGATATTTCTTTATCTATAATTAACTATACCGAGTACTTGTGTAGTACATATTTATCAAAGTTTCATACCAGTAACTGTTTGAAATATTCTTTTCATATTGTACCGTATCTTGACTTGTGTTATATCTTATCTATTTGCATATTTGCTTAAATATTTTTACCGATTACCTCGTATAGTATTTGAGACTGACATTTGGCTTACATACCTACTTAGCTATAACATTTCTTATCTTATTATCGCTTGCTATATCTATCTTTCTCTAAATATCTTTTTCAACTTGTAAATCCAAGATGGAACCAAATCATTTGAAAACAAATGAACTTACGTATGAAATTCGTATTCGTAACTTAGATGCGGACGGTGATGTTGAAAGAAAACGTAAACTTTTGCGTGGTATCTTAAATCAAGAGAGTGCTAACCGCAGTTTTGTTCAAGGTACTCTTACAAATCCTTATACACATTCGGATGATGTGAAAGGTATTACCGAAACTATCGCTGATTTACGGAAAATAATTAGTAGTTTTTCGGGGGTAAAAAATGATGCTAATTATAAACGAATATCTTCTCGTCTAACTCACTTGTCTGGTAGATTGGTTCGCTTACAAGCTGATACTGAAGAGCAAGAGACCATGAAAAAAAGTTTACAGTACCAAATCTTGGATTTAGAAGGTGATTTTGCTTTTAAAGTTGTTCCTACTGCCTCTACGCCTACTGAGATTTCTCCTGAGGTTAATAACGGTTATTCTCGTGTACCTATGACTAAGTTTGTGGCTCCATATAAATGGAATGTCCATTTTACCGGTTCCACACAAAAGGAATCTGTGAATTCTTTTTTGGAAAAAGTTGAAATGTTGCGAGTAGCTCGTGGTGCTTCCAAGGAAGATTTGTTTGCTTCGGCTTGTGACTTATTTAAAGGTCAAGCGTGGACATGGTTCACTAATGTAAAAAATAAAGTAGCTCATTGGGATGAATTAGTAAAAAAGTTAAAGGATGATTTTCTTCCATATTATTATGATGATGACTTATGGACAGAAATTAATAATCGAACCCAGAGTCAAAATGAAAAAATTGTTATTTATATATCTTCAATGGAAAGTCTTTTTAATCGCTTAACGAATAAACCAGATGAACTGAGTATCGTGAACAAAATTCGTAGAAATTTGTTACCATATTATATCTCCCGTCTAGCCTTGGAAAACCCACGAACTATTGATGAATTAACGGAGTTATGTAAAAAGTTGGAAGAGTCACAAACATGGTCAAATCGCTATAAACCTCCGCCTTCTAAACGATCTGGTTTGTTGGAACCTGAGTTAAGTTGTGTATACCCTGAGCCAAGTAACTTTTCGTCAAGTTCTAATGTTTCACGTAGAATATGGAAAGATTCTAATGTCGCCACTATTGCGTCTCTTAAATGTTGGAATTGTGATATGGTAGGTCACTCGTATAATAATTGTCGTAAGCCCAAAATCATTTTTTGCTATGGTTGCGGTCTGAAAAATGTTGTCAAAACCAAGTGTCCCACTTGTAAGGCAAAAAACTCTCCCCAAGGTGGCGGAAATCTGGATGCTGTCACCAATGCACCAAATCCAGACCAAACTCCTTCCACATCTCAAACTCCCAACACGAGACAACAAAAAGCCAGAGGCAAAAAGTCTCGACCATAAAAACCTCTGCTTCAGAATGGAACAGCTGGTTAAATACTGTAAAAGATTTCTTCTTGTCCTATAATTCGGTGAATCCTCTCTTTGCTAAAAAACCTCATGACAATCGCCCTTATCTCAGGATTCAAATATCGGGTCATGACGTAGTAGCTTTGGTAGACACTGGGAGCAATTCCTCAATATTAGGTTCCTCTGGACTCTCATTACTTCAAACATTGAATATACCTATTATTTATGACAATGTTTTAAATGTAACCACAGCTGATGGGAAACTTCAGAATGTTTTTGGTTATGTTTCGCTACCGCTTTCTTTAAATAATGTTTCCAAAATAGTAAAGCTACTAGTCATTCCGTCACTTACTCATACCTTGATTTTAGGCATAGATTTCCTAGAACTGTTTAAATTTAAAATCGATTTTTCTAATCTCTCCTACGATTCGCAAACGTCTACTCTTTGTACGATAAATACCATTCAATCAATTTCAGATTTAACTTCTACCCAAAAACTTGAACTGAAAAGCATCGTTGATCTTTATAAAACTATCGCCCCCACAGACCGGCTTGGTTGTACTCATTTGATTACACATTCCATTGACACTGGTGAGGCAAAACCAATCAAGCAACGGCAATATCCCTTATCTCCTGCGATGCAAGTTCATTTAAATAAAGAAATTGATGAGTTGTTACGGCTTAACCTTATTCAACCTTCTCGTTCCCCTTGGTGTAGTCCTTTATGGTTGGTGGAGAAAAGTACGGGTGAATATCGGTTATGTTTCGATGGTAGAAAATTAAACCAAGTCACGGTGGATGATTCTTATCCAATGCCTTTAATTGACAATATCTTAAACAAGCTTCGAGATGCTAAATTTCTTACCTCTATCGATCTTCGAAAAGCTTTTCATCAAATACCTCTCGATCCCGCCTCTAGACCTAAGACAGCGTTTGCAGTCTATGGTAGAGGACTCTTTGAATTTTGTGTAATGCCTTTTGGGTTGTCTAATAGCCCAAAAACCATGGTCAGACTCATGGACCAAGTTATAGGTCCGTCTTTAGAACCCTTTGTTTTCGTTTATCTAGACGATATCATTATTGCTACTCCAGACTTTCCTACTCACATGGAAACTTTGAAAACAGTGTTTTATCGTCTTAAAGAAGCAAACCTTACCATTAATCTGGAAAAATGTGAATTTTGTCGTCCCTCTCTTACTTATCTCGGATTCGTTGTGGATAGTCATGGTCTACGAACTGACCCTGACAAGGTGTCTGCAATTGTTAATTATCCAGTTCCCAAAACTACTACCGAAATTAAACGACTGGTAGGACTTGTTGGTTGGTACCGCCGATTTATCCAAGATTTTTCTGCCATTTGTTCTCCTATAACTGATCTTTTACATGGTCGCAAGAAAGGTCAACCTATCGTTTGGACTCCCGAAGCAGATATTGCTTTCAACGAAATTAAAACTAGACTAACTTCAGCCCCCATTCTTGCTAGTCCCGATTTCTCGAAGCCTTTTATCATTCAGTGTGATGCATCAGATACAGGGGTTGGTTCGGTACTCTACCAAAAAAGTGATGGTATTGAACATCCAGTGGCATATGCTAGTAGAACTCTTAACAAATGTGAGCGTAAATACACCACCAGTGAGAAAGAACTGATTGCAGTGATCTTTGGGATAGAGAAATTTAGGAATTATGTCGAAGCTACCCACTTTACTGTTGAAACCGACCATGCCTCTCTAATTTGGCTACATAATCTTTCGAATCCCTCTGGACGTCTTGCTCGATGGGCTGTTAAGTTGTCTCAATATGATTTTGAGATTGTACATCGAAAAGGATCCCTAAACATTGTAGCAGATGTATTGTCTCGTGCTGTCCCTGACACCGCTGTTTTAGATGTGTCTACCTTTAAACCGGACAAATGGTATCGTAATATGCTTCAGAAAGTCCAAGACAATCCCGATTCCTATCCCTCTTTTCGAGTAGAAAATAATATCTTGTACAAACATATTTTCCATCACCATCCTATCGTTAGCAATATATCTGATTGGAAAATAATTGTTCCTACCGCTAATCGCTTAGAAATTTTTAAATTATATCATGACCATGAAACGGGAGGCCATTTTGGCATTTCAAAAACTCTCTCTCGCATCACTGAATTATATTACTGGCCAAGAATTCGTAAAGATGTCTATAAGTATGTACGGAAATGTTTGGTATGCACAGCCAATAAAAGTTCCAATTTACCTCAACCAGGATTTATGGGTTCGTACAAAAACATCCACTTTCCTTTTCAACTTATCTCTGCAGATTTGTTAGGCCCATATCCTCGTTCTAAAAACGGAAATCAATATTTGTTAGTTGTAGTAGATTGGTTTACAAAATATGTATTAGTTCACCCTATGTCAAAAGCCACCTCTAAAGGTATAATTAAATTTCTAGAGAATCATGTCTTTCTTATCTATGGGGCACCACAGATCTTTTCCTGTGATAACGGTTCCCAATTTACTAGTAAAGAATTTAAAGCTTTCATAGAAAGTTATAAGATTCAGAAAATTTGGTATAATGCTAGATATCACCCCCAAATTAATCATGCCGAAAGATGTAACAAAGTAATCGTAACTGCAATCCGTTCTTACATCCACGGAAATCATAAAACATGGGATGCTTCTATCCATAAAGTAGCGCAAGCAATACGATTGGCTAAGCATGATGTAACTGGATACCCACCTGCCTTTTTGAACTTTGCGAGAAATATTCCTTTAACGGGGGATTACTATGGTAAAATTTCAGATAATGCTGATAACATCATAACTATTGCTAATAAAAATCAGTTAGTACAGGATGTGCAAGAATTACCTAAATTGTATGAAGATGTTCGTAAAAGGTTACATCAGGCTTATCAACGTAATGCTAATCAATATAATTTGAGAAAACGTTCTCTTAGATTTTATGTCGGGGATAAAGTGTGGAAGAGAAATTATACCTTATCACGTGCAGTTAATGATTACTCGGCAAAGCTAGCTGCTAAGTATGTTCCTTGTACGGTTAATAAAGTTCTCTCTAATCTAGTATATAACCTTAAAGATGCGGATGGCAATGACATAGGAAACTGGCATATTAAAGACCTTAAGTCCGATCATACAAATTTAGACTCTGATGACCAAAATTCTCAGCTTTCTAATTCTTCAGATTCTGAATAAAAACAACTACCGATTATCGATATCTTTTTCTTTTTTCTGGCTGCATCTCTCTCTTTTCTTTTCTTTAGATGCAGGGTTGTAGGGTGGGATCTATTTACACTCGTTGCATGTGTGTAGCATATGTTGTCGGGCTTCACAGGTCGTGTTATTCACAAATTTGTGCCGGGTTGCTTGATGATATGTGTTGCGCATGTGTGATGTAGTGTTTGAAGTCTTCTAAAATAGCAAAATCTTATCTTATCGTACCTTTTGTCATTTTCATATATAGAATATTACCGTATCTTATCATTTATCGTTGTATGTAGAACTCACTGTATCGTACCGTATCCAATATATTTTGGATAAAATTTTGAGTGGTTTTACATAATATATTCTATATTAGCCTTAATGGCTTCAGTTATGATTTTGCTCTTAGAAGATTTCAACTCATTGACATTAACATCGTCATATTTTTCTCTTTTCTTTATCTTCTATTTTCTCTTATTTTTCATGCATACTTACAAGGTTTGATCTGTGTGCACTCATGGCATGTGGGTGGTTGCACCTGAGTGGTGTTTTGTTTGAAATTCCCTAAGAGCACAAAATAGTACAGTAGTGTACCTTTTTGTCTTTTCATTAATAGAATATTATCTTATCGGTCCGTTTATCGTGATCGTTTGTAAAATTCACTGTATCGTACCATGCTCGATACATTTTGAGTAAATTTGGAGTGATTTTTACTTTATATTCTAAATTGCAGCCTTGTGGCTTCAGTTTGATTTGGCTCTTGAAGGATTTCAACGAATAGACATCAACCTTGTTGTATTCTCTTATCTTTTCTTGTCTGTGCTTTTTTCTCGTTTATATCCGTTATTTTATCTTTTATCAGGGATTCTCTTGGAGAACTTTTATCATTTTATATTTTAGTCCTGGTATTTTCCAGTTTTAGCGATGACAACGGCTATACTGTTGTTAAGGCGGTAAACCAACGTCTTTGGAGGCCCAAGACATGAGGTTCCCCTCCTAAATTTCTTATTAGGTTTCCTTCTTTGTCGATTTGGAATTTTCTTGGAAGATCATTAGGCTTCTGAGTTCATTCTTGCCAGTTGACATGGGCACGATTCATATACGAGGCATTTCCTGCTACTAGAATTTGCGCAATATGGATCTTGGTTAGGTTTCCTTCCATCTAATAAACCAACCACATGTCAAAGGGTTTGGAGTGTTCTCTGGGGTAGCTCTTGTTCTTTCATGCAGAATACAACGGCATAGATATTTTAGTACTTAGTAGTTACTTAAGTACCTCTTTTCTCTTTGTTTTAGGGACTGGGAGATTAGTAGGGATGGTCTGGTTTTCATCTAGCTGTCTTTAATGACAGGCTGTCTAGGAAGGGTGGCCTTGGCTAGATGTACGTTGCTAGTCTTGTTAGGTTGAGGCCTGCATTACGTCTGCTGGACAGGGTGGCGTACCATCACTGGGGTTCATCTCAGGTCCTTTACAGTTGCCGGGTGGAAAGATTGATCATCGTGCTACTCTACTGGAAGACTTCCGTTTCAGTATCTTTCCTACAAGTGTTATGGTCTTGAGGCGCATCATGACCCAGTATTTTAAGTCTCATATTTTGGCTAATGTAATAGGCTTGAGGTGTCCTATTACAATGTCTTTTAAACCTCTATGTATGCTGGAATATATATTCCTTGAAGTTTGGTATACTTCAATGTTTTATTTTGATAACTTGACTGTCTGCAATGTGTGCTTTTCAAGTTTATAAATTTCCTTTAATTTTTTCTCATTTCTCTATCGGGTTATGATTGTTTTTATGAAAAATTTGTAACTCCTCAAGTTAACAAATTTTTCTTCCCGTAGGAGAGGTGGTGTGTAACGAAATTGCAAGCTATTTCATTCCAGTTTGTTGTGTTCCGTGAGGAATTAAGTTGCTGCTAGTCTAGTCCAGATGGCGCCACTGATTTCTACTGGAAAAGTCGGTTTTGCAGATTTTTGCACTAAATATCTATCTATCTTTATTGCTCATACTCTACTCTCAAATGTCTGTCTCTTTCCAAACTATAACCGAGTTTAGGTGGGAGGACAGAACGAGGCTTCCTTCTTCTTACTAGTGCAGCGTTCAGATTGAAACCATCTATAATTCTGCGGTCTGGTAAAATTTATATGTTTCGGGTATTATCTTGTGATTTAATGCTAATCATTATTTAAAAAGTTGCTATATTGATTTAAAGTACCTTTGAGGTAATTTTCATAATAATATTGTACCGTAATTATCTTAATTTACGCCTTGGGCGAATTTGCTTTTTGGTGATCAGTTCACCTTGCTTGTTCTCTGGAACAGCCATTATTAATATTGATTAGTATCAATTTATCGTGCCTTGCTGGCAATTTATCTAATATTACTTTGATATTGTAATAATTTCAGGTGTTAATTTAAACTAACTATCGGTTATTGTAAATTTTAGATTTACTTGGCAACGTATGTCGCCATTTTGTATCGTAGTTAGTTATTTCCATACTTTGCCTGTTGATGTTTTAGGTCACTTAGCCACGTTGGTAGCACTCTGAAAGTGATGACTGGTAACATTTGAAGATTGGTACACCTGGTTTGACAAACCTATTTGTTTATAACCTTTGTGAAAATAATCTAATTTGGTGCATTTATTTTGTGGTGGATTATTTAATACCAGTGCATATATTTATCAACCAGATCTCAGAAACGTAAGGTTTTTCTAAATTTAAAATATCGAATGCTTACTTAAACGTTTCCTTAGTATTTCTTCAGGAACGCTACTCTAGTGGAACCTTGCCTAGTTCTCTGGCAAAAATACCTGCCTAGTTATCTGGCACTTGATTAACTTTTAATTATCTAAAGTAAACATATAGTCAAGTATATAGCTTTACTTAACTTTATCTGCAATTCCTTAGAACCTCTCTCGGAGGAACTAATAAATAATTTAATTTAACGTTACCTTCAAGTTGAAAACTATCATATTGTTTTATATTTAGCAAATATTTATTTACGTTATCTTTCTAGGTGTCTGTCTGTAAACAGACATTCTAAATTCTATTTTCTTGAAGCTTCACTTCTTTTATTACAAAAATATCTTAACATTTAGTGAATACCTATTTCACTTGTTTATTATCGTAGCTACACCTAGTTTATTTGCTGGACTAGTATTTTTTTCTATTTAACTTAACTTTTATTAATACTTAAGTTAGTTGAAGTCTTCAACTTCCTAACTTATTGTAGGATACCGATCCTAGTTTGTTTAGTTTGCAATTTACTCGGTAAATTTGTGTTAACTCATATTTTGTCTACGTAGCTGGACACTTCAAAAGTCACAGCTTTTAATTTTGTTTTGCCTCTAATACTGATCTCATAAAACTCTCCCCTTTTTATGTAAATACCTGGACCAAGAGAAGAGGATAACTGGTGGATCGAACTGATCATTATATACAGGGTGGAGCAGAAAAACGTAATATTACACAACTGGCATTTTTTTTCTCAAGGGTAACTGCAGTACTGACAGTGGTTAGTCAAATTGACACCGAACCCATTAAGAGCCTAGCCGTTGGTGAATTCTTCGCTGGACTAACCCCTTTGAAGTTAAGTAAGATCTTCGTCCCCAGTTAAGTTTATTTGGTCAGAAGAAACGTTGTGAGAGATCAGGCATCTCATTTTTCATTTTTTTTTTTTTTTTCTCTCACCATCATTTTTGGATACTTTTTGGTCTTCAACCACCTTTAATTTTTTTATAACTTGTAAATACTTGTACATCACATATACTAGTCTTTATTATACTTTTTATTAAAATAAGATCTTTTTATTCCACTTCCTTCCCAACCGAATTCAAGTTTTAACGCTATCTTTACCTTTTAAAGTAAAATTTTAATTAATTGGTACTTGCAAAAGTCCTGGCGCCCAGCCTAGATTTTGGTGATAACTCAAATTAATCTAAGCCCTTATTCACGACCTGCTTACTGAGCTACCGGTCAATAAGTACAACCCCCAGCTTATTGTGGTATGCCAACAATTGGACGGGGGGTGTTGCAAAATTGAGAATAAAATTCTTTAAAACACAAACAATTTATACTTTTATATTTTAGTCTTTCCTTTGTCAGAAACTAAATTGCTCTCAACATGTTTTTAATTATTAATAGCGACGACCGCAATGTCAACAGATAGATTGACGTTATTTAGAAATATGGAAATATAGAAATACAGAAATATTGATAATCTGATGTTATTAAAATGTGTTAGTCTCGATCAGTAATTTTAATTTAATATATTGGGATGAATTGTATTTGTATTGGTTATACTGAGGCGGTGTCGTATTCTAAATCATACACTATTTGAGCTAAAAAGTATAGACGTAGTGTTCAAAAAGAACGATTTAGTATAGCAAATCGAATGAATTAAATCTCGTTTGGTAAATGAGTCCATTCACTTTTGATTTATTAGCACCTGAACGAACGGTCGTATCGAAAGATCTAACCGGACTCGAGTTACTGTTAGGGTTTTTATTCCATCATTAGCGTCATGGTCAATTGGTAAAGACACTTGCCGCTCACCCTGGAGTCCCGAGTTCGATCCCCGGTCGAGGAGCTACGATTTTTTCTAAACACCAGAAATTAATCCTAGCATACTCAGACATTGGGTGTGTGTGTCCATTGTCTCTAAATGTGCAGCCCCTTCCCGCACAAGGTACCTTGAGGTATATTCAGGGATACAGGGGGTTGTATTACCTATGGTATTTCAATGAAGAGAAATCGCGTGTCGACTTTATTAGCAGAACTCACGACCGTGACTCATGAGATGTTGTTATATGTCGGTCGGTAGCCGTAATTTAATTAGTATTGAAAACATGTAGCAATTAAATCGTAAAATTTTATCGGATACTACTTAAAAATAAATTTAATAAACTAATTGTGAGTGTAATTATCAGGATAGTGTCTATTACTAAAATAAAGGAGACTGCTGCTTTGCGCGTCACATACAGGGTGTGCCACTAGTGGATAGACGGAAGTAGCTCCTTTATTTTATACAAATTATTGAACATGAAAGTTGTAGGTGTTTAGAAAAATAATATCGATATTACCAAGTTGTTCTTTAAAGTGTAGTAAACCAATTATGTTTTTTAAATGGTACCTCCTGTCCAAATTAGCATTCAATTTCTTTTTCAAGAGTTGTAACAATATTTGGATAACTAAATTCTTTGGGAGTCGAAGCTGTCAAACTTAGCTAAACGAATGTTTTTCAGATCTTTGTTATAACAGTTGTGGAATCAAAATAGTCAGAGGTTCATAAAATTGTAATCCATTAACAAGTGTAAGTTCAGCTATAGGACAATTACAACATAAATTCGCCTCATACTGTGAACGTTTTTACAGCAATTTTGAATTTTCTAAACTGTGTAATAAAACAAATTTTAGTTTCGTAGGTGCTGTATATTTTATCTTATAAAGTGACTGTGAAACAAGTCTACAAACAAGAAAAATACTGTATAGATGTACGCGAAAATACATTTACAAAGCAGTTTTGTTTTCAAATAATGATATATCGAGTGACAGGAAAACGTATCACCTCCAAAACAATTTTTCTTCTGTTTTTAATCTGTCGAAATTTCGATAAAGTATGGTTGCTATTTTAATAAAAGAAACTTGATATCAGTTTACATTAGTCCTATGTATCTGACGTGATGCAATCATATCTAAAATTTGGGTTTTCATGATCAATTTGTGTAGTACAAGTTTCAAAATTTTATTATGGAAAATAAAATACTTTAGGTAGGTGATTCGTTTTCTTGTGTCACCGGGTATATTCGTTTTGAGTTAGAAAATAATTACACTACATGGTGGAGTATATGCAATATAAAAAGACGTAGTTTACGGTAAGTATTATAATTTTATTCTGCCATTAATATAATGAATTTTTATGGGAATCAAATTTTGTTCTAAATAAATGAGTGAAATAAAATGAAAAATTCTTTATGGTATTGATGTGACTTGCCTGAATACAGTTACTTTTAAAATGTCTAAAATATATTTATAGAAGGTTCATAATTATTGAGTGTAGTTGCCTAGTGTAAACGAATTATCTTATACGAATATGTAGTTGTATGAAATTTGACTGTACTGGCCGTTTTACCTGGTATTCTACAGGGTTTATAAGATAGCTGTAGCGAAAATTATAAAACTTGTATGCTTGTATATTTTAAAGGTGGTTAGATTGTATATCAAATTACGAGTAAAATGATATAAGGTGGTTTTCATTAATAATTATGACCTCAAAGGTTAAAATAAATAATCTAATTTTGAGACTGCAAACTTTTACTTGAGCAGAATATTAAACACAATGTAATGATAATACACCGGTAGGGCGCTCTTAGTTATACTCAATAATTTGGATACAAGCGTCCATTTTATGAAGGGTAATAATATTTGAAGAAATACAATTTTCTTCAAAAAAAATGTAACAGTATATTATTTCATACAAAAGGAACTCGTCATATATCTCAAAAAGAAACACGACACAACTACGGACACTGATGTTTCTTTTTGAGGTGTACGTCAGCACCCTCTTTTGTTTAAGTCTTCCACCCCATGAACACTAACTTTGTTATAATTTCATATAAAAAAAACTATTTTTTTTGTTGATACCACACTTGATTTAGGTAGAAAAATTAGTAAATATATGTCACTATTTTCCACAAGCTTTTCATGGTAATGATAAAAATTTCAGACAAAAATCTAATTGACATACATATTTATCTTCTAATTATTAAAAAAAAAATTTGCTAATGGTTGCCCTCAAGATCGTTTATAAATTCAGTCAGTTATGAATACAAATTCATTTGAAATACCATTTAAAAAAACAGACGTTTAGTTTGCCACACTTTTTAGTTCACCTTGTACAGTCGAATTATTATTTTTTCTAATTAAATGAAATCTAAATAAACACCACAGATAATACAACCCCCCTGTATCCTTGAGGGCACTTCAAGGTAACTTGTGTGGGAGAGAGCTACACATTTAGAGACAATGGACATACAACCAATGTTCGAGTATGCTTGGATTAATTTTTGGTTTAGAAAGAATCCTAGCTCTTTGACCGGGGATCGAACCCTGGCCTGCAGGGTAAGAGGCAAATGTCCTTACCACTTGACCACTAAGCCGTATCAAATAGTTCTGTTAAATCTCCACAATTTTTATTTTTAAAATATTTTCTATCATGTCATATATATAAACAAGATACCTTTCGTCCAGACACTAGTGATTCACCCTGTATACAAATTACTTCCACTCCCGTTTATGCAGCTAATTTTTTTCCCTTTTTGCAATTTAAAGAATTTACACCGACATTAAGGCTTATCCCATCTCACCCGAACAATTTTATATTTCCAAATTTATTACAACAATTTAATAAAATTGTTAATTAAATCTGAGCAAAGGCTAGTTTTATGACATCGTTGATACCCTGCCCAACAATGTTCCAGTTTTAACTCTAGTAGCTGATAACTCCTGAAGTCCTGGTTATCGTTGAAAGTCTCTACATATTCAAAAGCGATAATTTTGAAAAATGTATTCCTGGCAAGCTTTATAGAAATTGAGACCATTGTGTGTGTGGCTGTTAACATTTTATCACCAGATCCTCCGCCATAATTTGGAATTCAGCAATGAAAATGCTCCTCTAACAGGAAGTCGAATAGCAATCAAATGTAACCAAGAGATTTTTTAGGAAAATGAGTATGTTTATCGTAATTATTTTCAATGGTCCAATTGTGATTTCAATAATAATCTTTCAATTATTGAGATATCATAATGAAATATAGGTGTTTTTGGTCCTATTTGGTACAAGCATCACATGTATTAATAAATACGTGGGTTATGCACACAGCTATTCGAACTAACTACTTTTATAAATGATTGTGCTGTAGTATATTTGTTGTAAACGCATTTGAACATCTTACGAATTACTGTAGTGCTGTTGATTTCTGTTAAATTATGCCAACTCACGTACATCTTATAGAAGTACACGTGTGCTAAAGATTTATGGTAAAAGTTTGTTATATTAGTGGTGAGATTAAACCATAAAACGGCTCATTTCGTAGTTTACTTTACTTGTTTTGTTTCACTGCCCCGGAATTTCTTACCAGGTCATGAGATATTTATCTTGGTATTAATTAAACCCAACTTTCAAGCAATAACGTTGGACAAAAATTCATTAACGTAATATTGCTATTGCCTCAGTTGTGTAATGTGTGAACAGAACTTTAAATTATGTTCAAGTCGTCTAGCTCATTTTATTTTTCGGTCCTTATTATGCTAAAAGTTTAAATTAAAAGCCGAGCTACTCAATTAACCTACTGATATTATGAAAAATCATTAACATACCATCAACGACAGTGCTATCAAACTTTTATAATTATTTTATAATGAAGCTTTCACTAGTGAGAGATTTTATAATTTTCTAACTATAAAATAGAAAATTACCTGGTGTAGAAACGAATAAAAATGAACACATTCATGAATTTAAAAGGGGTGGGAGTAACAAAATAATACCTTAAATGATAGTGACTACATAATAGGTCTATGCATCCAAAGCAATATTAAAACATTAAATTGTTTAACATAATTTAGAAATATTTTAAAATGGATTTTTTCAATCGAATTTTTAAATAATAAGAACTCAGCAATGTATCAACGATGGTAGGATTCAGGGCCTATAATAAAATTTTATGCCAAATATTTTTATGGGAAACATTTTCTGTTTTATATGTATGAAGTAATGATCTAATTATAAAACATGTTTGCAAATGATCATATTTAATAAAAAAATGATTTTCAGAATCATATTTTTATCTATGTTAATGGCATCATTCGATAATATAAAAATGTAGATTTGAGTTTGAGTAACTTTATAGTGTAGTATACACGTCAAGAAAATATTTGCCACTTATTAGGGATGACAAAAACCAAAACTATTTCCCTACAAAGTTACATTTGCCATAAAGCAGCAGATGTGACAACGTGATATAGTTGTTGCTACTTGATGATGACGGGAACTACAACAACTTCACTTTGTAGTTATGTTTACCAAATAGTTGTAAAAGCGACACATTAGGTCATTTTATTGGTAGTGTTTTAGTTAAGATTAAGGATTTAATTTCAAACCGTGGTAATTTACAGGGTGATTTACTTTAACATGCAGAAAATAAAAGGGTGTACTGTTCTACCAAGTGGGAAAACCCCTGCAAAATTTTAGAGCAATCTGAGGTAATTTATTATGTATTTTTATGGTAAAACCTGCAATGATACGCTACTGAGTCACGAATTTAAAACACCAGGCAAGTATGTAAACAATGTAAAGATGTAAGTGCATCGCGCTAGGTAGTAGGTCGCCTGAGGTGATCCTCCAATCCACTCTTGGTTGTTCCCTTCCGTTCTCAGTCAGTCTCTTTGCGACATTAGTTGAGTGTGTATCAGATTAGATTTATTTTTTTAGATCGATACAGTTCAATAATGCCAGCGTTTATGTGGTAGAAATACTGTGATATTATGGTACAGCGAATGAAAACCTTGCGGTGTGTGTACAAGAGTACATGAGAAAACTTCCCGACAGGCGCCAGCCAAACGAAAGAAGATTTTAGGCGCAGTGCAACGTCTCCATGATACCTGATCTTGTTTACCAGGCCACAGTGTGGCGCATTGCTACAAAATAAATAAGGTAAATTTTTTGACATATTTTTTAATTTTACATTTTTTTAACTAATTTTGGTGGGGACAACCTACTGAATAATTATTCGCATGTTAAGGTAAATCACCCTGCATACACGCATCACTTTGCTTTAAATAATGAACTACATTTCATCATTTTTTAAATATTTTGTGCATTGTGCTTCCGTCCTTGGAAATCGGCTACTGGTTGCGACCGTATCCCATACTGCACCGGCCGGGCTGCATTGAAAATTGGTAAGTCGCATTGCAACCACACGCCATTTTTATTTATGTTTTCTTTTTCCAAGAATACAAAAAATAATACAGCCTATTGAATTTATCAGATAATCATTTTCAACCTTTTCAGGTAGTATTAAACTGGCGTCTACTATGCTGCTACGAAAAGATAACTACAAAGTTCCCACGTACTTTACGACCCTCACTTTTAATCTGGTAGATCTGGCTGATCCGATCTATACTCCATTCTTTCATATGAGCACATAAAAATTGTTTACCTGGGCTCGCAGAGCGACCCTTTGTCGACATTCATAGTTGTCTTGCATGGACGCGCGGTGTATTATATAAATGCACAAAATGTATTTTTATAATACCGCGTGCCTATGCTAAAATTTTTCATGTGCTTATATGAAATGAATGGAGTATATGCAAAGATAATTTTATTGTTTGGGATTAGCGTTAATGACTGACTAAATGCCAATAAGTGGAAGTGTTATTATTAGCGAAATTCAAACAAATGATTAATTTGGGGATTTACCTTGAATACCAACAAAATGCATTGAGGCAAAAAATCCTGATTAGCCAAAGTTGACACTTTTATCCATATTTTCTATCATTTCATCACTTTCACATATCCGCAAATTTTTGTAACTCTAAGTTATTAATTTGTCTAAATTTCACGAATTTGTTCAGTGGACGAAATTTTAATTAATATCAATGAATGGTAAATCACAATCATAACACAGCCCCACAAAAAAAATGTTTTCTGACCTAGCAACGAGATGAGTATTTTTTTATGTATTTTTGATCGCTGATTCCGAATCCGGGGTCAAAAAAAATCGTACACCCACAAAAAAAAATTTTAGAGCCAAAAAAACACTCCCTGAATAGGGTATATATGAGATAACGCTCTGAAAATGATGTTATCATTTTAATCAATTGTTTTGTTTAATATTTTCGGGAAAAATTGAATATATTACGATAAAAATAAAGGTAAATTACAGCGTTTACCCTATCGGTATGAAACGCACCCCCATAGAGGGTGAGAACCACTCTCATCTGCCACCAAACCAATTGATAACGACAATGACTGAAAAACATTTAAAAATTTTTTAAATATAGGGAAGAAATTTGCTTTTTAATGTTTCAAAAATATTTTATTAGAAACTCTACACGTGTTTCGGCTTTTTAGGCCTTTGTCAAGAGTACAGGGAATTCCCTGTACTCTTGACAAAGGCCTAAAAGCCGAAACACGTGTAGAGTTTCTAATAAAATATTTTCGAAACATTAAAAAGCAAATTTCTTTCATATATTTAAAATATTTAATGATGTTTCATAAGGAGCCAACCGCAGAATCAGTTCAGTGCATTTAAAAATGTTTAAGTTTCGTTAGGTTTGCAATAAACTGACGTAGAATTCACGTAATACCCCAAAACTACCCCCTATAGCGTTATGAAATCATGAAGGATGATGTTTTCATAACTAAAATGAAACCAAAAGAGAAAAAAGCATGGCTAAGATTTAAGAAAGTAACGGAACATTTTCTGGGAAATAAAAAAGCTGAAAAGTACAAGGAGTTTGTCGAAGAAATGATAAAAAATTTCAAGAATCTAGGGTGTAATATGAGTTCGAAAATTCATTTTCTTGATTCCCATCTTGATTATTTCCCGGAAAATTTAGGTGACTATAGTGAAGAACAAGGGGAACGTTTCCACCAGGACATAGCCGAAATGGAAAAACGATTTCAAGGAAGATGGAACGAACACATGATAGCAGACTACTGTTGGTCTCTGAAAAGAGACACGAAAGAACAACACAAATGACAGTCAGTAAGAAGATCGTTTGAAAATAAAGTTAAAAGATACCATAAAAAAAAGATTAAAAAAAGAAGAATTAAAAGCTACTAACATAAGAGTACTTCTCACCCCCTTCAGGGATGCGTTTTATACCCAAATGGTGTTAAGATTGGTGAAAAATGACTGCTAATATCATAGCCATAAGGATCTCTGCAAATAAGAACATCCATATAATGAAATCGTTATCAAATTTTATATTTTTTCCTTTCTTTTTTCTGTAATTGAAATTAAGGGTTGTTTTTCATAACGATATAGGGGTAGTTTTGGGGTATTACGTGAATTCTACGTCAGTTTATTGCATACCTAACGAAACTTAAACATTTTTAAAACATGTTTTTCAGTCATTGTCGTTATCAATTGGTTTGATGGCAGATGAGGGTGGTTCTCACCCTCTATGGGGGTGCGTTTCATACAGATAGGGTGAACGCTGCAATTCACCTTTATTTTTATCGTAATACATTCAGTTTTTCCCGAAAATATTAAACAAAACGATTCAGGGGGTGTTTTTTTGTCTCTAAAATTTTTTTTGGGGGTGTACGACTTTTTTTGACCCCAGATTCGGAATCAACGATCAAAAATACATCGTCTCATTGCTAGGTCAGAATTTTTTTTTTTGTGGGGCTGTGTAATCAATTACATTCTTTATTTCAACTTTTGTTGATTTTTCATTGCCTGATTTTCCTGAGGTTTCCTAACCTAGTTATTTATCTGCTTCATGAATAAGGGTTAGATTCGCATCAATCAAATAATTTGTTAAATCATTTAACTGTAAAATAACTTTTTTATAAAGGGTCGATGAATGGTTTGCTGCATTTTGCTTCTTTTCAACGCCATGTTCGATTAGTTTCGAATGAGAAAGTGTTGACTTAAAAGTTAGTATCACTTTATAGTAGGTTTTCAAGGTATACGCCACTTTTTTATAGTCATTTTGAACTAGTGGGAAGTAGTAAAAATCACTTTAAAGTATCTTCGTTCGTAAAAATGACGTTATTTTACTAATAAGTTACATAACTCTAAAGTTCAATAAAATTTCCCGACAACGTTACAGGAACTTTAAATAGAACACTTTCAGTATATTACTTTGAAGTGTAACGACGTGCAATCGGCATTATTACCAATTCATTGAAAATTGGTAGTAATACAGAGTAGTATACACGAAGTTTCACATACTGCTGCAGGTACTTGAAAGTACCTATACAGTACCTGAATTTAGCAGAACTTACGTAATTGTTACTATACGGGTATCCAACAAGGTGAATTTTACACTAAAGTCGCAAATTTAGTGACAGTTATGTAATGCCTACTACACTAAAATTTTGATGTCAGTTCCCGTCACTTTGGTGCTAGGCCCACATACACTCCTATTCCCCCACACAAACTAGCTAAACTTCTCACATCTCCTAGCATACTAAAGTCCATACTTAAAACACTTCCTAACCTCAAAGCCCCAGGTCCCGGCACCATCCCAAATATATTATACAAAAAACTACCACACAAAACCTTTGTCCAAATCACCTACATTATAAACGCGTCGATACGCCTACAATATTTCCCCACAGCGTGGAAAACCTCAATTATTGTGCCCTTCCTGAAGCCAGGTAAGAACCGAGTCCTCCCATCCAGCTACCGCCCCATCTCCCTGCTTAACACGCTGAGGAAGGTGGCGGAGAAAATTCATCTGCTAAATTTAAACAAATTTATTAAAAAACATAACATTCTGCCCAACATACAATTTGGCTTCAGAGGAGGTCACAATACCACGCTGCCGCTGTGCAGAGTGGTGCACGACATTATCGAGGGTTTTAACAAAATACATTGTACTAAAATGCTGCTCCTGGATATCCAGAAGACATTTGACATGGTCTGGCATGCAGGCCTCCTGCATAAATTGCTCGAACAGCATAAACTTCCGGTTTATGCTGTAAGCTTTTATAAATCTTACCTGGAGGACAGGTAATTTTCAGTTAAAATTAAAACACCCTTTCAGGTTCACACCCAATAAGGGCGGGTGTACCACAGGGGACGGTGCTGTCTCTAGTTCTGTTTAACCTATATGTCTCAGACATCTCTATTTTTTACGAATAACGTTAACACTACACACACAACGACAGACATAACAAACTACCATTTTATTCCACCATCCTACTCACCCAAAACCTAAATCTTTCTTGGATAACTACCCCGTTGCCTACCTACCCATTTCACACACACATTCTAAATTCTAAATTTTCTTAAGCAGGTTCTTTCTTTAGCTTTTTCCTGCAAGACAGACTAGAACGACATTTATAGTATTTTTTTTTCTTTTAAATATTACAAGTTGTTTACATCACATAGCTAAAACGTGCTGTTTTTTTACAGGAAAGCACATTCTACCCCGAAACAACAAAAGGGGCATTTGTCTAGCCACCAGGGCCACAACATCGGCCGGCTGCCCAGGATGTTCCACGCAGGGAAACCCCGGATAACTGCTTGCATCTCTTAAATGGGATAGTTAAATACTTTTTATACTTTTGTAAAGCCTGACGGCTGTGTATTTTCGTTGTATATATATAATGATATTCTTAGTTTAATTTACTTGTATTATTATTTAGTTATTTTATAAATTAATTATTATTTTTAGTTTTCTTTTCTGTATATTTGTATATACATATGTTAATACTTTGTAAAAATGCCCCATACAAGTTGTACATTACTGTAAAAATTATCAATAAATGTTTTAAATTGGAATTGGAATTGGTGCTTGTTGGGTCTAGCCGAGGAACGTTTTCTATTCTCCTTGCATTGGGAACAAGTTCTATATTGAATAAGTTTCTGAAAAAATTAGTTAAACATTTTTTATTGTTACATTGTGACTTTTAATACCGACAAATCTATAATTTTCAGTTGAAAACCAAAATTTTGTTTACGGACCTATTCGGACAATAGTTGACACGGTTAAAGGAGGCAATTTATTCAAATTAATCTATAATTTTAAGAAATGATGTTTCGTTCTTCTTTATAAGATAAGCGATAAGGAGAGTCAAGACAGGCACACGAAATTCAAATTTTGGGATTTATTTAATTTATTATTGTAATTTTTTATTGGACAATATTGCGCCATATAAATTTGTCGACCATGTTTAATAAATTATAGAAATCGATTAGTCTGTGCGAGTTCGCTGTTTACCTCTATTTTTAATTTCGTTTATTTGCACAAATGTCAATATTTCAAATACACAAATATAGTAAATATTGACTGTCACTAGCATGTTACTGGTAGCCCAATGTTAGCATTTGTTAAAATTTAAACAAATATAGATAGCTTGTATGTCATCGCATATATCATAACTTAAACTGGTTTCTGCCATCATATCACAAATGGAATGGTTAAACATAAAATACAAACATACTGACATTTAACTTTAATACAAAAACATTGTGCCCTGTTGACGTAACGGCTAATGGAATTTCTGGATTGAGAGAAACTGAAATAATGAGAATAATATCTAAACATGGATAATGGATGCAACGTAAAAATACTGAAACAAAAAAATATAAAATAAATTTATCATTAAAGTTCTAAGCGGTACACGCCTTATATTTTACATACAAAGTAATGGACGTGTGGTAATAAGATTTATGTATATACTTTTTGATAATGGACTTGTCAAAATATATGTATTAATGGTTTTACTTACGTAATGTGTTATTTATGACTTATAACGCAATATTGTGAACATTTTTCCATTTAAGAATTCGTTTTGGTTTAACGAGTTAAAGAAACTAAATTTTAAAATAGGTCTGTCCACAAAATTTTAATTTCAACTGAAAATAATGGATTTATCGGTGTTGAAAAGCACTTAAAAATAAAAGAAAATAAATAATTTTTTTCAGAAACATTTGTAATAGAGCTTATCTCGGGGCAGAGACACTAAAAAAACATTCCCCTGGTATACGCTAACGGCGTGAAGTCACATGCTTGCTGGCTCGCTACTCATAATCCAGTGTAATGATACTGGGCTCATAGTAATAATTAAATAACTCATTATGATGTGGTACGTGTAATATAAATAATTAACTGCGGCTGGTTATAACTGGTAGTAATTAAGTCTAATATGCGCAGTATACATATTTCCCAGTGTGGATAAGTGTATTAAAATAAACATGTCGGCAAGAAAATGTTGTTTCTTTTTTCTGGATGCATGAACACAACTAATATAAAATAGATATCTGCAACCGTACCAAAACATAATGAAAGAGTTATGTTTAGAGTTGGCAAAAATGCGCCTCAGAACATAGGCGAACGCATTATAATAAGTGTACTAAAAGAAATTAACTAGCAATAAAAGCAATAAACTGTTACAATTTATAACAATGTATGCACAACTTACCCTCTTAACTAGCTTGATTATCACAAACTAGAAAAGATCTGTAAAAACTTTGCAGCATCATGCATGTTTCTAGGGTTGTATCCGAGAGTAATGTTCGATGAGGTGAAAAAATATGCTTATATTTTGACAACGACCATTCGACATCTATTGATGTAATACACGTATACTTAAAACAGTCTTTGAACTCACTTAATGGATCTGCAGATGCACCATCAGTACCATCACAAATTTATCTTAATCTGGTAAAACCGGTGTCTTGCTTTAACACACGTGCAAACTTTTCTCCAACGGGCTCATTTTTTTGTGTCACCTATAGAGTATAGTAGTCGATTTACTTCGTCCACTATTTGCAGTGACTTCGCTAATGACAACGCACTGTTTTGTAAGTTTTGTATGGCGTCATATTGTCCTTTATAGTTCTTGTGAATAGTTTTTAAGGCTGTTTCAACAGAAACATCTTCGAATTTTGTCTGACTTTCCTTAATAGCTGCAACCTCGTCTGGATTGAATTGGTCTTAAATCTCCTAAACATATTCACGTATTTCATAGCAAGTGTCCCGGTATTCCAGAACCACCACATCAGAACCACCACATCAAAATCTGATGTGGTGGTTCTGGAATACCGGGGCACTTGCTATGAAATACGTGAATATGTTTAGGAGATTTAAGACACACTTTTGTTGTACTTGCTATTAATGCATTTACGTCTGGAACACCTTGCCGAATAGCTTCTGCCGCAAGGTGTAAAGCAAGCACTTTACACGTAACATGTATCAACCTACAACCGTGTTCTTGAAGAGAATGGCCTACCAAACGTCGGTTTAAGAGAGTCCAGTACGTACTATAACATTTAAAATAGATTTCTTTTTATAAACTGTGGTCTTGTTAACACAACCACAGCCATGTATTTTTTAGTACACATTTGATCTTATTTACAATATCGTCGCTTACAGTTGGTACATAGTGTCGCAACGTTGTGTGACTTGGTAACGTCACCTTGGGATTGTATTTATTCCAAATCTTCTGAAAAGATTGTTTATTATTTAATATGTGCAGCGGAACATCACAGGCAATCAGCATTAAGAGTAAATGGAACATACACTGTGTTGTCGAAGGCATGCCATTTTTTTAGTTTTATTCAGAATTTACGTTTCGTTTACAATCACGTTTGTTCCAGCACATCACATCTCTCTCGCACACCTTACAAATTATTATAGCACTATTGTAGAATAAATCTGGGAATTCGCTGATAAATTTATTCACTTTGTCAGCGTATGGCTGTTTTTTATCCTTGGGCAGGTCTGATATACTTTATTATTAAATTAATATCAAGAATAAGATATAGCAAATAAAATTATCAACAATACAACGGAGAGGAATAAATTACATTGTAAACACCACGAGGCATAACAATAGACTAAAATCAAATGTTAGTAATCAAGAATAATATATAGCAAATAAAATTATGAACAATACAAAGGAAAGGAATAAATTACGTTGCACACACCACGAGGCATTAGACTAAAATCAAATGTCAGTGTTTGCTAAAATAGTAAACAAGTCTCATTTACGTGTTTGGGTATTTTTCTACCTGACACCGCCCGTGACATACGGACCGACTTGCCAACTCTAGTTATGCGTGCTGTATACAAGATATTTTAGAAATAGTATGTCAAATCTAGAAAACAAAATAATTATTGGATATTATATGTGCATTCTTTCAAACCTAACATCATAACAACAATAAACACCTATTCTTTTTTATTTCATACTGTCATTCTTAGAAGAATGTGCTAGTATAAATTTTATATATATATATATATATATATATATATATATATATATATATATATATATATATATATATATATATATATATATATATATATATTTTTTTTGTATATATATAAAATATAAATATTATATATATTTAAAAGTTTGACATTACTATTAATGATCTGTCATAAATATTTTAGCTGCTCTTAATCTCAGTTAGTCGGTTCAATATTATTTAGAAGTTTTAAAAAATAATACAAAATTTTATTTTCCTGATCAGAAACTTTTAACCTTTTGACTATAACTTTATCACCCTTATATTTTTGCTTCTTATGCATAATTGATTCAAATTCAAACTCCTTAATTATATTATATTTTTCCTCTATTATCTGATACCAAAATTGTGCTTCCCCCTTTCATTCTCGATTGAATACCTACCTACAAATCTACATATTTATATTGGTAAATTTATTACATACTTTTTTAATCTAGCAATAAATATTTTAGGATGTAACCTAGCTTCACCTGTCAAATATAAATGAACATATGATATTTGATTATTCGCTGATGTTTTAATTTGCTGTATTTCTTTTACGTTTATTTGAATTGTATTATCTTGAATTTTCATTCTTTCATCACACTCTTTATTTCGCTTTTCTGTCTCCTCATTTATATTTATAAAATTTAATTTTCATTTATTTTGTCTACTATTTCTTTTTGTAAATTTATTTCTATGTTCTCACAAGTTATTTTTATCTGTTTTATAATCTCTTCGGTTAATTGTAAATCAAAATTATCTAATTTCTCTAAAATACAGTTTGATTTGCAGTGAAAAGTTTAACTTGGAAGCCAAAAAGACTATTTTGAAACATTTATATTTTATGGACATTGACTTGACAGAGGAATAAAAAATCATACAAAATAAAGTTGAACTTGGACCATCTTATTGTCATTAAATAATTTGAGAGATGACGTCATTAATAGATATAAAAAATATCGAACAGCCCAACATATTCCAGAGAAATTTTTCAGATTTGCAAGGGTAAATATGTTTGTTTCCGATATGTATCTGAATTCTTCTTAATATGTCAAAGAATTTCCATTTTCATATTTAAAAGTTCATATCTTGATATTTAAATACCGACGCTAGTGCGTCAGTGTAATTTTTAAATTACGTAATTAACGTCATTGGTGCTAGTAAGTAACTCGGAATATTCTTAATTTATGTTTGAAAATTCTCTCGAAACCATGTATTAGTTAGTAACAAGTTAACGGAACTTAATGAATAACGGTTTTTAGGAAAGAAAAGTATCATTCTATCCTTTTAACATGAAACATCCAAAAGACATTTTGTGATGTTCCTAACAAGTAACAAGAAGGATGTTTTTTATAATTATCCTGTGTAAGTTAATAAATATATTCATCTTTAAATGTTGTGTATACTATAACTAATGTTGTTTAATATATTACTAAAATATATGTTTTGTTATCTAAATAGCAATTGTCCAAACATTCTTATTATGTTAAAATAACTTACTTAAAAAAACATCCTTTCGTGATCATACTTAAAATTATATATTCAAGCGGGTCGTGCTATGATGGTTTAATGTAAGTTATTGAAATAGTAAAACAATGTAATAAGAACATGTCCCAAAATAAGTCACAGTTCCACACTATTTTTACGTTAAAGAAAACTAACACTAACATTTATTGAGTGGAATGAAAAATAATATTAACTGAAAATTTTTTGTTAATTATTGTTAAACTTGGATTACAAAAAAGATAATATGCACATTATGTTCAGTGCAACTGACTCAATAATGTTATTTTTAATTCTATCTACTAAAACCAAAAATAAATAAAACACAAGGTACTCACCAGTTGACACTCACTTTAAAAAACTTTAAAATATCTACCGACTACCGACTAACATTTATTTTCTGTAAATGTGTCATGTATTTTTTACTAAATAAATTATTTGTACAAAATGTTTTTAAAACGTTGTACGAGTATATAATATCGCCGCGTCCCTCCAAACTCAGAACGTACTTCGATAGAAATTTATTTCCACACATCACAGAATTGTTTGTGTTTATGCATGCTGTTTATGAAATGTATTTTCTTTAGCTGTTGTATGGTTTATATATTCTGTTCATTTGTGATGTTACTATTGCAGTGTTTACTTCTATCACATTAGTAGTTACCTATTATTAAAAACGGATGAAAAGAAGTTATCAATTTCAAATTAGATACCATTAGTAATCATAAAAAGTAAAGGTTTAAAATATAGAGGCCTAATATTTAGTCGCTGAATACACAGTATGGCGGGTTCATGCAATTTAAAATTAGGAATAATACTGTTCTTAAATAATATAGTGCGCCAAGTAAATTAAAACATTGAAATAAGTTAAGAAGTTGCAGTTATATATCCTTGGTTATTTTTCAATATTTCTTGCAATAATTATTGCCCATTTTTTCTAGAAATATATTTATAAAATACGTTATATGTCTCGTATAACTAACTAATTATTACTTTGCCTGGCATGATTGTCATCCATGAAGCTATCATTTTTTAGCATATTAAAAGCTAATTTATTTATCTAATAAGGTTACCAACGACTCAGTTAAGCGTCGGACTACAAATTCTGAAGTCCACGGTTTGATACATAGTCAAGGTAATTTTTTCCATAATACTACTTCAACGTTGTTAACGATACCGAACCTTTTTTCCTTAGATAGTAGATGAACTTTTCGATAGATGGTGTACAAAATCAGTAGATTTATTTTGAAATTGTGACGCAATTCGTATTTCCCCTTTTATAACCTAGGGTCATGACCCCAATTTCATGAAAATAGGTGAATCACCGAATCTCGTGAATCACCAAATTTCGTTTGAAATTGAATACAAATAATGGATGATGACGCATTAAGTATTAGGGATCGGAGAAAACAAAAATCATAATTTAGTACTTATGGCCTTTAATTACAGGTGGCGTACAAATTTGCAGCATTTATGGTCGTCTATATTAATCATAAAACAATTTCACTACCTCTGAGTGGCAGTTCATATAACAGACAAATTTTGATCAGGAACGGATCAAGTGCTGGACTGGTAATCCCAAGGGGATACTGTAACGTGTAACAAATAAAATTAGGTAAAAGGCCATAAATACTAAATGGTTTATTCTTCCTCCGATCTCTATTAAGTATGCCCTCCTGTTTTCGACAGGGAGCGGCTCAGAAACAATTATGTATGCATAGTTGCGAATACAGGTCACTGTGGTAAACTGCAAATCTGAGTCAAATTTATGTGAAGTATTTTTCAAATAGTTCTTTCATCAGATCAATCGTTAGATTTATAGTTTCTGTCTGCTTTTAGGTAGGATTTGTATGTGACTGGTAGATCGGTAGAATATATTAAAAATCGGTATATATACCGAAAAATCGGTAGGATTAACAACGCTGTCCTAGTCCCATAGCTTAAAACTAAACCGATAGTGTGACCCGAGCCAGAAGCTCCTATGTCCCTATAAGATGTGTGAAACTAAAAAGTAAGCTGCTCAGCAATGTACGTAATGTAACTTCGATGTTTTCTTACATTATTTTGAAGACTTTTAGGCAATGTATCTAAAATGTATCAACCAAACATGCTAAGGATGTTAATTGACAGTTTTTATTACTTAGTGTCATTCTACGATAGTAAAAATTTTAAACAGAAATATTCTTATTGTTTTAGCATTAGAGTTTTGTTAAGTTTCAGGACATATAACGATGCTCAGAGGTTATTTGAATGTTAATAATACTTTGAGTATAATTTCACATTGCACAGTGGGCTAAAATCGAATTTTACCGGCCAAAACTCAAATTTGTCGAATTTAAAATATATCCGTAATACTTTGTTAACAGGTAAAGAACATACCAACCCTTCCTGGAATAGGTATAAGAGCATCTACAGGTCAATATATTCTTAGGTATTAAGTAACGCAGGAGTGTTTAGTTGATATCTAGATTTCATAGTGTTCGTGCGTCTATCTGTCGTAAAACTTTGAGGTGTGATATTTTTGTTGTTCATCATTTGAGAGTATTAAGTTGGTATTTATAGGATAGCCTTATATTTTAGCTGTCTATTTATTTAAAAAAAACAATACATTTTTCTTGAATAGTACTTAGTTTCAAAGTGTTATTTGTGTGCAGATAATTTGATAACTGTAATAAACATATTTTTAATTTAAAGAGTCTCTTAAAGTGCCAGGTGCGCACAGCAGCCACGATTTCTTAACAGAACGATTACTTTAGGTGTATATTGTCTGCTTAAGAAAGATCAGCTGCGGGTATTTGCGGTTTTGTTACTAATTTCAAATTATATCATTAGGTAACATATGGTAGGGGAGTAAAACTCTTCTGGTAGTTGTCGAAATTTACAATGAGTAAATAATAGTGACAAAATTTTTTGTAGTATTTAGTTTTTCACTACTTTTTTATTTATTTTCAGGAAGATATAACTGAAAAAAAGAATTAGTAGGCGGCAAATTTTTGAAATATGGCACGAGTTGGTTCTCGACGTGATAAGACCCAGCAAGTACAGAGTCAAACCTTAAATCTTATGGGCAATTTCACAGAAAAAGACGAAGAAATAGTGGCTAATATTAAGCAAAGCATTGCCCGAATTTGTAATGAAATTAGTCGAAGATGGGTGAAAAGTAGTAGAAACAAAACTACATTTTTATCGAAGTACTGTACTTGGTTACAGAAAGAGTTTGTTTTTTCTTTTGCCACATCCTTTAGTCGAAGATACAGGTTCACATGTATCTCGGCCACCAACATCTGCAGTAGGTCGCCCTGTTAAAGATTTTCGATCAAGTAGCGATTGATCAAAAAAGCGATAGACGGCAGAGTTGTTGAAAAAAGTTAACACCGAAACTTACAACCGCAATACAGATTAAGCTTAAGACTACAGAACAACAATATGCTGCCGTGCTTTTTGCAGAAGCGACACAAACGACATCTATAAGGCTACTAAGATAAGAAAATCATGGCTTAAAAAACGTAAAAGCCCACAACCATACTTGGAAGATCAAGCGTTATCTCTGCTGGTCGAATGCAAGGACAGTAAACACCAGTATAACACACATTTGTAAGAGCTCATGGGGTTAATATATATCCAGCATATTATAAGGTACAGGCTGCAAAAAGAAATGTTACCCAGCTCATGACAAAATTACTGTTACTGAAGGATGTGCTAAAGTTGAACTTCAGGCACTTCTTGATCATACTGCTTCACGTATCATTGAAGTACAAGAAGAAGTTAGTATAAAGACGTTAAGCAGTGAAAGTATCCAAAACATTATTTTAATAACGAAATGGGGTTTCGATGGTGGTAGCGGACATAGACAGTATAAACAAAGATATGTGGAAGGATTAAATGTCAGTGACTATTTTCATAACGTGTTTAGTTCCTATTGAGTTGTACGTGGAAGATAACTCATCCAAAAATATTATTATTAGCCACAACTCTAGAATCTCATCTCCAAGATATTGAAGACCCGTAAGAATTCAGTTTATTAAAGAAAGTTCCGAGTTATCTGAAAACGAGTACACTTATATTAATAACCAAATTAATAATTTTAGACGATTTGAAAATACAACGAAAGCTTACAACATAAAAGTTAACTACAAACTAGTATTTACTATGATAGATGGTAAAGTATGTAATGCCATAACAGAAACAACCTCGGCTCAAAAGTGTTATTTGTGTGGGGCAACCCCAAAGGAAATGAATAACGTGGACAAAAGTGTTTCAAGACAAATTAACACAATTACGCTCAATTTTGGTTTATCAACGCTACACGCGTGAATTAATTTTTTTGAGTATTTCCTACATTTGACGTATCGTTTAGAAATAAAAACGTGGCAGGCAAGTGGCCGAGAAAGAAGTGAAAACGTTCGTGAGAGGAAAATGGATAATCAGCAAACATTTAAGGACAAAATGGTTCCCACACTAGACAAAATCAGGGCTGGAGGAGCAAGAAATTCCAATGATGGAAATAGTGTGCGATGTTTTTTCTCGAATACACCACTACAGCTGAAATAACGGGAATAAAGGAGAATTTAAAATACTAATGTTCCGTGATATTAGGTACCATGTTTTCTGGTTTAAAATCGATTGTGACAAATTTGACACCTATGCGAAACAAACTGCTCAATTCCTTGTGCAGGAGTATCCATGGTATTATCTGCCTGCAATCGTCCACAAGGTGTTAATCCATGGGGCGCAGGTGATAGATAATGCCATTTTACCCATAGGACAGTTATCCAAAGGAGTGCAGGAGGCCCGTAACAAAGATTTGAAAATCTATCGTGGAAAACACACTCGAAAATATTTAGTGACTACTAATACCGATTTATTTCACGCCCTATTAGTATCATCGGATCCACTGATCACAAGTTTAAGGCCACTTCCGAAAAAACCTTCTGTCAGCCTATCTGAAGATGTTTTAGATTTGCTGAGTTAAGTGGAAACAACAAAAATACTATAAAACGCCTGAATCCTCAGATACTGATGAGACCATGGAGACAGAAATAGAATCTGAAACAACAGAAAGTGAGGACGGCGATTACGAATACGACGACTAAAAGTTTTTGTTATTTATTTGTGTTTATTTTGAGTGTTACATTTCGGAGATACGATTAATTGACAACTTTTTATTTCCAATATTTTCCATTTAGTTTTCATGTGCAATATGTTGTTTCTATTTTTTTTCTTAATTCATACTGTTTCATCCCCTAAAGTTTATTTTATATGGAGTGCTAAAATTTTATTTTACATTTTATACTGCATTTTATAGACATATATTTATTTTTATAGACATCAAATTATAATTTTAAGAATTTAAAGATTTTTTTCACCCCTTATCTCTCGCCCCCGTAAAATTTCTAATTTTTCTTTATATTTTTCCTACATATATCTGATGTGTACAGAAAGTTTTAGAATTTTGGCCGTCGACTCGTATTTTTGGCCCAATGTGCATTGTAACAAAATACGAAGTCTTTCAAATCTGCAATGGTTTTTTATTTAGTGGATAGTATATACAGATAGTTTTTCTTTGCAAGATTAAGACTTATTTAGATTTCTTTGTGATTTTTCTGATTCGAAAATTGGAAATATATATATTCTCTTAATTTTTAAAGTTGTTTTGTTTTAGTTGACGCTCTCTACTTTATTTTAATTTAAAGAAAATTTCGCATTTTTAAAATTTTGCAAATTTTTTATTTCTTGAATGATTTGTTAAAAAAGTATAAAATTGTGTTTAACACTGTATTTTTTTGCTATGCAGACCATCTGAAATGTTGAGTAATTTTAAAGTATAATTTTAAAGGCAGTGTACACAATTTTCTTACTTTCAAGGAGTCTGATAATGAATGAGGCTCTCCATAATTAACAAAGGAAGCCGAGCCGAATAATTTATCAACTAACTTTATTTAATTTCGTGAAATGAAAATAGCCCTTTATCGTCTTATTATGGGTCTCTGCATCGATAAATGCTATTACAAACGTTGTAAGTGAGAAATCGAAGCTTGAAATGATGGCAATTTAATGTTTTTATTACGACATTGAAATATATTTATGGAAAAAAAAACGGTTTCTATACATAATTTCATAAACATTTATCTATGTCATTTTAACCCATTAGAACTGAAAACTGAAACTCTGGAGTTAAACATATGCTCATATACAAAATTACCCCAAGTTGTTATAAGTATCCAAAGGGTCTTTTACGACCCTCCAACAGAAATAAATGTTGTAATTGCATGGGAGAATATACTCCCATTTCATAAACTTTAATTACTTTACTTAACGGTGAGAACAGAAGTACGGAAATAAATGGACAATATTTTGATTTATGATTGTTTATTTAAATTAAAGCATTCAAAATATATTTTTAGATATTTAGTACAATTTCATTTACTGAAAAAAAATTTAAGTGCTCTTTTGTAATTGCTGAAAAAGATGCCAAGAATTCTTTGTTTGTTAATAATAATAATAATAATATTGATATGCAGCTGGCACAACTTAGAATAAATCTAGTTATTATACAGGGTGGAACAATAGTGCGTCCGACTTCAATATCTCAAGTTCTATGATAGCTAGAAACCTGATTTAAATACATAAGTAAACTGGACGAAAAATTCTATAACCAGAAATTATTTTCGAATATACAGGGTGAGCCAAGAGAATTCTACAGGGTCAAGTAACATTTTTTTAAATTAAATACCATGTATATCAGAACATTCTTTGATACCTCTTTGTGGCCTCCTTTCACTCCTGTATTATTATTGACTTTCTCCCAACTACTTGGATGTAATGATTTTTTTTTGTTGAAATTATACCTTTTACACGTGTATATTAAAAATATCACTACAATCACAACTATCGATTTTAAGAAAAAAATATGTCAGTGCCAATTATGAGACATCTGTGTGATAACACTCAGCCATTTTCACTTCCTAAAAGTATACAGGGTGGCCAAAAAGGATTTTTAAATTCACAGCTTTTTCAACTGAATTTTCTCAATTTTTTCAAATGTGTATTTTTGGACGATGTGATGTAGGATTGAAAAACGAAAATTATTTGTACGTACATTTCTCTTCGTGTCCATATTCATTTTATTGAACAATAACTGCCAAATTCAGCAATGAAAATTAAAAATGAGGGTTTTTTTTTCAAATAATTCAAGAGAATGTATTATAATGACCGGCACAAAAAATGGGATAGCAAGAAAATTGGTATGTTTTTAATAAATATTGTTATCAGGGCAAACAGAACTAGTAAAATTGCTTCTTGATATATTTTCTAAATCTCTAAACCTAAAATTTCGGTCAGGACTATGTGATGTTCAGTTTATTACTTCAATACCGACGTCATAATGAAGGAAATTTCTAACAATTCTTGCCAGGTATAGATGAACTTCATCGTGCATTAAAAGAAACAGGAAATGCACAAGTCAACCCGTAGGAATTAATACATTTGGAGATATGCCAAAAATCATAGCATCTTATTTACAGTTACCAAATCCCGAACAACACATTGGGCTTTGATTCATAAGAACATTCACCCCACTATTGGCTAATGCAGGGGAAGACATTTTAGCATAAAAATGACACGGAGCTTGAAGTCTAATGCAGTAGCTGAGAGGTATGTTGAAGGGTCACACGAGAACAAGAAAAATATTGTGAGAACAATTTTAGAAAGGAATGTACAGATTAATAATAACGGCCAAAACATTTAACAATCAAAATAAGATCTCAACAATCGACTTCCGGTAAAAATTTTAAAAATTGTAAGGTTAGATGCATAATAAGTAGAGATCAGACTTTTCTCCACTACTAGTGCGGAAATGAACTTGATTTCCTAACTGAAATTAATAGTAAAAGTAGTATTTTCTCACGGAACCTTATTTTTTTTTTTATTTAAATAAGATACAGCGATAATAAAAACTATTCACTATTATTTAATAATAGTTATTATGCACCAAGGGCATAAAGAGGCGTTTATAGCTCGCTGCGAGGAAATTAGAGCCTCAGACGTAGCCGAGGTCTCTAACACGATAAGGGCCATAAACGCTGTTGTGTTCGAATGTATACAACATTTTATGTACGACCAGTCTTTTTTAATATATAATAAATAAATATATGTCGGCTATCTTGCAAATAAGAATTGTCAATTTGTACATTTTGACATTCTATAAAAATGACAATCGTATTGTCGCATTGACAGGTAGGAATTTGATTTTGAATTTGTATGAAAAATCAATGCCGGTAACCAAGCAACAACGGAAATAAAGGTGCGCATATTGTAATTTAATGACAAGAATCATTTTACAATCCTTTTGTCGAAGTGTTTTGTGTTTTTAATTGAACTGGAAATGGATGAGAATGAAAATTTATTTTCTTATACGACAACAGAAATTACCGAAGCAGCAGAGGCTGCAACGTTGGGCATGTTGCCTTATACGTCGAAAATGTTGTATGAAAAATAAAGCATAAGTCCTAGATGGGCTATAAAGTGTTTTACGGCCCGGTGGGCTGTAAAATAATACTTTAAGCCCTCAAACCAAGTATGTAAAGGGAGAAATTAAGACCGGTGTATAAAAGCATTTATGACACAATTGGAGTAGTTAGACAAATTGACTCCCGAAGAACACCACTGATATGAAATTGAATTTCTACATGCAATTTAATGTCATCCCCTCTCCTTGCAGTGTGTTTTAAACAGTATGTTATTTGAATCATTGATGCAAGCTCTTACGGTTATCATCTGACATAAATCGATTTCTCGAATTTCGCGTGGTATCATCTGTCTGAGCAGTCGCCCTCCACCTCTCCATCCTCGCAGCAACTTGGCATGATTACTGATAACATTTTCGTACAATATTTCAGTAGGCTTCATCAGAAGTACAAATAATTTGCAAAATCACGTCCGAAAGTACAATATACTCACATCGACACTCATTTATTTAAATTTTAGCCGGCCAGCCATTACCACAGTATTCTATGTAGTACGGTGGCCATTACTAAAATAAACTAAGGAAACTATAAGATTAGCAAGAACATAGATGGTAATCTAAGTACTCGGAGTGAATTTTATTCATAAATTTATTTCTTTTTTGCTAGTTCTCTAATGACAGTCATGAAAAATTATAATTGACATTTGACGTAATATTCAAATTCAAATAATTTCATGTTAATTTTTGGAAATCATGAAAATGTATGGTCTAGAAGTAGAAAGCTCCTTTTTGGTTAGTTTGAGATGAATAAAAGATGATAAATAAACTTGTTTTGATGAATGCCTTATTAAGAATGTCTTGTGAGGGCGTTTAGAAGACATTTTAAAAACGAATAAAAATCTTTGGAAGGCATCCATGTGGTTTTTAGGATTTTAGGCATTCAGACAAAATTTTTACCTAAAGAACACGTCTTTAAGTCATCTTGTGCTCTTTAGCTAATTCACCCTCGAACCGTTTCAACGATGCACAACAAATGTGTTGGGTTTAGTTGAAACGTTAAAGACCATTTATGCTATTTAATTCAACCTGTAACTTGTACCAGTTTTTGTTTGTTATTTAATTTGATGCTGAATATAAACCAGAAAACTCAGTTTACTTACTCCCTAGGATGCTAATAAATGTAGCGAAATGTCGAACAAGTTAAACACGTAGTTGTTCTGTTTTATTTGACTTATTCCCACCAAATTTTAATATTAATATACTGGTATAACTGGCCACTAAATATGTGCTTTGCTTGGGGCGCTAGGGGGCAATATATACAGGGGGACTAGCGCTCCTCTCGCCCATCCTTGGGCACGCCACTGATAGGTATCTTAAAATTAATAGGTAAGTATTTTAAAGTTTTACCAATATCATTTGATTTGTCTTTAAAATGGTAACGATGCAATGCAAACCAGAGGCAGACAACCCGTCGCTGTTCAGAGAATTTATTTTCCGTCTAGCTATCAACAGTCATCGGTAAAGCTGGCAAATCATGCGGCGGTTTAATGGTGTGACATCAGGTGTTTAGGGGAAATGACCGGTGGACAAATACCAAATAGTCTAAGAGCTAGCTACATAAATAAGCAAGGTATAAGGTACATGAAATGTGAATAGCTAGAGAGTTTCCATTAGCGTTCCCGAACACCGAGTGGCGAGTCTGCCAGCGCAATTAGGAAGATTAAGGCAGGGGCGGACGATCAAAGATGACAAATTTTACAATGAAAAAAATGATAATGCTCATGGATAAAAATTATTGGGAAGTAAAGTATTTGTTGCTACGAAACGCGGAAAATTATTGGCAGACGATTTCGTGGAAGAGAAATGGCCGGCAGACTTCAACAAAGCGGCGTTATCTTTAGTGAGAAAAAAATGATAAGCCTCATAATTAAAAATTTTTGAAAATGATTGTTAAACTGTTGAGGAAGCTATGTTGTCAATGGCAGACGAAAAAATGGAAGACAACATCGGGGCAGACTGTATTGAAGAGCGTGGTCTCGAGCGTGGTCTCGATCGCGCTTAACGAGTTAGTTCCGTACGATGCATTATAACGATTTATTATTTTGTTAATTATGTTATGAGGACAATAAGTTAACAATTCCTATATTATACAAGTGCTAAAAGATATGTTTACCATTAAAATAATTTTTTTATTAACAAATAATATAAATAAATTGTAGACTTATTCTATTTCACTGTTTGTGTCGGATTCATCGTACTGCATATCTTCTTCGCTTTCGCAATCGATGTCATCCTCAGATTGGATTTCGTTAACGTCTGTTGAAAAACAAAATTAAAAATTAATAATGGCTATTAACAAATATAAGAACGAAAGCGTGTGGAAATATTTGTACCTTCAGGCTGTTCTTGATCGATAATAACGTCTTTAACGCTAGCTGGTATCTGAGGTCCATCGAACCATTGGAACTGGTATTTAGAGTCGACTATTACCCATCCGCAGTCTTCTGGTACCAAATTAGTCGGAATTTTCTTGTGAGCGTGGCTCCACAATCTGGCGATATACATGGATCTTAGGAATTGTGGTCTTAATTCAGCTGCACAAGGAGGTATCGATGAAGCATCAAAATTTTGTGGGTTGTTTTTTTTTAAATGGTTCGTTAACGTTATTGACTTTGTAATTTTTTAAAAAAAGCGCAAAACGAGCATTATCTACGGAATCAAGTGATTTCATCTTATAAAGTGAATAAACAAATTTTTCAATATTTCGAAATACAGTAAGTCTATCACAATCTTCATTGCTTAATTCAGCAAATGCGCGTTGAAATTGTTCGCTTAACAGTAATAATTTTAAAGGACGCTCTTTTTCTTTTCTAAAAAAAGCTGGATTGAAATCACATCCAGTGAATGCATGAAACCCTGATAAAGATTAACAAAATAATTATCCGAAGCGAGCCGCGAGAATGTGTATTAAGAAATACACGGCTGTGGTTATGTGTTGATGAGACGACAAATTGTAAAAAAAAATTCTATTGTAAATGTTATAATACGTGTAATGGACCCTCTTAAATCGACATTGCCACTATTACTAGCTTGCATAATACTGAGTGCCATGTGTTGATGTTTGTGACCGATGGTGCCGCGATAGTGGGTTTGCTAGGCCGTTCTCTTTAAGAAGCCGGTTGTAGGTTGGTATATGTTACGTGCAAAGTGCATGCTTTACATCTTGTGGCAGAAACTATTTAACAAGGTTTTCCAGAGGTAGATGCATTAATAGCAAGCACAAAAAAAAGTGTTTCTTAAATGCCCTGAACGTTTTCGCGCATTTATCAGCAAGTGTCCCAATATTCCCGAACCACCACAGCCGATTCTTGCCCGTTGGGCTACATGGTTGAAGGCAGCTTTTTATTTTACTGAATATTTACAACAAATAGAAATTGTGATACTGCAATTTAGACGAGGCTGCAGCTATTAAAGAAAAGCAGACGAAGATATTTCCTTGAAACAGCTATAAAAACTATTCACAAGAACTGTAAAAGATTACATGGCGCCATAAAAAACTTACAAAACAGTGCGGAGTCATTGCAAATAGTGGACGAAATAAATCGACTGCTACACGCTATTGGTGACGCAAAAGATGAGCGAGTTACAGAAATGTTCTCACGTGTGTTAAGGCAAGACACGGGTTTTACCAGATTAAAACAAATTTGTGATGGTACTGTTGGTGCATCTCCAGATCCCTGAAATGCGTTCAAAGACTATTCTATGTATGCCTGTATGACATCAATAGATGTTGAATAACGTTCCAAAAATATAAGCATATTTTTTCACCACAGCGAATATCATTCACGGAGACAACCATAGAAACATACCTGATGCTGCAGTTTTTACAGATCTTCTCCAGGTTATGATAACCAAGCTAGTTCATCAAGCTAGTTAAGAGGATAAGTTGTGCATACATTGTATCAGTTTATTGCTTTTGTTAATAGTTAATTTCTTTTATTACATTTATTATGATGCGTACGCCTATGTCCCGCCACACATTTCTGCCAGTTTTAGTCATCAGTGTACACTGCGCGCGATATGTTGCTAAATATCAGTCCTCCCTCGATCTCCTATGTCCAATACTTTAATACACATATCGTATGTATTTTTTAGTTACATCATTTGAGCCAATTTTTCTGAAACCTCATTAGCTCATCCTGGAATGGGTTGGAACCTTTGTTGCGAAGATAACACTGACGTAAGTTTCCACGAGACACCAAAACACTCTCTGCACTCGACGCATGTTTCGCCAACCAAGTTGGCATGATCTGGAGATAATTAAAACTAACCTTATGCTAACAATGTACCCTATTTATACCTAAACTATTGTCATGGTTCGGTGAACCGTGACCCACTAACCAATAAAGCGGACTACCTATCATTATTCATACTATTTTTAGACTTTGTGATTTGCAAGCTTTCAAATGCATCCAGCTGTCTAGTATTTGTTACATTCCTAATTAATCTTAAATTGTTAATATTTATTTTACAATTTTTCTCAAACGCATGTTGGGCAACATTAGACTTATCTGTTCTACCATATTTGAGATGGGCCATGTGCTCTTTGAATCTAGTTTCAATTGATCGTCTAGTTTATCCAACATACTTTTGATTACAGTCCTTACAGCTAATTTCGTAAAACCCCGAGTTTTCGTTCGTTTGAATTTTGTCTTTTGATTGCCTAGTAGTTTATTTCCCGATGAATGAACCACTGTCATACATACCTATATCTTTAAAAATTCCTCGACCTTTCAAAATGAAAGAGAAATCCGAAATTTGTATCTATTCCATTTTGATCCTCGAATCACCCGTGGTATTGGTAAGATTTTTAAAGATATAGGTATGACAGTGGTTCATTCATCGGGAAATAAACTATAACAACTTTTAGGCAATCGAAAAGTCAAAATTGAAAAAAGCGAAAAGTTGGGGATTACGAAATTAGCTGTAAGGGCTGTAATCAAGAATATGTTGGACAGATTAGACGATCAATTCAAACTAGATTCAAAGACCATATCTTAAATATGGTAGAACAGATAAGTCGTGTTGCCCAACATGCGTTTGAGAAAAAACAATAAAATAGATATTAGCAATTTAAGATTAATTAGGAATGTAACAAATACTAGACAGCTGGATGCATTTGAAAGCTTGAAAATCACAAAGTTTAAAAATGGTATGAATAGTGACAAAGAGCCAATTCCAGGTAGCACGCTTTATTGGTTAGTAGGTCACAGTTCATCAAACCGTGATAATAGTGTAGGTATAAATAGGGTATATTGTTAGCATAAGGTTAGTTTTAATTATCTCCGGATGATGCCAACTTGATTGGCGAAACGCGCGTCGAGTGCAATATATAGTGTTTTGTTGTTTCGTGGAAAACTACGTCAGTGTTCTCAGTAGCTAACTAAAGTATTATTGATCTGAATTACGTGAAACAGACGCTTTGTTGATTTTATAAGCTAACAAATTTTGTCTCAATTTAATTGAAAAGGCATTCCGTTAATCTAGAGGATTGACTCCTATACTTGAATTGTGTTTTTCCGATATTCCATTCCATTTATTCGAAAATAGTCGTTCAAATAATTTATTGTACCCGCGATGGTGAACACTAGCTGCAATTTAATTTAATTTTTCTAGGAAAAGTAACTCTACCCGCCATCTATTCGTTAAAGTCAGATTCAATATAGTACAGAAGAAACTTTTAATAGAATGCTGTATGTATTAAGCTTCAGTAGAATGTACGAAAGATATGTACGTTTCATTCCCTGTTTATTCTACAATAGCTTTAGTATAAAGACATTGTTGTAGTAGTTTATGTCGGTGTCATCCAAAAATTAAATTCACTATGTGAAATATAAAGTGAATATCATTTAGGTATTTGCCATCTATCGGTGTCTTCTACAAATTGACGAAACATATTCATATTAAGTATAAACGAATGTTCCAAGCCAAATATTGATTATTATTTAGTGTTGACATGAACCAGTTATTCTTAACTGAATTCTGCAATAAAATAGATATCGTTAGCGGTGAAATTGAGCGACATAATATGCCAGAGAGTAAATGGAGATTCTTGTTTCTTTCCTTATTGGCTGAAACAATCTTATCTATTGTTTACTGGATTTAAAGCAATTATCGCAATTATTGTTTCGATTTTCCTCGTTGTGACAGAAAGTATGTTTTTCCGATTATCTGGTTATTACTTTTGTGGATATTTCAAGTTAAAATTGTTAGCTGTTGTCACTTTGTACAAAGGAATCAGAAACTTGCTCCAACTTTTACTTTATTCGTTATTTTATTAATTCTGGTGTAAAGTAAAATACTTTATATTTACAAGGAAATTAAAAACTTTTTTAAATCTAAATGTTTTGAAAAGATTGTATTAAGACTTTTACACGTGTTTCGGCTCTTTAGGCATTTCTAAAGGGTACAGATGATACTAGATTCTAAATCGTGTTCCATACTTAAATATGTCACATCTGGACAGTTTAATACAATAATTGTAAAGTATAATGAAAATGGGAATTTCTTTATATTATATTGGAGAGTTCTGGTGACCCAAAAGATATTATAAAGATATCAATTATAAACCTAAGATTAGCAATAAAGTTAATAATAAGTTTAATAGTTTAGGATGTAAAACGATTTCTGTAAATAAAAATAACATTGGAAGAATTCTATCAAAGAATAAAGACAAACCAGATAAATTGCAAAAACTGAAGTATATCCGCTAAAATGTTCTGATTGTGATGTAAACAAATGAATCTAGAAATACGAAAAATCTATTTTGAACAATATAATAATAATAATAATCATTTAATAGATTTGAATAATATCATTCAGAAAATAAAGGTAAAGCACTTCATTTATTATAAATATTAAAAATTGAAAAATCAGTTCAAAATAATAAAAAGAAACAAATGATCAAATAATTTTTATGGGTCCCGACATTTTAGACAAGATAATTTAAACAAATTTCCATCGTTTCATACCATAAAACTTACTTGCAACTTTATTATACTAACCAGATGTGATATACAGTGTGTCCGTAAAGTACGGAATAAGTTCATTATTTCTTAAACCAAAAATATTTAGAAGAAATTCTTGGACACGTCAATTTTTAATTTGAATTGCGCTCTTTATCCTTTATACTTTTTGATTATGACGTCATTACTGTTCCGTTATGTCATCGATATTTTTTTTAAATAGAATACTATGTATATTTCTACATTTTTGAATTTTGCTTCTACAGCAGATTCCAAGTATGTAGCGCACTTAAGTTCTAAAATTGGTAAGTTCGAAGATACGGCCATTTAAAAAAAACAAGTAAAAAAAGTGAAGTTAACGATGTTTATTCATTTTTCAAGTAGGCTAGTTTTTGTTTGTTCTTGTTTTATTATTATCATCTGTGATAGTAAATCACTTAATAATACTTTACCTTAATAGTGGTCTCTCAATAATTATTGTTAATTTATTTTAATTTATAACATGAGTGTATCTGTAAAGCAGAGAATTGAAATTCTTATGATGACTGGGTATGGTGATAGGATGCGAACTCAACACGAATTATGTAATTTATTTGATACTAAATATCCAGAAAGACCCAGAACCCAATCAACAGTGAGTAAAAAATGTAGAGAGACTGGCACGGTGGAAGATTTACCCAAAAAAGGTCGTCCAGGTGTTGACGAGGATATAAAATAAATATTTTACTGGCTGTTGAAGAAAATCCACATACCAGCGTTCGCCAGGTTAGTCGCGTTACTAAAACGTCAGTACATACAGTATTAAAATTAGAAAATAGGCATCTCTATAAGATTCAGCTTGTGGAAGAACTGAGTGATGATGATTCAGATCGGAGTTTACAATTTTGAAACAATGGTGAATATGTGATGAAAAAATGTTATTTTCTCCGATGAATGCACTTTCAAATTAAATGGTAAAGTGAATCATCAGAATTGTAGATACTGGACAAGGGAAAACTCTCGATGGAAGCGGGAGCAGCACACACCATATCCACAAAAGGTAAATATGTGGGCGAGAATTGTAAGAAATAGAATCATTAAACCAACTGTAAACGGACCGGCATATCTTCAATTTTTAATGGGTTATCTCATCCCAACGTTACTAAATTTATTCCCCAGTAGAATTAAACCTAGAAATATAGACGAGAGCCTGTGGTATCAACAGGATGGTGCGCCTCCTCATTATGCAGCAGACGTTCAAAGGTATCATTACCAAATATTTCTGAAGAGGTAGATTGGCAGACGTGAACCAATCGAATGGCCACCAAGGTTACCGGACCTCAATCCATTAGATTATTTTCTGTGGGACAATCTATTGTAAGACATAGAATCATTAAACCAACTGTAGACGGACCGGCATATCTCCAATTTTTAATGGGTTATCTCATTCCAACGTTATTAAATTTATTCCCCAGTAGAATTAATTCTAGAAATACTAACGAGAGCTTGTGTTATCAACAGGATGGTGTGCCTCCCCATTACACAGCAGACGTTCGAAGCTATCTTGACCAAATATTTCTGAATAGGTGGATTGGTTGACGTGAATCTATCGAATGGCCATCAAGGTCACCGGACCTCAATCCGTTAGATTATTTTCTGTGGGACAATCTAAAAAGATAAGCTTATAAATCCGAACCGGAAAACATTGTTGATTTAAAAGAGAAAATTAGAATATAAACAAACAACATTTCTCAGGAAACTATAAACAACGTTCAGCAACACTTATTCATAGTTTAGGGTACTGTCAGTTACAACAAGGAGTACAGCTCGAAGATTTACTATATATTGTTTTTATTGTTATCTAACCTTTATTTCTAGTGACTATTATTTGTTCAAACGAAACATCCCGGAGTGGGTTGGAACCTTCGTGAAGATAATACTGACGTAGTTTTCCACGAAACACCAAAACACTATATACTGCACTCAATGCGCGTTTCGCCAACCAAGTTGGCATCATCCGGAGATGATTAAAACAGTTCTAATCCTCTCCAGCTGATGCCAACTTAGTTGGCGAAATGCGCGTTGAGTGCAGTATATAGTGTTTTGGTGTTTCGTGGAAAACTACATCAGTGTCAAACGAAACATGAAAAATTAGTAAATTCCTATAATCGAAATGGCCGTATCTTTCAACTTATCAATTTTAGATCCTAAGGCCTCTGTGCTGCGGCGTGACGTCACAACTGCTGGTCCAGGCCAGCCAGCGTACTTAGCCGTGACTGTAACAAGAACGAATAATAATAAACAGCGCAACATTTTTATCGTTTAGTAAGGACTTTCTGTGAAAACGTGGTTGCCAATAACGAACTGAGCCCTTATATCGCACCACATTCGATTTTTTCTTTTAAAGAGAAAACGAAATATCAAAAACCTATCGGAATTCATATACTAAACTATTGTGAAAATAGATATGAGAATAGATTTTAGATTTAGACTTCAAAGAAATAAATTAGAAAATCAGTACGATGTAATAAATCACATTTTAATGAGAAATTTTTAACACGGTTCATGAAGCAATATGTCAATAAATAAGAGTTTCTGTACAAGGATTAACAAACAAGAACTACAATTTAAGAACATCAAAGATTAAATGAAGATTGATATCTGTAACTTCATTAAGTAAATAACTGCCGCCGGGGCTATCGATAGATTTAAACATTTCTATGGATTCTAATAAATTTTATTTTAAGCTTTCTTATACATGTAGTATTTTAAGATTGCTTAAATTTGGAAAATAGTGACCTAACTCTAAAACATGGTTTGAAAAAGTTGAAACTGTTTTTTGGAGTCAGTAAAGTAAAATTTGTTTTATTATATCGTAATAATTGATTATCATTTATGAATAACCAAATACCGGCTTATGCAATTTAATTTTTAGAAAATCTGTTACCTACATCCACTTAATTTTATTTATATTTACCCACCAAAATATTGAATTGCAAAAACTTAGTGTGTTGGGCCATTCTGAATAATTATTTTTCTGTTAACGTAATCAACATTTAGTAATTATTATAACCTGGTACACTGCACTTATACGGCATATTTACGAACTTCTACACTGACGATTTTAATTAAAAACACTAATTATATCATAAAAACTCTCGGGAAAACCAAATAATAAGCTAAGATGTACCTAATCTATATAAAACACGTTTAAGTAATTATATTCATGTACTAAAAACGTGCAACTGCATGGAACATTCTATAATTCATGATTAGCACGGTTCAGCACTGAAGCCTTAATTTTAGGTGGTAATGATCCTAGGCATGTAGGGTCTTTCTCAACATCTATCAATGATAGATGTCTCCTAAATCTGCAGTGGCCTGTCAGAACTCCGATTAAAGGATTCTTTCGACTCCGGCTCAATAACCAGATAGATCTCACCTTGTTCGGTCATGTAACAAAATCTCGAGTTTGCCTACAGGCTCTGTTGATCTTCCAATGTTTTCTTAGTGTCTCGTGCATGGAAAAAAATCTAAACTATTTTTAAGACTACTATTCTTAAATTAAGACATTACTGTACTCATATATCCGCAAGAATAGATATTTTTCCATCAAGGAAAACGTTATTCTTAAAAGTCATGATCTTAGTCTCCTCCTTTTAATGAAAACTAATTATTAACTTTAGAATAATGCTTTTACTTCAGCTAAAAGGAAGTTTCGAACAATATTCAATACTAACTTATACTTAATCTAAGATTTCATTTATTCAGTTCAAAAGTAGAGATTATTGCGATTTGTTACATTTAACAATTAATGGAAGAAATGTGTCATTTCTTTCAACAGTTGTATTATTCAAACAAAACTGATGATTTACTTGAAACAATTAATATTCGATGTTGACTGAAATCTTTTCTTTCTCGATTTAATACTGCGACTATTAAATTTACCATTTAATTTAAATTTAATTTCGTTCAACAATTATATTATTTAAATAAAACTTTTTTCATTTTCTTTTTTGGAACTTACTACCACATGAATAATTCTTCGTTATCTAAAAAATATAGTTAGTTACCCAGTATGTTACTGGAAAAATAAACCTCTGCGCCTGTGACTTTACATTAAAAGATTAGTCAAACGTTAAGGAATTATATTATATTTTTTTGTCTCATATTAGTTGTCAAAAAACACCCTCTGACTAATCTTTTGACGTAAAGTTTTTCCAGTAACATACTGGGTAACTAACTATATTTTTTAGATACCGACGAATTATTCATGTGGTAGTAAGTCCCAATAAAGGAAAGCAAAGATTTAGAGAATGCCATAAACAATGTTCAGACAATATTTAAATAAAACTGATAAATGTTTTGGATCAAATTTGAATATCTGGGATTGACTAAAGACTTTTCAAAATTAGAAGTTCTTTGAAGAGTGACGTTTTATTAAGAAACCAAAAACAAAAAATTTTACAAGTATAAGTCCATTCATGAACACACTGTATATGAGACTTCAAATTTACCACAAGAAGGCACATTATCTCTTTATGTGCTTTCAAGTATTTTATGAATTTTATTCTGTTTCCGATTTGAGGAATAAGTTCTATAATCTGTTCTTCTGAAATTTCCAGTAAATTGTCCAACGTTAGTTAATTTTCTTGACCTAGAAAACAATTCTTTATGTTATTAAAGTATAAATAATTTAAACAAATCAGTGTAGCTAACTATATAATAGAAAAGTATGCTTGAACTTTCAAACAGGTATGACATAACAAGTTTTCTACATATGAAACCGAAATTTTTAAGCCCATTTGAATATTCACAAAATCTCCATGCATATATACAAACTATAAATAGGCAGCTAAAATACATAATAATTAATATGTTAGCTTAGCATTTTTGGCAACAACGAAGAACTTTAATCCTACACTGATAATAAATTAATAGCAATGACTTCAGAAAGTCATTGATTAATAATGTTATATATATAGGTACACATCAGGGTGTATGACCGGTAAGACGCCGTATTCCTTTCAAGGGATGTTAGTAGAGCTCATTTGCAACTAACTGGTTTAACCATAATATGCATAATGCAAAACCTAACAGTTTTTGAGATATTTTATTATTTTTTTTTAGAAACTTCCCTTGCCCTTATGTGTTTCAAAAAACATGTGTCATCGCTTAAGCAGAGATTTCTCACTCAAAAAATAAAACAAATAGTTACTATCAGTATGGGTCCATTGCTGTTTCGTACTTGAAATGCAGAATGTTAAAGTTTTATTATTATTTCTGTTAATTTTGTAAAGAAAATATATACACCACTGACTTCTTTAGTTTTAGATGGCACAGTTATGTAGACAGTTAATTGCTGAAAAGAAGTCACCTCTTGATTTTTGTTAGATTTAGATTCTATTTTCTACACCGTCAAGAGGTTACATTTTTTCTGCAATTACTTTCTACATAATTGGGCCATCAAAAACTAAAAAATCAGTGGCGTATACATTTTTTACAGTTAACGCAAAGAAAAATAAAACTTCAATATCTCAGAAACGAAGCAAAGATGGACCTATATTGATAGGAATTAGGTATATTTCTCTTATTTTTGAGTGTAGAATCTCCGTTTAAGCGACGGCACATGTTTTTCGGAACACAATGTATCTCTTTAATTTAAAAACAATGGACGCTCTACCTGTACCTAGTATTTTTTGTATTATTTATGGAAGTAAAATATAGTTTTTAACACTTCATATAAACCTCATTCGAAAAGTAATATATAAAGTACAGAAGTTTTTAAATAATTTGCACGTTTAATGCATTATCAAGTTTTAAAAATATATTCCTATGAATGTACAATTGGGATGAAATTTTTTTCACAAATGTAGTTTTTTAGCTCGTTTTTTATTTTATTAAAGTATTTAACCTAATTTTTGTTACATAACTATGTAAACTAACGCAGAAAACTGAAATATTAAAGAAAGTTTTATTATTTTTTATTTTAAAAATAAAACATCTCAAAAACTATTAGATCTTTAAATAAATTGCAAATGAGTTCTACTAGCCCACCCTCAAAGGAATAAGCCGACTTACTAGTCATCCTATATATGTATTGTATAATAAAACGCCTCTACAATGAAAATGCAGATCTTGACTATAGATTGTATATAATACACAAGCAAAAATTATCAAAAAGGAAAATAACTTGGGAAATTTATACACAACCATTAAACTTCAGATGAATTTCACCTACAGTATCGTGATGTTGTGTATTCATTTCTTGTAAAGTATAACGTAATTAAAATAGCCTACATGCAGTAAAACCAGAATTATTAAACTTACCTTGTAATATTGAAATTAAGGACTCCAATTCCCAACTTGCTAAAAGATCTTCCATCATAGACTCATTAACTTCTATTTCATAGTTCATAATGTTCATATACTTCTTTTTCAAGTGTAACTTTACAAATATAAATTATTTTATAATAATCAACATCTATGAACATGCTCGATAGTACAGCACACACACACACCTCGATGCGTAGTGGGTAAGATGTCATGTCGTCTTTGTTTGGCAAAGACATAGCTTTCTACCTCCCACCACTGCGCGATTCACTTATTCCAACATTAGAACACTTCACATTGAGATTAGCAAGTATTCAATCAAGGATAAGAGTTATTGGACTAATAGTATGTATAATTCTTCCAGCAAAGTTGTTTGTAGTTTTATTCCAAGAGTAATATTCTCATGTCAAGAAAAACATTTAAATAATAATTTACTTCAAGATATCCTTATACTTACTCTCATGGTTAAGAGTACTCGAAAGAAATGTACTATTAAGTGTATATTTAATACATATTTATACTTCGAAGGAATCAAACTTATATTAACTTAAAGACTTGCGCTAATGAAACTCAAAAATATATCTGTTCCTGATTTACATTTGGTATATTATTCAAACAATAATAATTTATTATGCCAAGTAATATTTTTCTAGTGACAAGTATAAAAATTCAGGAATAATCGATTACTTTGATATAGAATAGTTTTCTTTCCATCTGGATTCACTCATCACTGTCTTCTTGTGATGGTCTCTTCAGATTCAAGTTGTTACTAAATACAGTGAGAATGTTGGCAGTTGATTGCTCCAAATAAAAAGTTACCAGATCATCTGCGATCAAAATCCTCGTACAGTTCAACCTCATTTTTTAAACGTATGCTTCCACAATAAAAAGTTTATATGCAATTAACACCCACTGACTATAGGATTACATAAATAATTTCCCACACCGTATTATAAGGTGCATTCTCTGAAATTTTCATAATATTGAGTCATAAAAGATAATCTCAACCTTTTAAAAAGCATCATTTCTGTCGCAGTTAACAAAATTATGAAATTAACTAGATAATATGACTCTCATGGCCAGATAGATTATCACTTCTTCCAATCTTCTCGTACTAATGGTGCTCAAGCAGTATTCAGTAAATAAAAGAAAAAAAGGTGCTTTAAAATACTTTTGTAATATATTAAATTTAAAATAACCAAGAAAAAGAATTAAAATGAAAAGGTGTTAACTGAATTAGTACTCAATCAAACTAGTTGGAACTATCCCACCTGGTGTTTTTATTGATCATGAGATAACGATAAGCATTGATATATTCACGACAATAAAAATAATACTGATAAATGTATAACTAGCTGGGCCTATACATCATATAGTAGTTACAATGTTTCCGGTTAATAAATTATTGTTATTTACGTATTTAGTAGCCAAGTATTGTTCAAGTTTAGATTCAGACTGGTCCAAAAAGCAAAATGACCTTTGTAAAAATGATAATCAGATCGGAAAAATTGTGATAAATTCGTAAGTACACTTTGTTGAAATCATTTAATTACATACGTATTAATAAAGTAATTATGTCTAGATTTAAGAACGAAATTTGAAGAAATATTAGCTACTCAATCGCAAACAAAAAAGTACGACTATTTCTTGCCTCAGATTTTTTGGAAAACATGTAATAAATCGAGTATGATAATATATGAAAAAAAGAGAGTAGTAGGCTCCTTTTCGGTTTAAATTACAAAATAAGCAATAAATATATATAAATAAAGGACCGATACTATTTATTATACCAATTTCAATCATATTATTGTTTTTAATTTGTAATATATTGATTAATTTTTCAAGAGAACTTTTTTCGTCATGGTGGATGACAAAGTGATTTTCATAAGAACTGATGGACTTACAGGAGGACGAAAAAAAGGACTTTATATATCACTATAATGTGTAGGTCAAAAATTATAAATGAATTAAAATTTAATAGCCAAAAAAATCATAAAAATTGCTTTTAAACCTAAAAATGTCTGAATTTTACAAATTACTCTTACTTCAAAATTGCACGTTATTAATATCCTCAGCGACAGTCATTAAATTTTCTAAAATTATTTCAGAAAAAAATTACAGATTCGCACCATAAGCATTTATTGTATATTAAGTTGTCTGGTATCTCAATGTGCTCGGATATAATTTATTTATTGTATAGATGATTATTATTAACGGACATATAAATTAAAGCATTGAAAGGACATGCGCCTTGAAATAATGCAGGGAGCTAGTCTTTTATTTGAACTACTGTTAGACAAGACGCGGGCGAAAAGAATTAACCAAAAATGAATTTTGTGGTATTATTACTTTGTATTTTATTTTTGTATAGTGCTGACGGCAGTAAGGAAAAAAAAGGGAAGGGATTTACAAAATATAGTTAAACGCATGTAAGTTTTTTTTTTAGCAAATTGTAGGAATTAAGTTGATTAAGAATTTTATGTGTTGTTACTAGATTGCATAAAAACTAGAGGCATGCATTGAAAAGCATTGATTGCTTGTTTTGTATATCATATTAGTTTACTACTAGTAGTGCAGTAATACCTAATTATAATAATAATAGTATATAGTACAAAGTGGTAATATAGTTATAATTATTATTAACTAAATGGGACACGAATTATGTCATTTTTCTAGAATCTTGTACAAAAAATTCCCAGATTTTTTTGCAGTTGTAGATATTGTTGATTTAATTTTAGGCAATAATGATATGATGGTCCAGTTTGGATGCTGACTGGCGCCAAACTGTCCTGTTTCTATTGATTTTGCGTAGACGTACGAATAGTCCGCAAATTAAAATTTCTGCAAGTAAATTTAATACTGATTGTGTCAATTTAGCACGTTATTTACTAGTAAGTATTTAAAAACTTCATCAGAACATAAAAAAAAGTATCGAGTTGCACTTAAAATAAAAAAAATACCCAAGTGCTATTTATTTCTTCCATTGCATTTATGGCGAATTAGTTAAAAAATCTAAATTGATGGGTATAAACACATCCCTAAGAGACTATATACAGGGTGTCCCAATAGTGCGTCAAAGTCCATTATCAGCCTTATTAGAGGACTTAGGAGAACTGTTTTTTATGGAAGTGGTATAGCGTCAAAAGATGCACATTTTAAACACATTTTGATATATACAGGATGACTGGCTATAGCGGAGCATCTTTGACAGTATTTTTTTTAACGAAATACCCTACATATTTTTCCATTTTTGAATACACCCTGTATAATAATACTTAATATCGAAAGATTGGGTAGTGAAGTACATGCCTTGTCTATATAACTGCAAAATAAATATTCATAATTAATAGTAATACACACACAGCGAATTAATTTGTTAATTATTTATATAATTTGTTCCGACCAATATTTTCTTATTTTTTCAAATGACTTAACACCACATCAAAAACCAAAAATCTGGAGGTCGTTGGAATGGTAGTTTTATGCTAATTTAAAAAATATGAAAATATATTCCATTTTAAAAAATGACCTCGAAGATGCTCAGCTGTAGCCGGTCATAACGCATAGATTTTAAAAAATGTTGAAACACATGGCAGTATATTTCAAAATATTACTAAAATCTGCGTCTTGTGACGCTTTACCACTTCCATAAAAAACATTCTTCCATAGTGTTCTATATAGATCGAGCCAACCGACTAGATACAGGACTAGTGGTATGCGCAGTTTACAGGGCGAATATCAGAATCTGCTTTTACAGTAGGTTAGGATATTATTGCCTTTCTCAAGAAGGAGGTCTTTTTGAGCATCCAATTTGAATTATTTATTTATTTACGTGTTTTTTAGTTGTTGGTATTATTTTTATATATTATTTATGAGAATATTAATTTATGTTTTTAGAATTACTCTTTGTTTCGAAAAAAAAAAATCAATATTTGATTGTGTGCTGTTCTGATATTTTTCAAAATTTTAGTGTTTTGGTATCTACGGACTCTCAGAAGAAACACAAATTGTAAAACATTCAGATAGTTTTTAGTTAATACGCAAATATTTCTTTAGATGAAGAAACAATATTCTCCACTGCGATTTAGCGATACTGATTCTACTTTGTCTCTTGTCTCGTATGCACCTCCCACAGCAAGCACCATGACGCAATCTTTAACTTTCGTTCAGACTGTAAACAGGCAACTGTAAACTGCGCATATCGCTAATCGTGTATCTAGTGGGTTGGCTCGATCTGTATAATAGGGCCGATATTGGACTTTAACGCACTATTGGGACACCTTGTATATCCTGTTAAAATTTGGCGAATCTGTTCTAATTTACTACTGATTTCACTAATATTTTTCGAAAATAAACTATTATTGCTGAGGGTAGAAAAATATTGTAAATGTCGTTCGTCTTTGATCACTAGAGCCTTCAGGTGTGTTGTATTTTCAGGTCTGTATTTAGGTATGTCATTTAATTTTTTTATATTTTTAAATAAGAAAATCTTCAAGGTCAGTTTGCTTTGTTAAATATCCAGACATGTCGGTATTAGATGAGTAAGTTGGAAAAAGTCACTTTTATGAATAAAGTGAATAAAGAAGGAAATCATAAAAAAAAAACAATAAGAGCGTCTTTATTCCTTTCTATAATACCAGACACCTTGTTCTGTCACTATCACGAAAGCGACTTTTACAGGGACAGAGTCAGAACTATAATTGAGGTTTACGAATATCAAATACTAAAATATTTAATAGTTTTTTATTGTTGTTTTAGGGTTAAGAAGTGGTCCATAGAAATAGGTAGAAAACTTACAGAATTAAGCAAAAATATGACAAGAGAGGACGAAGTGGAGAAAGTGAGTAATTTTTGTATAAATTCCTAAAAACTGATCTTTAACATTGATATTTAAAAGAATCATTTTAACTGACTAGGACGTTTCTAGTATTTCTTTCCTTTCTCCATCTTTTTTAGTCCTCAACATTGGGACAAGCGTATATCCGACTTAACATACTTGTATTTCGACACGAAAAGTTAATAAATGGTAATCGCAATCATTAGCTAGGTGGAAAACTGAAGTAAAATTGCGACCTCGTCCCGTCTTCTAGCGGCTTGTATATCAATATATACTCAGAAGCTATGCAATCTTAAGCGAGGATTGTGTAGGTGATATACCATCCTTCAGAGGGGATGTAAAGTAGTCGGTCCTTGTCTTTTAGATGTTAGGCAAGAATAAAATCTCCACTCTTCGATAGAGTAAAGATTCGGCACAATTTTCAAGTCAGGAGTAGCTTGTCTCTATCGTCGGTGATTGGCCCTGGCAGTAGAAATAGGCCAACGTTAAATAAATGAATAAGAAAAAGTCCTCAACATTCTATCATGTGTATTATAGTTATTATGATTTTTTCTTCTAAATTTTGAGACCCATAATACATGAAGCTTACCTTATTTATGTTGGAGTACTAACATTAATAATGTATGCTTCATTAGCTATGGTTTTGATCTGAGAGAAATTTTATAATTTTGAAACTCATGAAGTTTGGATATAATTATTATTTATAAAAAGAGTTTTTCTTCTGGTACTAAATTTAATTTTAGCACTCTGGACTGTTTGCTTTAGATCCTAAAATAGACCCAAGGGCCAAAAAGACAAATATTTTTTTCAATTTGACATTTTTCGTGAATGTAATTTTCAAAATATACAAATTTAAGTTGATTAAACCATATCGTGATACAACCCTCGACTAACCCCTCGTTTTATAATCTTCACGCCGGGAGCCAAATTCGCCTGTTTTACGCTCTTGACACATAAATAACTTTTATAACCTCATAGTATTATTTTTTTTTGAAAGTCTGGTATGCTATCTAAATAATGTAACGGTCCATTTTTTTAAGATAAACAATTTGGACTACATTCCGCATAAATTATAAGTTAGGTTCCAAATTCGAATAAAATAATTCTACCAAACATTATTGTACTAGTTCGTGCGCCGCAACTGTGCGGGCAGACAGAATTGTTTACGGCTTGCAAATTGGGTGTGCGTGTGTGCGAGAGAACGTTAGAATAAGGCAGGCCACTGCCAAAGAAGTATTACGGTGGTTAGTGTGTAAAATGTCCATGCCCTGAGACGGTGTTTTGAATTGTAAATTTTGGAGGTAAAACATTGACCAGGCCAGTTTGTAGAATGAGATGAGCTGCTAGAAGTGTTATTAGTCCCAGGTCTCACACATGACAGGAGTAAGAATGTTTACTTTTAATAACGTCTTTATGACCAGAAAGATACCTAATTTCATGAGATTTTAACTTCCAGATCCCTAGGTACCTAGACACTATATATTAACTTGTGTCTGAATTAAGTGTCTCGCAAGTGAACAGTAAATTATTAACGTACATTTCGATAAGATTCGCAAATCCGACCCGTATCTTTGAACTAAAGCCGTATAAAGATTTCACTTTGACTTGTGTTTGTTTATTATTGACTGTTTAAATAGCTAAACATTATTTCCATCTTTCAATGGTAGCCTGTAGTTGTTAAGAAAAGTATTGTATATTTTGATCTTAAAAAGATAGTGGCGCTCAATAACAACTAATTGAGTTGAGTTGATCTTTTGTATTATTTAAATTGGCGATTGCCGCGTGTGTCTTTATTTTTGATTTATTTAGTTGTAAGTTTCAATTGATTTTTATCTGCTTAACTACTTCGCTTCCTCGCCTGGAGAAGAGAGTCGTAAATATTGTTCATTTTGAATAAATGTGTTGTACTATGAGATTTGTGTTTCATTAAACAAAATTTAATCTGAACTATTTTAATGATAAGGTAACTGACGTTATAATAAATTTGGTCAGTTATTTCTAACTTTTGACACACTGCATAGAATATCAGAAAAAGTAGATTAAACCTGTAGCATTAAAAATTATTGACCCAACTGTTAAATCATCTCCAAAAGATTATAAACATCTAAATTAGGTTTTAACTACTAATTTTGTAATTTTAGAGTTTTAAACCTCTAGAAACTAAACTGAGGAAAGAAAACGGCGCAACCCTCGTTGTAAACATAGCATTGGAAATAAGAAAAATGATGGAGAAGAAGACTGAAGCTGTTAAGGTTTATAAATTTTATATCTTAGTATCTTAAAATTGCATATGATTTTTTTAGAATATTGCTGAATATGCAGAACTATTGTCATACCACAGAAGCAGTGAAAGCTTATTCCCAAATTCGTCGTACTATTTTTTTAATGCTGACAATATAACCAGCAATGAGATGAATCCGGTTAGGCAGGAGGAGATAGCAAATGACATTTTAGAGGTAATATAAAATGTATCTATTAATAAGTTCGTCTGCTCAATTAGCTGGTTTTGACTGCAACAAAAATTTCAAAAAAAAATAATAATAGTAATAAAAAGTCTTTATTTGACAACTATATAATACATCCATAAGCAAATAACGTACAAAATATGTATAGAGATATTAAGTAATAAAAAAAGAGAAAAGAATAAATATGTTTACCTTTAGAAATGTTTTAGTATTAAAAATTTGTGGAACATGCGATGCGGTTTATGTCGACTAAAATGCTTGGCCCTTCGAGTCAACCTGCAGAGTTACAACATATGAATAATATCTAGCATACAATATAATAATAATTCAAATTCTTGATAATTTTGACAGTAAATTATCGTGCTGGATTTTCAGTTGAAAAGATAATGAAAACAAAAATAAAAAATTCGTAAATAAATTTTAGATTAATAGATGAACTAAAATGTTATTTTAGGTTAAATTAAATAAAATTAAATAGGTGAAAATGTTAGGTAGGTTAAATTATACTACGAAAGCAGTATCAAGTAGCAAAATTTTTTGAATTTTTTCGAAAACATTTTTGTACATTAAACAGTTTGAGATCGGCAGGGATCCTGTTACAAAGTTTTGCAAAATTATATATGAAAAATGTACAGTCGCATACTGAGGAAGGGTAAAGTTATTTTTAAACCGGATATTAATATTATGAATATCCGTTCTAAATCATAATTTGTTTAATAAATACTGGGTTTTTTGTTATAATAATTATATGACATAATGTGCAACAGTGAAGAATCCTTCTTGACTGAGCAATCAACGATCCAATCTCGGCAAACGTGGCAGATATATGATCACGTTTACGGTGTTCAAAAATAAGACAAATACAAGAATTTTGGACCAACTGTAGTATAGCATCAGTTCTAAGTAAACATAGCCCATACACAACATCTATATAATTAAAGCTAAAGCTTCGCACAAAATTGTTTTTGTCTTTTTATTTCAAATGTGTCTATTGGCATAGATTAATTTTAATTAGCAGTATGATTTCTTCACTATAAAAGATACTCGTGCAGGAAATTTTATATTGATGTCTAGAATCAGGCCTAGGTTTTTAGCAAGAATCATAATTTTATTGTCAACAGTGTTTTCACTTCACTGCTAACTGGCATTAATCAAAATTTTTTGGAGATTTTAAGTAAATTTTGAAGGTCTTAGTTGATATTTTGGCAAGCTTGTTGTGTATCTTTTTCATCAAATGCATAATAAATTTGTGTATCATCGACGTAAATTATGTGGTGTAAAAAGAGGTACTTTACAAAACTCAAAATTGTATAAAGTGAACACATTCTGCCATACACTACATGTAACCGGAGTTTGGTCGGATTTTTTCATTATTTAGCACAAGACTACTCAGTGCGTTTATTTTGATAACCAGCGTAGTGCATAATAGTAGTAATAATTCATGACTTATCCTATCAAAGGCTTTTGAATAATCTAGAAGTACTACAACGCATAACTTGTTTGTATCGATTGATGAGAACAAATTCTCAGCCAAAACTGTACTGCAACTATATCCCGCCCAAACCCGGATTAATTTTCTAGCAAAATTTTATTGATGTAGAAGTGCTGACGTATTTGCTTGTCAAGAATTTTTTGAAAGCCTTTGATAGTATGCACAAAATACTGATAATATTGTGAATGATATTATCAGTAACTTCTTCGTCACAGTCATTTAATTTTTTACATATTTCTGCATATTTTGTAAAAATATACCAATAAATTTACTTAAACATATTTTAACCCAAACGTACAAAAGTATATGCCCAAAAATATTTGGGCAAAAATATGAAATTAAGAAAAACACATTTTTGGCAATATTCTCTTCACAAACATCATAAAATCACTATGAGTTCTTCTTGGATAGCATTTCCGAGCCCACTTTCATATACAATTTTATAAATTACTTTCATGAGTAAAAAATAAGCTCCTAAATTTGTGTCATACCTTCAACACATTGTATACATACCAAAAATGAGTTTATATACAAGGCGATCCAAAATTATGTAGTCGAACTCTAACGTAAGGAGATAAAATGAAAACTATTATAAATATTTGGTCAATAAAATAGTTACACCTTTTAAATAGTGGAGGGTAGGTTAGGTTAAGTTCTTGTGGGCCCTTTACTGTGGCCATCAGCAGGCCTATTAGCCCACTACTAATTATATTTCACCCAATAAGTTCAGTCTCTTAATGAAACCAATAACTTCACTAGATGAGAGTGTGTCGAGATACTCTGGCAGCAGTTACCCTTTCCTAAATATTGAGAATCGGATCCTCCCCATAGCGGGACAGGTGCATAAAATGTGGTCTGTCTTCTCATCACCTCCCTGGTTTTTGCTCAAATAACTTAGAGCCTTCTGACAGTTCCAAACCGTTTTTCAGTTACGCCGGTAGGAGCCAACAAAGAAAATTTTTATTGACCTGCGTGCAGGATGCATATATTCCAGCTTTCGCACACACAGTTCAATGGCATGAATCTCGGCCTGAAATACAGTTGCATTAGTACCTAGGCATGAGGATATCTTCAGCGTTGGTTTGTAGCTATGTATTCTGGCTCCTATTCCCTTGGGAGTTTTGGAACCGTCTGTAAACCCGCTCTGTCTGCTCTTAGTAGGTCGGCTTTATTCCGATCCCACATCTCTTCCTGAGAAAGGTCGGCTCGTAGTTGGTCATGGTGCGCATAGTGTCCGAGTGCATTTCCCGGATGTTGAGATTTTCTATGTCATCCAGCCGCCTGCTCTGCTCCATGATATTAATTTGCGACATATTAATGGCCGCTTTTTACAATCTATACATTGTCCACCTGGCTTCTCTTTCCAAATTTATGTGAATAGGGGGTAAATCCAGTAGGATTTCCATTGCAGTTAATGTTATGGTGGTAATTTCCCCGGATATGGTCAAGCATGCTGATGTCTGTAAGCAAGAAAGTTTGGCTTTGGCCGTCCCTGTGATCCTTTTGGCCACCAAATGATGGATCCACATGTTATCACTGATCTGATGACCGGGACATAAATTCAATTTTGTTGTGGACCCATGCCCGACAGAAGGTAACCTCTAAAGTCTGATGTACTTATCTCTTATGGTTTCTGAGTTACAGCACAGACAATTTTTCATCAACCACTAAAATGGTGTAATTCCTTTAATATGTATTAATCAACAAACATTTGTAAGAATTTTCATTTCGTATTAAACCCATCTACTTATTGTAAGAGTGTGGCTACTTAATTTTGGAACACCCTGTATAGATTTTTATGTAAACAAAATTTAAATACTCATGTGTTATTTGTACTACGCTATTATTTCCCATGTAAGTTTTCTATTAATTGAATTTGACTTACATCTTTTATACAGGCTGAGTGTCATTGGACGTGCCAGCAATCCAAACTGGAACATCTACCCAACAATATATTTTCAAATAAAGAAATTAGGGATAAACTTTTCACTAGAAGAAGAAATGAAATGGGAACTGACTGTGACTGTCACATTTTACTTGATAGGACTAGACCACCACATAGTTACTTGAATCTCCCTATGGATTACGATTACAGATTTGAAGAACAAGTAAATTTAAATTTAAGTATCGCCAAAATTGCCGTTAATGTTTACCAAAGAGGTGAGTACATAACTTTTTCTTGTTGAAATACATGGGCACCATTTGGAGTAATTCCTGGGTGAGATAAGAATAATTTTTGCAATAGCAGTGACTAGGAAAGTAATACAATTGGCGAATATTTTCTATATAAAATAAAATCAATTTTAACGTGTGTTCAGGCTACATTAGCAAGAATAATAATTAATACATAGTACAGCTAAAATTTAAAATAATTTTTGTCTGTTAATTCATTAAAAATACCAGCTCAACTTTGTGTTCTGTTATAGATGGTAGTATGTAATTTGACAGTACAGACAATACAAGCATACAGATTAACCTGACAATATTAAGTTATTGACGTTGTTTAGAATCACTATTATTATAATTCTTTTTACTTGGACTTAAATTTTCAGTACTGGCACAATTGTTTATAACACATGACTTTATGAAGTCTTCATTTATGGTATATCAAGTCCTAATGGATTTGTTCTTTTCCTACAAATCACTGCGCATTCACTGCAACTCTTTTTCCTGTTTGGGCAACCTACTTCACTAATATTCCATAAATTATTATGTCAGATTGACAAATTACCTTTTAAAATTATGTTAACCTAAAATTTTCTACTAATAATACAGTTACCATAGTTTCTGCCTATTTACATTCTAATTGAGGTTTGATTAATAGGGATATCATTACGCTTTTCGATAATAATTAAGCTACATTACGAGTATTCTTAGGCGATCTTAACTGTAAAAATACTGCCTGGAATTGTCAAGTTAATAACACAAATGGAGTAAGATTTCATAATATAACCACGAATTATGGCATTCAGATAACTGCTCCCAGTGAATCAACTTACTACCCACATCGCTAAGGTCATCAACTAGATATTTTGGACATTTTATATACAGGTTGGGGCAATAGTACGTCGGACTTCGATATCTCGAGTTCTACGATAGCTAGAGATAAAAAGAAAATACAAGTAAACTAGATAAAAAAGTCTATAATCGGAAATTATTTTCGAATATACAGGGCGAGCCAAGATGAAATTGCAGGATCAAGTGCATTTTTTTTAAATGGAATGTGTGTATATCAATATATTTTTTGAAGCCTCGTTTTAGACTCTAGTTATTCCTATATTATTATTGACTATCTCCCAACACTTGGATGTAATGAATTTTTTTGTTGAAATAATGCCATCTGCAGATGCATATTGAAAAAGTCACCACCAAAGTCACAATATGGGTTTTTAAGAAAAACTTCTGAGACATCAAATTAATGTTTTTAATTCATTTTTATATTCTAAAAATGTATAGGCGGCCAAGAATTATTTTTCAATTAAGAACTTTTCAATTGAATTTTCTCAATTTTTTCAAATAGAACACCCTGTATATTTTTCAACAATGTGTTGTAGAAATGAAAAACGAACAATTTTTGTAAGTTCTTTCCTATAGCTAATTGCAACCATTTTCGTTCTATTAAGCAATAAGTACAAAATTCAAGAATAAACTTCAAAAATACAGGTTTCTTCAAACAACTCAATAGAAAAAATTATAATAAGTGCTCCACATGTTACTCATTTTGATTGACACACTCTATGTGCTTTTGAAATGATGCTTCTACTGTTCCTAAAATTATCGGTGTGATAGATCTAAAAGCAGTTATTATTCTTTCCTTCATATTTTGTACTGTTGTTGGTGTGTCTTTATAAACAATTTCTTTCACGTATCCTCATAAAAAGAAATCCATTTTTGTAAGATCTAGGAATCTAGCAGACCAGTTATTGGGTCCATTTCTTCCAATCCTTTGAAGTGGGTAGGTATTATTTAAGTGGTTTCTAACTACATTTAAATAATGTGATGGAGCACCATCTTGCTGAAACCACATCCTATTTCTAATCCTTTCAGGAAGATTCACCAATAATTGTATCAAACAGTTTTCCAGAAAATGAGAATAAATAGCTCCTGTCAATGTATCATCAAAGAAATGTGGCCCTATCACATGTTCTCCAAAAATTCCTCCCCAAACGTTTATAGGCCATCTGTGCTGGTTATCAACTTGCCTAAAAAAATTAGGATTTTCTGAAGAATAATAATGGAAATTATGCCTATTAACAAATCCATTTAGGTATATGAAAAATTGCCTCATCAATGAATAAAACATTACTGAAGAAGGTGACATCTTGCATTTTATCTCTGGCCCAATTACAAAACTGTAGATGCCTTTGAAAATCATGATCAGATAGTTCCTGTTGCATTTGAATATGACATGCATGAAACTTATTTGTTTTTTGGATTCTACTTATTTCTACTAATGAGCTCACTTCTCTCTGACTAATATGGGGATTTTCAACCGTTGCCATCATTACAGAAAACTCATTTTCTTCGTTTACAACACGTTTTATTCTTTCACTTTTTTTATATTCGACATTTCCAGTTTCCACAAATCTATCGGGAAGATTTCGGAAGCTGCTAATATCAGGAATCCTTCTTTCAGGATACCTTTACTTATAAATTCTATTAGCAAGCAAACAGTTTCTGTCTGACTCGCCCAAAACAAAAGTCATATTTACAAGTTTGGCTTTATTAAAATTCATTTTGTAAAACAAAATATTTTTATTTTAATATAAATGATTACTGACGACCGATAAGTGCGATAAATGTTCGTTTGTACAAGACAATTTATACTAAATTGAGGCTTTATTGCTTGTCGAATAACGAAAACGTCAAAAAATTATTATTATTATTATTTGAAGAAACCTCTATTTATTCTTGAATTTTGTACTTATTGCTGAATAAAACGAAAATGTAGTTTAATTATTATCGAAAATCGTAATGATATCCCTATCAGTTAAACCTCTATTAGGATGTAAGTAGACAGAAACTATGGTAATTATATTATTAGTAGAAAATTTTAGGTTAACATAATTTTAAAATGTAATTTGTCAATCTGACATAATAATTTATGGAATAATACTGAAGTGGGTTGCTCAAACAGGAAAAATTCAACTGTGCATTTTCTATCTAAACACCTGAAATTCAGTTTCAAAATACTTAACCTGACAGTTTATTGATTACTAAACTGACACAACAACAAAATTCCTTAAATCCCGTAAATCAAACTCATATTCATGCATTTTCCACAAGCATCAAAACACTGAACATTGCACTTGTGTGTTTCACCAACCAAGTTGGAATCGTCTGGAGCTGATAAAAGAAATTGTTTTCAATTTCATCGTCTGCAGGTGATGCCAACTTGTCAGGCAAATTTACGTTAAATACAGTATTTGTTGTTTGTGGAAATTATTTCAGTGTAACATCAAAGGTTTTATCTCCTTTAGTCTGATTAATAAGTAATTATGATTCATAATACATTGCATTGGAGCATATTTTTCCATAGATGTACAATAAATATGTATTTTTAGAACAAGCTATATTAGAAGGGCTTAGATGGTCGGAACCTTTGGATCTGGTATTTAAACAAAATTTTGTCAACGACTCAACTTTAACTTGGCAATATTTCGCCAGCCCTCGAGGGATTTATGCGTCATTATCCTGGTAAGTAATTTATTTATATATGTGCTTATATAAATAGAACCTTTTCTTGTTTACAAGATAGTCAACTTCTGTGCATTTTTTGCTAGCCAAATTTGTTTCATTTTGTGGGGATTATTAAAACCACAGTATAACCAGTAGATTATATCACTTACATTTCATTCATAAACCCACTGAGCGCTCTGGAACCTCGAATGCAGGTGGTTGCGTCACAGGCGTAGTATTTTACAAGGAGACCATGGGTGTACGAAGCAAATTTATCGTTGTTGATTAATTAATAATTATTAGTTAGGAAAGAGACCACGAGTTTTTTATGTTTGTGCTGCCAGGGGTATATATATAAAATGTAGATTATCTAGATAAATGAAATAAAATACACAATAGGCATTGCGTTTTGTTTGCCAGTTTTAAAATTTCTATTAATAAATTCATAACTGTAAAACATGTTCGTATTTTTTTCTTAAAGCACTTATTTTCAATAATTTAGAATAACTGCACAGCACTTCTCCTCACATGATGTGGTGTGGAAGTAAAATATTACACTTTCAATTTCTTAAAATCACTTTATTAATGGTTCTTGCTTTTGTAAAACAAGAACTCCTATACTAAAATCAATAGATTAATGTAACCATTTTTTCACGAGGAAATATGAATAAAACTTTCCGTAACTACTGCAATAAATTTTAATTTTACATTTATTTATTATTTCGCTAATAGACACACAAGCAAAATCTAGGGATATTTTTACAAAATTATACAAGACATATAAAACACATTTGCTTGGTTTTTTTCTAAAAAAAAAACGTGTATTTATAAAAATGTCCCTAGACTTTTCTTGTGAGGACATAAAGGAAATCATTGTTTATGTAGTTTGTCATTCTATACGTATTATAGGATGTATACAGGGTGTTTTAACATAAATGAAATTCTAAATAGGTCTTTTACTATCGAAGAAGAAACAGTCGTAATGGAAGAGAATAGCCTTTATTAAAAATGCAAATTATTTAATGGATGGTCAACATAAATTTAAAGATTCCAAACAATTTATATTTAGGGTATCCCATAATTAAGTGTCTCTATTCAAGAGGGTAATAGAACTATAAAAAATAAATTGAGTTTTGTATATAAACATTTGCCTTAAATCAATTTATAAATGAAAGTGCGGAATTATTTTTGTAGAGGTATGTAGTTACCTATCGATTATTGTATACCCATCATGAATTGCAATATTTAAGTACAAATAACTTTAAAACGATAGCTTATATCGACATTTAGTAAGAGGACATTTTTTTATTCAGTTTTTAACACTAGCGTTTCATTCAGCTAGAAATGTGTAAAAAATAAGACAAGGAGTTATGGCGAAAATTCACTCTCACCCCCTTTGTAATTACTGCAACAAATCATATGTAGATAAAAATTTAACAAAATATGTAACATTATGAAATTAATCATGGTCCAAATTTAATTTTTGCATCTAAAGACGTTTCGAATTTATTGGCAATATAAATGTATTGTACTTACCCCCTTTCAGAGATTGTAGCTCTTTTATGAACTAACTTAAGGATACTGTTTATATACAAAACGCAACTTATCTTTATTATCCCCTTGAAAGAAGGTATTTAATTATGGGACACCCTGTATATGCTTTAATTTTATTTAATTCTTTCACCCTGTAAGTGTAATAAATAATCGCCTATAGATTGCTTTACATAAACCTAATAACAACCCGTCGCGTCGTCGCCTGGCTGAAATTATCGGTGTTGAATTAAAAAATTTAAAAAGTGACTAAACTTTTCATAAATTGACTAATTTGTAATTTGTATACAACATGCACACATTTTAAAATTTGTTCTGTATTATCTTTAAAAATTATTCAAAATAAATACAGTAGAGCAATCTTCTAATTGTAAATACAAAACTAAAGATTTTATTTTTTATCCTATTTCGTATTTTATTTATACTTTCAATTAATATTCTTAAAATTACTTCATTGATGGTTCTTGTTTTTGCAAAACAATACCTAACTCCTATACTAAATTTAATATGTTTTATGCTTGCAATAATATAACAGTTTTTTACTTAGCTTTCGACATCACAAGGAAATTAATGAAATTGTTCATTACTACACTTACTTTTATTTGTACACCCTTTACATGAGCAAACCATTCCCCCTCTTTTCTTATCGTTCCCCATCTTAAAATAAAATAAAATGCATACAATTGTCACAGTAAACCAATTACGCGAAAAGCACTTACACTACCACGAGTTATTTTTTATTTCACTAATAACATACACGCCACTCTGACGGCCACTACTACACTGATGCTAGCTACGCTTATCAGAACAACGGGTCAGTATAACCATTTTTGAGTTCTTGAAGGTTCCCGGCGGCGAGGCCTAGCAATAAGGAGAAATAAGCTACTGGTTATACTGTGGTTAAAACGATTCAGATATAATCATCCCCAGATGATGTCAACTTTGTTGGTGTATATAGAAACCACGTTTAAAAAAATTCCAATGATCTTATAGAAAGCACAAGTTTTGTTATAATTCAATTATGTTTATACCATCATCTGATCTTTTAGCTATTCCAGAAAATTTATATAAAAACGTAGTAGACAATTTTATGATTTCTAAACAGGAAAATATTTTCTTGATTTTTAAATAATTAAACAATGATTTTTACCAAGATAGACTACCAGTGTCAATTATAACATAAGGAACTTCTTTTTTTAATATTCACTGGATCCCAATTTAGAAAATATTTCATGTCTATCAGAATCCAGTAGTTCCCCTATAATTTAATTTTTTTGTATTTTTTTAGCTATTAAATGGTCGGATGAGAGATACGACAAAACGTATGATTTTCGAACTAGGACTTGGTATACGGAGGCAATTACATCGCCGAAAGATATTATAATACTACTGGACAGATCTGGCTCTACGGAAGGAACAAGAAGAGCGCTATCCACGCAGATTGTCAATCAAATTTTGGATACACTAAATGATAATGATTTCGTCAATATTTATACATTTACAAACACGACTGAGCCACTTGTTGACTGTTTTAATGATACCCTAGTTCAAGTATGTATGTTTTAGTTATCAGTTCTGTTGATACACACAAAAAAGTATTCTTGTTTTGAATATACCAATTTTTTCAGAAATTGAAATGTAATCTATCTTTAAAGCATGGATTAAATATACATAGATGCTCCATCCCATGTTAAAATTTATCGCTCAAAAATCTGGACCACAAAATTTTTGTATCATTGTGAGCAGTGCCTGTTTAGGATTTTATTAGTTTAGAAACTGTAAATATGTTAGAATAGAACATTCGAACGTATTTTCCACGTCAAATTTGATAATATCGTAGAGGCGTTGTTCGTGTCAATTTAAAAATTTCGGGTCCAGGGATTTGCAGCGACAAAGATTTACATAAGGACGGACTATCTATGTATATTTAATCTATGATTTAAAGGGTGCAAACTTATTCATAAAGCTGCAAATCGTGTCTGTGTATCATGGTCGTAGAGTGCAGATGTACTTACTGTCGCCGGCATTCACCTTGACTGCGAAACTCTCCAGTCCAGTCTATTATTAGTTTTCGAGTTGGGTACACGTTGTCACTTGGGCGTATTGCATATTGTTTTTGTGTTTTTGTTTTATTTGTTGTACTGTATTGTTGATATTAATTTAATAATAAAGCATGGCAGACGTACGCAGGGGTAGAAAACGGCCATTTGCTGACAAAGTGAATAAATTCATAGGTGAATTCCCGGATTTATTCTATGATGGTGTTAAAATAATTTGTAAAGTATGCGAGAAAGATTTGATGTGCTGGGATAAGCGTGATTGTGGACTTCTCGTAAATAGTGCACACCATAAAATTAAAAAAAAATGGCGTGCCTTCGACAACACAGTTTATGTTTGATTTACTATTAATGCTGATTGCCTGTTCCGCTACACATACTCAATAAACAACCATTTCGAGAGTTCTGGAATAAATACAATGCCCAGGTGAAGTTACCAAGTCGCACAACGTAATGTAACTATCTACCAACTGTACACGTAGACATGGTAAATAAGATGATATATAAATTAAAAATACACGGCTGTGATTATATGTTGATGAGACAACAGATTATAAAAAAAAATCTATTTTAAATGTTATAGTACCAGTACTGGACCCACCTAAACCGACAGTTCCACTGTAACTAGCTAGTAAAAGACTAAGTCGGTGTACTAGCGAAACAATTACCAGGGTGGTGTTGAAGACGTTAGAAGAATTTGAACTGTCAAAAAGTCAAGTGTTGATGTTTGTGACTTATGGCGTCGTGACAATGCGTTCGATAGGCCGTTCTTTGCAAGAACAAGGTTGTACGTTTATACATGTTACGTGTAAAGTGCATGCTTTACATCTTGTGGCAGAAACTATTCGAAAAGGTTTTCCAGAGGTGGATGCATTAATAGCAATTAGTAAAAAAAGTGTTTCTTAAATCTCCTAAACAACTCCGTGCATTTCATAGCAAGTGTCCCGGTATTCCTGAACCACCACAGCCGATTCTTACACGTTGGGGAACATGGTTGCAGGCAGCTTTTTATTATGCTGAATATTTCCAACAAATAAAGGCTGTGATACTACAATTCAATCCAGATGAGGCTGCAGATATTAAGGAAAACCATTCGAAGATATTTCCGTTGAACCAGCTTTAAAAAATATTGCGAAGAACTATAAACCATTACATGAAAACATAAAAAAATTAGAAAACAGTGCGTTGTCGTTAGCGGAGTCACTGCAAATAGTGGGCGAAATAAATCTACTGATACACGCTATAAGTGACGCAACAAATGAGCGAGTTAAAGAAAAGTTCGCAAGTGTGTTAAATAAACACCGGTTTTACCAAATTAAGACAAATATGTGATGGTGCAGCCCCAGATCCGTTAAGTGCGTTCAAAGACTATTTTACGTATGCGTGTATTACATCAGTAGATGTCGAACGGTCGTTTTCAAAATATAAGAATATGTTTTCACCAAAGCGAACATCACTCATGGAGGCAACCATAGAAACATATCTGATGCTGCAAAATGGCTACACATCTTCTCCAGTTTGTGATAGGCAAGCAAGGTCATCAAGCTAGTTAAGAGGGTAAGTTTTTCATACACTGTTATAAATTGTAACAGTTTATTGTTTCTCGTATTAGTTAATTTCGCGTACGCCACTGTCCCACGGAACATTTTTGACAGCCCTACTTATTTACAACATAAAAAACATCGGTTTCTTTGACGGCGATAAAGGAATCACAGAAGCCGACATTTTTTATGTTGCAAATAAACTTGATATAAACTGTAGAGAGACATTCATATTCTACAATGAAAACTATACAGGGCGTTTCCATTTTAATAAGCAGGATTTCACCAGTGTACAGAGAAGGTAATTTTAAGCAAAATATACTCAATGGAAAAAATAATAAGATTTTGTGCGAAAGAAATATTTATTGAATTGCTTTCTACAAATGGGCCAATGACACGCCGCTGCTGTCTTAGTGGAAATATTCGATTTACAAATGGAGACTGTGCAAATATTCATTACGTGTATGAATCATGCGACGGAAATTTCGCTGAAACTGCAGTAAAATACCGTAGGCGATTCCCGAATGCAAGACATTCACATCCAGGAAAAAATGGGTTGAGAAGAAGATAGGGGCAAAACAGAAATTTTAATTATATTATAATGAGCAGAAACACGAAAATCCTTCAAATATTTGATAGGGACTCATCTATGAGGATCGAAGAGCATCTAGAATTCTTCGTATTCCTGTTAACTATGCATGGAAAATTTAACGAAAGACCATTTGCAGATCAAGATTTACATCCAGGGAATAGTGAACAACGTTTAAGGGTAAAAATACGATAATGTGTCAAATTGCTTATTTTTTTTTGAAAATATTTTAAGAATATTTTTAAAAAATTTTGATAAAAACATATTGTTTTTAACTTACTTAAATATGTAAAAGGTGTGTCCACGCACAATATTGATTATCCAAAGATTTACAAAAATTCATGGGGACCGTAGTTACGTTTTAAAAGGACCGACGTTACCCGGTGTTTTTTCTTTTTTAATTCTTTGAAGCCTTTTTCTATATCGCTCAACTCGGCGTTCAGCTAATTGAAGCTTTAACGTTACTGCTTTTAAGTCTCTGTAGTTTTTAGACCTATTCCTATTCTTCTTTCTTCTACCACTTAATCGCCTAGATTCATTTAATCGGTTTTCTCTTGCAGGAATATTTTCATTATCAGACTGGGGTGGAGTATTCATCCGCATGATATTCTCTTGAATTTTACATTGCTTTAACTTCTCTCTAAATCTTTTGACTCTCTCTCTGCATTGTTTTCTCATTTTTCGTTTTTGTCGATCACTCATATCGTCAATTTTTTTCCGTTTTGTTATGTTGTATTCATTATCTTTGTGTCTCTTTATCTCTGTCTGTTGTTGCGTCATATTGGCTCTCTGTCGCCTTTTTTTCTCTTTTTCATATATTCTTTTTTCTTCAACTGTCTTACGTTTTTTTGCTCTTTTCTGTGACGTTTCTTTTGTTTGTCCTAATTGGCTGGTTCCACCACTATTATCGATCGTACTTTTTGTATTCATTTTAATTTTCCACATTATTTTATTAACTGCAAAATCGCATTGCTATTTTAGTTCTGATCTATTAAAAAATGACATAAATTAATATACATTGAATAATGAAATGACGGTCCCCCGCCACGTAACAACGGTCCCTTTTTGGAAGGGACCGTCGTTACAGAGACTGTCGTTATGTTTTCTACTAAAATACGTATATTTTAAATCAACAACTAAATGGAAAGCTACGAAAATGCTAGGTTAGGTACTACTCATACTTCTTTACTACCCAATATCATTTTAGTTCCAAATAAATAGCACTTGCTTGATATATGTTTAGGGACCGATATTACCATTAAAAAACATATTTCAAAAATATTTAAAAAAACAATTTAACAACTAATTATATGACAGTAAACAAAAGTACTTACCATTAAACATGTACTTCACAACTAACTGACAGTTGAAAAAAATATTTAAAAAAGCATTAAGTGAACAGCGACAACTGTTATTCACTTTTGAACTAATAGTACCCGGTAAAGTTTAAAACCATGGGACACAATTAAATATTTTTTTGATTCGACATTTATATAATATTTCAAAAGAATATTGTTGTGTCAAATAGATAATGTTGTTCTAATGCCTAAAATAAATAGTTTTTGAGGATATTAATAATAATAGATAATTTACACCATTATACATGTTCAAAAAGGCGACTTGGGACAAGTGATCGTCGTTACGTTTTGCGGGTAAAATTATATTTTTTCAGTTTTTAATTAATATTCTATATCTTTTGTAATTTATTAATTAACTATTAGGTAACGCTATTAACTCATATTAAGAAAATATTGTCAAATTTGATTTTTAAGACATCTAAGCAACCTGGGACATGAAATCATATTTTTACCCTTAAATTTTTGTCATTTTATGTTGTGTAATAGTAATGAAATTTAAATTATTTGGTACTCATTCTAAGATCAAATGTTTAACAAAAAAGATTTTGAGGATTACTAGGTGTTTTATTTTCTTTGTCATATAGTATATGATGTACAATTGCAATTTTTGATTTCAATCTGGTAATTTGTAGGCAAACGAGGAGAACTTAAGACTATTAAGGGAAAACCTGCCAGTGTATAGTGAAGAGTTTGCAGCCGATTTAGCCCTAGGTTTTCTAAAGGCGTTTGAAATTTTAGAAAATTTCAGAATGACACAAACTAGTAAGTACTAAATTAAACAAATATTCTTGTAACACATATATATACAACCAATGAAATGTATAGAATTGTCTGCAAATAATTGCAAAGGTAAAAAAAATATGTAGGTACAGTCTTGTATTTAAATATCTAGAAACATTAGTCTGACAACTTCTTCTGTCGCAAATTATAATCTTAAATAAATAGCCTAACCAATTGTCATTTCTAAATACAGTATGTCACTGAGGCTGTGTATAAATAAAATTATTTGAAAATGCTATAAGTTGAATAACTTTTATATTATATTTCTATTCTCTCTTATAGTTTCTGATTGTTTTGAGATCACTATAGTTACATCGTATTATACAACTAATGCTATCAAAAGTAAATACTGAAAATTGAGAACCTCCAGAATAATGGTATAATGACCGCAGTTGAAGCACTCTAGTTTAGCTAATCGTTGATGTGTTGATTCACAATCACTTCTAAGTAATCTTGTTTTTATTGATAAAATTATGCATAAGCCAACAAAATCAACCACAATACATAATAATAATATTTTTAATCGTAACAGGTACCATATAATTTAAACAAATATCAGACATATTATATTCCATATATTTTTCTCAATAAATTCACAACAATCAATTTTTCTCTCCGTGATAAATGGGTTACAACGTGAAATACAGGCAGCAAATAATACCCATGTGTCTATAATAGTTATAATAATTAGTAATAATATAAATCACATTATAACACTGACGTAGTTAAAACTGTTTTAATCATTTCCAGATGGTGCCAACTTGGTTGGCAAAACGCGCATTGAGTGCAGTATATAGTGTTTTCGTGTTTCGTGGGAAACTACGTCAGTATTATCTATACATCAAAGGTTACAGCCCACTTCAGGACTATGTATATATACACTTTACTTTTAAATATGCAGTAATAGGCTCTTAATGCGCAACCTCGGCTCTTCTCACTTTACGCTTCTCAGAATAGTTAGGCCGGGTCGAGTATCGAGTCGAGGATCCTCAGACAAGTGACTAAGGTGAACTAAGTCCCTCCAGTGAAAGTCAATACTGTTTCTCCTAAGACCAAATGCATGCGCTATCTCTGTCATATTCAAAAGTAGCTGATACAACGTGTATATACACTCCTGAGATAATTAATTTTAATTAAGACCGACAATTATCTAATGAATTCAAAATAGGCATACCTCTGTAAAATCACTCTGGTAGTTTACACCGTATTTATCTATATTGGTGCAGTTTTGTCTCATTTTAACATCGCTCTTATTTGTGTTAATGGCATCTTTATTTATTTAAATTGAACTGCAATATTTGATTTAAAGGAACATATCCAAATTTACATCGATAGTGATCCATCTCTATGGAGAATAAATGAACTGATGAATAAATACATAGTGTACAGCTGTTTTCAAATTTTTCAATCCAAAGGCCATTAATTTTAATCTCACTAGTACTCACTAGTAAAAGAAATTTGTAAATATAAAACTGTTTGTTTAAAAAAAAATTGTATCCGAAAATTTTACAGTTCAACTATTTGCAAGTAATTTTTTACTGTTATTACTAATTAGTAAAGTGCGATTTCAAACTTTTGCAGTAAAGGACTAATCCGTTTTAGCGACAGTTTTAATAACATTATTTTCACTATTTGGCATATTGTATCTACTAACTTAATTTCACTTTAAAATGTCTAGGTTCTAGGTGTAATCAAGCGATCATGATCATCACAGAAGGTGTGGATTATGATTACGATATAAACATATTTAAAGAACACAACAAAGACAAGGATTTTCCCGTTCGAATTTTTTCATACCAAATTGGTGATGCTTCCCTAGATGCAACAAGGCTGGAATGGTTAGCTTGTGCTAATATGGGTAAATATTTTATAAAATCCAATTAAATCTATTATAGTGTTAATGATTACAGTTTACATAATGTTGGGCTAACGCCATTCCAATCTATATATAATTTATTATTTTATTTACTCACTCCATCTGTTAAAGATAGTTACATCGAAACTCACATAAGTACAGCAGATGAAAATTACAATTTTAAAAGTATCTTGCTTGAATTGAATTTTTAATTTTTAAATTTGACCCTATGGCCCGGATACGATTTTACCACATATTCTTATTCTGTTGCAATATTTGTTCTAAACACCTTTCAGTATAATGTACACTATTAATGATATGCATTTTGTTTGTCATTTGGTTATCCTTTAGGTTGGTGGGCGAATATGACCGATATGGGTGACATACGAGAAAAAATGTTAAACTATTTAAACGTAATGTCCAGACCAATTAACTACAGTAGCGATAAGAAACATGGTAAATTTATTTGGAGTTATTTACATGTAGATTTAGCCGACAGGCGATTATCGAACTGGCTTTGGAAAAAGTATGAAGGTATAAGACAGAGGGAAGTATTTTTAGATCACGTGAAACGAGAATCACTTAACAAGTTTTTTCCGAGTCCGAATCATATGTTACTATTGGAAAATCACGTGAGTATCACCCCACCAAATATTTTAATATAGTGTTTAATTATTTTAAACTAAGGATCCTTCTTTTATTATATCTATGAGACGTTATAACTGGCTTATCCTTTGTAAAATTTAGTTATATCAGTGTTTTCATCTCATCGATTTAATTTCTCGAAAAAAATTTAGTCATGTTACCTGTTTGGTTTTCAAACCCAGTTATTATTATTTATTAATATTTTTATTATAAATGTTTTATTTTTCTTATGTTACCTAGCATAGATTGTTTTATTTTAGCATATTTATATTCTAGCAGTTGTCTGCACTGAAAAATACATGAGGAAGTGTTGCCAATCATTGAGTATTTACCCAAAATTTGGGGAATTCGTTAGAGCCTTGGGTATTATTTTAAATTGGGGAATTTTTGGAGATTTTAGTGTAAATATATTTATTATTTGTAAATCACTTTTAAAATGAACGAATTGTATTAGATCAGATGAGTTGACCGGTACATCAATTGAACTGGGCTCAATCTATTATTCAAATTAGGACTTTTCGGATGCAGAAAAGTTTTAACCACTAGTTAGAACCTCTGGATTATCATTGGTTGAGTTCAAAATCAAAATTAATTTCAACAAATGATAATCGAGAGGTTATAACCACTGGTTAACACTTCTAACTTTTAACTTAATTATTTTATAAGTAAGGCATGGTAACAACATTAACATATTAATGAAACAATAATAATTTATATTATTAGAAATGCGACATGTGCATGAAGATTAGATTAGGTTAGACGGGAGGAGCTGGCTGGTTAACCTTGATCACCGCGACTCCTGTGAGTCTATTGTGGAGCTCCTATTCATATCCTTAGATCTCCTTATCCAGCTTTGTCCTTGGTATCAGTCTCCACAATCTTAAGGGGTTCTTAGCCTAGCTGTCCGCTCTTGGTTCTTGTTCCCCAAGTAGTTGGAACATAAGTCTAGCGAGGCCTTCACAGTGACACAACACATGAACTGAGGATTCCTCTTCCTCTTGGTAGAATCTGCATGTTGCATCCTGTACCAGACCCATCAGACTCATATGTCTATTGAGCCGACAGTGTCCTGTTAAAAGACCTACTATTATCCTAATAGCCTTTTTATTTTGGCATAGTAGGTCTTTCGTAAATTTAGCCGATATTCCTTTAATTAACTTTTTGGTCTTTGTTGCGGGAAGCCCCTCCATCATTCCAGAAATTTATTATGCATCCATTCCTTAATGGATGTTTGTATGCCTGGATTGGCCATACCACAAAAGGATACGGGCCCTTTATGTCCCTCGTGTCCTGGCACCCACACCATGGTCAGTTTATTTCGACTTTCAAGGTCTTTTAAGGCATTCACGCAGTCCCACACAAGTTTTGAGTCAATCTACATGATTGTTTTTGGTGCCGCTTGGCTATCGGAGAAAATGGCTATCGACTGATTGACAGTCCCTTGCGGCCACTTCAGCCTGAAATACTGTGGCATATTTTCCTAGACTTATCGAAATTTCCGATTTTGACCTTATCCCGTAAATCCCGGCTTGCACTCCTTGTTCTGTCTTCGAGCCGTCCGTATACCAGATTTTTTGTGCTGTTATTGCGGAACCGTTTTTCCAGTCTTCCCTGTCTGGTATTATAATTTGAAAATTTTTATTGAAGTTATACTTCGGGACTATGCTATCCGTGGGCATTCCTAGTATAGGATGCGCCTTCAACTCTAAGTAAAACCTCTTGTGCTATGTTTCGTGCTGTTGCCTTATGGGCGTTGAGCCTTACATTAGCCTGTGTACAACTGAACGAGCTTCCCCTTTGATAAATATATGTAGTGGTGACAGGTCCAGCAGGACATCTAATGCGGCCGTAGGAGCGGTTCTTATGGCCCCCGTGACGCAGAGGCAGGCAAGACTGTACGCCGCTTAACAGCCTTATAGCTCCCAACTGCAGTGTCTTAGTCCACCATACTACTGATCCGTAGGTTATTATGGATCTCATTATTCTGGTGTATAACCATAGGGTCATTCTTGGATCAATTCCCAATTTTTCCCACACATATGTCTGCACCTTTCCAGGGCAATTGTGGCTTCTTGTGTGGCTTTTTGGATATGGGCATTTCATGTCAATTTTTGGTCGAAGATGACTCCTAGGTATGTCACCTCACTGGCAAATGAAATTTCCACTGCATTGAGCGCTAGGGGTTTTAGGCCTTCCAGAGATCTTTTTAGTGTAAAGTTGACGACTGTGGTTTTGTGAGGTTTTATGGAAAGTCCTTCCTCGCTACACCACCTGTCGACAATATTTAGGGCGCTTTGTGAGCGCTCTAATATCGTGCTCGACAATCGTCCCTTGACCACTATTACTAGATCGTCAGCGTACCTATAGGCAATAAAAGCCTTCTGCAGATATTTTCTGAAGGAGTTCATCAACAAGGGTTGCCCACAGTAGTGGGGATAATACTCCTCCCTGTATTAATCATTGCTTCAATGGTAGCCTCGCCTATGTTGGATATTATCACCCTCTTTTCTAAGCTGGCTTTGATCCATTGACAAAGTAGTGTTGAAACTCTTCTATTTGACAACGCATTCGTTAGCGGATACGTTGTCGCGGTACTAAACGCTCCTTCTATATCCAAGAATGTTGCTACTGCCATTTTTTTGTCATCTAGTGACTATGTCAGTATCCTATTTAGATCATCCAGTTCGAGATCCGTTGGCTTCTCTGGCTGTTATGCGTATTAGCGTTCACTAAGAGGATTTTCCCTTAGGCTTTCGTCCTTAATGTATCTGTCCAATAATATTTCCAACGTTTTTAGTAGAAAAGAGGACAGGCTTATGGGTCTATATGACTTGGGAGTTTAGTCTGGTGTCCTACCTATTTTTTATAGATAGATGACCTTCACCTTCCGCCGTAGATATGGTATGTATCTCCAGGCTAAACAAGCTCTGCATATTTTACACAAATGTGGTAATAGTATACCTACCCCTTTTGAGACAGGATTTGATAGATACCAGCACAGGAGATTTAAATGGCTGGAATTTACTGATGGCCCATCTGATTTTGTCGGGTCTTATTATCTCGGTGGCAAGCCTCCAATCCGCAGGTCTGAGCCTCTTCGGCCTTCTGTCTGTCAAATCCAGGGAAGCCCGGAAAGTGTGCCTTCATAAATAGTGGGACACTTTCCGTTGATGTTTCCTTGTAGGTTCCATCCTCTTTTTTGAGGAACCTACTTCGTTTACAGTACAATCTTCTTTGGCCAGGAGTCTGTGGATGCTGGACACTGAAGGACCATCATTGACCTCCTCACAAAACCTCCTCTAAGCGTTTATTTTGACCTTGCGGATTTCTTTGTTGAATTGCGTGAGTTTGGCTTTGTAGGTGTCTCAATCTTGGTGGGATTTGACCTTATTGAACAGTTTTCTCACTTCTGTTCTGAGGCCTTCTAGATGTTTGTTCCACAAGATTGTTTCACCCCTGTTTTTTCTTGTTTTTTTTTTCTGGAGACATGTGCATGTAACCTGTGCTACTAATTTTTAATCAAATTACTTCCCTGTTTTGTATTTGGATATGTTTTTATTATTATCGTTTGTTAATATTTTTTTTTATTATAGAAATATTTATAACAAGAGTATGTATTATTCTTTGTACTTACTTTTGTATGTTTTCAATAAATTATTTCAAAAAATGTCTTGTATTGTTCTAGTACATTTGTATTTTGTTGCTGTCCAAAAAAAAATTTCATCGGGGATTTGTAGGAGATTTAAAATTAACCTTTGGGTAATTTTGGAGATTTTTGTTGAATATTCAGGGTAAGAAACGCACTTACCATTGCCAACACTACCCGTTACAGTGTCAAGGACGAGCGCCAAACAGTACCGTTTTAGAGTTGATAAGGGGTATACTCAGACCTAATGTTATTATATGCACGCGCATCAATCACCTTGCAGTGATTGCACACATATTCGTACAGAATATTTTACTGGCCGTGTTTACTCCATTTGTACTTAACGGGAACAGTGCCCTTTCTTCAACAACGTACCTACCTTAAGTTTACTCTGTTATCGAAGTGTAAACTACACATTTTTGTTATTTATTAATCTTGTTCATAGTTGTTATCAGCTTTAAATATTTTGATTAGTGAACCAGCGACCTATTACATTTGAATGTCAGTGCCGTAACAACTGTGGCATTAACATTACCAATTATTGTGAAACGTTAAAAATGGCAAAATCTAAGGATTTTAATCTGCACATTTTTTTTCTTCCCTAGTGACTACGGGCAATAAAACATGAGAATATTCGTACCTATTTAAAATTTTAACTTTACACATTTTCTGGCCATATTAAAATATCAACGCACATATTCCTAGATAGCACAAAAACATCCTACGGACGTCTGGCCAATATATACCATGAACGTTTAAAACGTCCTTAAGACGTCCAAATAAGTACCATCGATGTAGACGGAGATGAACATGGGCATACCAAACATGTCCTTTGTTACAAATAAAGATATATTATTATCTGCAATGTCCTCGTATTGCCAATTTTAGCTATAACATAAGATTTAAAAGAGAACTCTCTTCCAGGATATTAAGACATAAATAAATCTTAAGATAGACGTCCCTAAGATGTCCTGTGCTCTCTAGATTGGCTATTATTAGTTCATTTTAGAAACACCTTGTATTTTTAGGATTATGAAGAATATGAGAAAGAAATGAAATATAAATACATGACAACTGTATCGTTACCAGTATATGGAAGACGTAAAGATGAGGTATGTAATAATAACCACCGATTACCAGCTGATTTGTTATATAAAGAAGAATGAAACAGTATGTGAAAATCGGTTTTCAAAAAATATAGAAGGGAAACAGTAGTAACAATAAAAATGTAGTCACTACAAACAGGTTTATATTTCATCAGCGTATGGATACATTTTAATATTTTCTCTGTTATGTTAAATAGGCTTACCTTCATTAACTGTACTTTGGTACAGACGAAAGTATTGAATCTACTTATTTTTATTATTATTATTTTTGGGTACAGCTTAATTTCCACTTCTGCTAGGGGTCGACTTTGGTGTGCAAGTTTATAACAAGTGTAGAGAGTGCAGATAAAGAGAACAGTCCTAATGTTAGATATTGATCAAGTTCCCCAGTACTAGATACCTTCTTGACATAGACGCCTGTCATTATTTGAGAGTTCGGTCATTTTACGTTAGATGTCGTTAGCTACATTACTTATAGGAAATATTCATTACGTCTGAAAAGATTTACCTTTTTTTTTGTTTTAGGTTGAACTAATTGGAGTTGCAGGGATAGATGTACCTCTGAATCTATTTAAAGCTCACATACCATACGAGAGAGTAAGTAGTATTCTTAAGTAAGGGGCTTTCCATAATTTCAAATAATTTAATATTGATAATTTTTAGCTTGGAGTTAATGGTTATGCATTTATTGTAACAAATAATGGTTATATTTTGATACATCCAAATCATCGCACTCAAGTAAGTAGTAAAAATAGTAGTTTAGTTATGAGCATTAATCGGCAGTTTTTAGTTTAAAAAAATATTAAAACCGACATTCAATAGGGTAGATATAGTAGAAGTGGAAATATTGGACGACGAGAACGAACCTAGATTATTTGGAGAACCCATAGTTAAGGTAAAATATATACCGACGTGCGCAAATAACAAAATTGTAAGTAACTTTTCCAGGATTTTTAAAGGTTCTCGTAAAGGCATAATTAAAATTATAATGCCAAAGTATTCCAACAGAGAAGGTAACAGTTAATTTGCAAAATCTTATTTAATTGAGGTTTAAATAAATTAGCCACACACACTTCTTAATGATTTATAAATTAGATCATACATCATACTAAGAGAAGTGATTGCGATTGCCCACTATTAGATGATTTTTACCACATGATTGGAGAGGATTTCGACATTACTTCTAAATATTCAGGGTATTTAAGAAATGTTATTTCACAAAATGAAGATTACAGATTTCATTGCAAATTCTCGAAAAATATAATTCAATGGTATAAATTTCTCTGAATTTCTCTTATTTGTAAAAATAAGTATAATTAACATTATACAGGGTGTTTTTTGAAATACATGCATATATTCAAATCGGTAAATATTCACATTATCCTGTTATTGGGAAAATATTTATTCTATGACAATCAAGAAAAATATTGTTAACTACTATCCCATAAGATTACCTAGGCTTAAGGTATTTGTAATCGCTTCTGTTTGAGCCCTTGATTATTTCGTAACTGGTACGAGGCGTTACCAAATGATTTACGCCTGACTATGTCAATATTTACTAGACTGCGTAAGTGGTGCGTATCTAAGTAAAATAATGTTATTGTTAGAAAATTTTGTGCTCTAGCTTGTTAGTGCATTCAAGGGTTTGTGTATTTGGAATTTTAATTATCTAACTGATACAAATAGGGAATTTTTCGAAGATATATGGTGGTTTTCTTTATAAAAAACATTAGTTTTTTTTTATTTCTTGGGAGTTACTACCACATGAATAATTCTTGTTATCTAAAAAATACAATTAGTTATTAACTATGCTACTGTACAAATCAACCTCTGCGCTTGTGATTTTACGTCAAAAGATTAGTCAGAAGGTGTTTTTTGACAACTAATATGAGACACAAAAATAAAAATATATTTCCAAAACGTTTTGGAAACGAATCTGTTTTCTTTTTCAAAATCATTTATCATTTTGTAGACTAGTGGAAAACTTGACACATACATTATTTGTTTATGTAATATCCATAGATACATACATAGCACTTTTGATACATAAACATTATACAATATTAATTTTGTTCAATTCTTCTCTTAACATCGGTAACCACGTTATGCCAAAATCTACAGAACAATGGGAAAAACATTTTTTCTTCATTCAATAATATTATTAATATTATAGCTTTTAGAGGTTATAAACATTAATTTATTATTAAAAGTTCCAACTTTGTATGTGGTGAATTGAAGTAAAGTGAAGAGATTAATTTATTTTTCACGATTTCATGAAGACTTGGCAACACTGGAAATTCAGTAATTGGCGCTCTACATTCCTAGTATTCCTAGCGTCGAGATTGGTGGAAAAGGTGGATCCAAAATTATTTAAATTTCTTTTGAATTTTTTAATTTCAGTTGTATTGTTTGTGTCACATTTTCATAAGTACTTGTAGATTTAAATCTATACATTTCTAAAATACCCTGCATATTATAAGAAAGCAAAAAAATATCTCATATTTTAGCCCATCGATGGTTTTCTTTAGCGAAAACTTATATTTACACCATAACGACTATACTATAAAAGCTATTAGAAATATATTAATACTAGTCGAATGAATAAGAATAAATGAATAAAATTATTATTTATATATTTCCAAATAAAAATGATACACTTAATTTATTTGGGAATAAAATCAGTTTACCTTCGTTACTCAAAAAACAAATCATTTTCATCAAAATTTACTTATATCATTAAATTTGCATTGAAAGATCGCTTTGAGAATGTGGTTTTACTTTTTTTTATAATAATTATTGTAGTTTCCAAAATACACTGTATATACAAGATATTAAAATCTGACGACTTGGTTACCAGCGAACTGGCAAAAGTTACAAGGATTTTATTCCAACCTGAGATACGGTGACACTATTCTGATTATTAAGGAAAATAGACAATATTACATTTGCGCACGCCAAATTACATTACTTGAAAGATAAAAATGGACAAATTCTACAAATAAGATGATTTTGCATGTATGCTATAATATCAGTAATAAGTTTGCAGAACAAAAATATCAATAGTTAGAGAATAATTTTTACAGTAATTTATACATATTGTTTTAGTTGCGTGAAAGACTTGTCAATCGAAATGAATCTGGTGAGGTCTCACTTAACGTTAAATACGCTTTGAATGATATGGTGAGTATTTAAATATTCTAAACGTTATGTTTAATTAGTTAGAATTAAGACTGGAATAATTAATCAGCAAATGAATCATTATCTTAGAGTTTCGGTATTCGGTACACTCAGACTTACAACAAATAAATAATTTATACCAGAAGTCCTGAAGAATATCTGAGTATAATAAAGATCGATACGTTGACAAAGTCATGCAGTTCATTTGTTAATTGATTATGTTTGTTCTGAGTACGAAATCAATGGCATAATGTAAAAAAGGACAAGATAATGAAACACTAATTCGTATAAGATTCTCCATTTTACGAAATTCGCAATTTTTTAAAATAAGTTACCAAACTATATTCCACCTGTCTTTCTGTTCATGTGTTGTTTTAGAAACGACTAATGCTAGCAAAAAGACATTATTTTTATTCACCGGTTGGTCCTTTTACATTGGGTATAGTACTTCCTGATAAATATGGTTTTATTAAAGTGAATAAAACCGACATGAGCCTACCACCGTATGAAGTTTTTTATGATGCCTTGCTGACCAATACTTGGAAAGTTCATCCTGATTGGTAAGGAGATGTATAAACTACAACATATCTATATTATGCCATAATATTGTTTTTATTAATAAATTTGAAGCAAATTTAAATTCACAATTCCTGACGTCTTTTTCTCCTGCGACATATCAGGACATGCCTCATTGTATTGATGACGGTGTATTCAGTAGTTATAACAAATATATCCGTCAGTTGTTTTCGTCCTCCTTGTACTATGTTATGCGTGTGACAGTAATTATCTTTTTTTATCTTTAGGATATACTGTAAACATTGTAAAAATGACACACCTGAAGAGAAGGTACGACGGGCATACACTAGTAGAGAGAAATGTAAGTCCAATGCTTTTGTACCAACCATATATTTTCAATTTTTTTTTCAGCCGAGCTCCTTCACTCTTTCCTTTATGATTTGGATGTTACCAGATGGTTTGATTTGCATATAGACATTGAGGATAAGTAAGAAATCATACATACAATCTTCAATAGGGGTATTATTATCTATCTTGATTATTTAAACAAAGCCCATGACACTTGAGTAGAAATTATTTTGTTTTCTTCTAAAAGACAATGTAACTTAAAAATATATGTATATAGGACGTTCCGGAAGAAATACGATATCTACTTAGATATGATTCTTAGGTCAATTCTAGATCGCCCAGTATAAATATTATATGCTTTTTGATAATAATTTGCAAGCACACATTTCAAAATAGTAAAGGCATGGTTTGGAATATTAATTCAATATATCACAATATTGCAAATATCTGCAAAAATATTTATCGGAGAAAAAGTTATTACAAATATTTGTTTTTTAATGAATTTGCTATAATTACGTTTGTGTGTTTTTTAGAGGTCGTGCTGTTTAAGAAAGGCCAATCAATTTTGAAATTTTATAAAAATATATGAAATCCATTATTTTTAACAACAATTTCATATTTTCCCAGATTTACCTCACAATATTTAGTACATAAAGTGTTTCTGGCGACTAGTTCAGGATTATTTCGATGGAAAACGCTTAAAGATCTGATTGAAAGTGATCAAAAAAGCTTTGAAGACAGAAACAGCGAAGCAATAGACGAAGATTGGTATAGAAGGGCAGTGGATATGAATTTCAACGATAAAACCAAATTCATATATTCAGTACCGTTTGAAACCTCAGGTGAGGTACATTAATGTTCAAACACGTTTTATATGTTGTAGCAATCCTGTTTGATTCCACTAAATTATCATAAAGTTGAATTCATTTTACACAACTCGCTTCGCCATCTTCCTCAACAATCAACAGAATCTGATGTAATTTTTTTACACTCAGACCTACTAACTCTAAGGACTGATTTTTAACCAATTTGAAAGAGGCTGAACTGATTCCGACGAAAAGTTGAGAGAATTTATCCTCTAGCTAGCAATGAAAATTTATTGGCATGTGTTAGCTTTTAATTGACAGTCAAAAATTAATTCAAAATAGTGACAGTTCAATCAAACGTTGATCGGTGAATCAAAATAAAGCACACGACCTCATAACCACTGTCGATAAAGCTAAATGATTGATGAAATGTATTCAAAATCTGTCAAATTTTGCTATGAGGATGAGAAACTTTGTATCAACTACCAATCGAGCAAGACCATTATCTCTAGCTTGAAGATAAATAATCAAAGCCAGCAAAATTTTAAACGAAGGGGTGATATGTAGGCGAACAATCTGTATCCACTTTCAAGAACTAGATAATTAAGATTTGGCACATTTATAGACATTATACATACATTGATACTTATTTTAAATCAAAGGGTATATTCATAACTGGTTAAATTTTTCCGCGAATGTGTGAAATAGTAGTAAAACACAATATTCATTTTAGCGTCCTTACACTTTACACTAATACTCAAATTGGTCTTTATAAAACTGATTTTTCGAGACCGTTTTATATTTTTTAAAGATGGTTCACATTTTTTTAAATCAATTTTCAAATGGTAACTATCTAATTGTTCGTATGTTGATTAAAACGATAAATATCAAATTTGAACTGTTTCACACTATCAGGTTCGCCGGTCAAGTTCAGAACCGGATGAAAACCTGAAGTAAAATAAAGACATCAGATTTTCATCAGATCTTGTTCTGTGCCCGTCAAAATATTCAGTCTATTTTAGACCACGGATCTTAGTACAACTATTGCTGTGTGGTACGTCCACCGAAAACTTAAAAAGTGACATCGTACAAGAAAAGTTTGGATACATCAGTTACTTCAAAAATGTGCTGAGGTTGATGCATTTGCAACTCTTTATGAGGAACTTGGAGGTGACGAACATGATTTTTTAAATTATTTTATAATGTCTATTTCATCTTTTGAAAAATTTCAAAATAAATTACAGCCAGATATTCTCCCTTAGAATTTTCGCTGGACATTATACAAATTATACAAGCCCTCAAGTATAACTTTCTTTTCCAAGAACAGTACCAACTGAAAACCTGACGAATACAACCGGACAGTCTTAAAGAACACGTTGACTTCTTTGTTCGACCACCACTCCATCCAGCATCAGAGAATCTGATAATCTAGTCTGATTGCAATCAGGCGTTGGGCTTGACCAAATAATGTAAAAAGCGACAACATTTAAACCAATGCTCCACTTACTCACGGGTTTTTACCAGATTCGGAACATAACAGGAGAAACCTGATAGTGTGAAAGGACTCTAACTAAATAAGTTTCGAACTTACTGGACTTATGATAGAATTTAATTTATTTTCGCTAAACAATACGAGTAAGGTGTGTAAATTTATGAAAATGTACAAAATAAGTAAATAGAACAAATATAGTGTTATTTTAGGATACGAGGATAATACGGTGATTACCAGCACTAAGGCAATCTTTGTTGAAAACGGAGACATGAAGACACCTGTAGCAGTCGTTGGTTTACAGTTCAATCACAGAGCCATGTATGAGTTATATAGTGCTACAACAAAAACGGTATGAAAGTAAGAATAAAATTTAATTAACCAGTTAGAATTTTCTATGTATTCAGAGAAAAATAGGTGAATTAAACACCTACTAACATTGCATATTTATAATTAAGGATAAGTCGAATTCCTCTATTAACTGTAGGTCTCAGTCCCTTATTCAAAGAATATAAGATTAATTAATTTACTAAAAGGTTTTACAAGAGGCTAATAAAACACATTAAATTTTTTCACTGCCCTGTGCTAACTACTAGTATCTAAAACAAATAAGAGATGCCAAAATTGGTACAAAATTAATCAATCCAATTAACAATAGGTTCGATGCAGGAGCAGTAATTAAAATAGATATTTTAAGACTTTTTAATCAAAAAGTATGTACGCATTACTTATTAGCCATTAAAGACAAGAAATAGAAAAACTAATACACAAGTTGTTCAGCAATCAAAATTACGTATTTTAAATACATTGTCAGTCACACGGGGTATTTTATTTTGGCTGCTCAATAACCAACATTATAACAATATATTTAAAATTTTGCCGAAATTTTGACAGAAGTCGATCCTTATCAGAAACTTTATATAGTTTTTATTATGTCCGATTTTTTATTACGACAATTTGTTAACTATATAATCATCCAGTGACTTTTATATACAGGATGTTCATTTTCAATTTGATGTTGAAGTTGTAGATTTAAAACCATCAATAACTTTGTTATTTTAAATGAAACACTTTGTATATTACATCATACAAGGGCTTTCCAACAATTAACCTTTGCTTGATATTTACTTTAGATGATTTTAGGCAATATAAGTCAATATTTTTTTATTATAAAAGCTCTTTATCATCATATTTTTCTTGGCACCTTATTTGGGTATTACTGTCATAAATTGTTGAATAAATCTCTGCGCCAAAAGTCGGAGATTAATTTTTCGAAAAAAATGTCTCAGGCTATAGCAAGCCCCCTCATTTTTATGGTTATTGCATAATTCCAGTATCCTGGTGCTGCATGGACTAAGACTATTAACTAGTCCACGCACCACTAGGATACTGGAATTATGCAATAACCATAAAAATGAGGGAGTTTGCTATGGCGTGACACTTACCGCCTCAACTTCTTCAGCTGCTAGACCTGCCTGTTCGAGTTGTTTGAGTAGTTAAAGCGGTTCGAACGGTTGAGCAGTTGACGCGGCGAGCATATGACCGTTAACTAACCCACCTACGACCACAATATTTACATCGAAGTTCCTCGAACTTAGAACCGTCATTTTATTTTATAGTAACAAACGCCGTCTTAACTATCAATCATATATTTAAGCTAGAGAAGTAGGTCTAAGACTATTAGTTAGTGTGTCCACTACCACGATAATAGGATCCAGCTTTCCGCACTTAGTCGATCCCCAGGAACCATAAAAATGTTCAACATAGTCGAAAATATATATGAAAATGAGTCAGAATCGGCATATCTATACTACTCACATATGAAACTCGAGTTTATAGAAAACAGACTCGTATCAATAAACATTTAAATTTTCATTCCAAATATAAATGATTTCAGTTTTATGTGGGGCACTCTGTGCACGTGTCACATTTCCAGCTTGTCTAAAATCACTGGAACCGGACTACAACGCAGTTTTTCCGGAAATGCCCATCACTGTTCAAAACAAACTTAAATACAAGTTGTGCTATGAAATGTGTTCTATGTAAATAATATGTTGTAGTGCATTGACTCAAATGGCAAACCTTGTGGTTATACCTGTGAATCAAATTATTTGAACTGCTTCATTCTGGACAATAATGCTTATGTAGTACTGAGCGATGAACCAGAATTTATTGGAAGGTATATGGGAGATATAAGGCCATATATTATGTCACGCCTTACTCATGAACATGTATATACACGAAAGAGAATGTTTGATTATCAAGCAATCTGTCAAAAAATACCACCAAAGCCCAAAGACTGCCCTAACAAACGGGCAAAATGTTCAGCCAGCAAAATGAAAACGGTAAGGTTATAGTCAATAATTAAATACTTTTACGGCATTTATGCTATACAGGGTGATTGAGAAAGATATTGCTTGTAACTTTTCTGTTGCAAATTGCAAAATTTTAGTACGTTGTTTGGTGAGTTGGAACTTTTGATGTGATGACAATTACCTAACACTGATATAGCAAAACAATTCGTAATATACCCGACGTGAGTTTCACCAACTAACTTTGCATCATCTTAATATGATTAAATCTTAAAACAATTTTAATCAACCCAAGATGATGCCAACTTGGTTGACGAAACGCATATCATGTATATCTCATTGTTTTAGTGAATGTGGAAACAACTTTAGTGTTAGTATTAAGAAATTTACACAAAAAAAAACAACTTCTAATTATTTATATAAATTTCCATGACAAATTAGCAGTGGTACGAGCCAGTAGCGTTTAAATTTTTATATGACACAATTAACCTGACAAACCCAATGTCTTTAAGTTTAATATCCGTTAAATCTAGATCATATTACTAATATTGAACTTATTTTTCTAAAATTGAACTCAAACTATACATGTTCTGTTTTAGATAATTGATAATTTATTAGCAATAAAAAATTGGGTGTTAAATATGATCCTCCTCCTCGTAAATTTCGTTATGTCTTCAGCTTGGGTATATCAGAGTACCAAGCCGGAATCATTGGCTTTTGATAAATTAGCCATAAATAAAACAGTTCCAACCCCTTGTGATTATGAGATGTGGCTTTATAATTTGAACGAAAGCAAAACTTATCCTTACACTCCTTTTACTAATGTTACAACAAAGTTCGATTGCGACTGGTAAGTACATACAAGGTATCTAGAAAGTAACGTCCATCCTCTTGATGAATCGATTCAATAAGCAAAAATAAATCGAAATAATAAAGTAAATGTCCGATTGACCTTCATTACCAAGTTTTGTGATTCAAATACGTCACCTTCGAGTTCGATAAAAATGTTTGCGCTACAACGCAAACTATTTCATATTGGTCAACTGGTTCATCATAAACCCACTCTTTGATTTGTCCCTAGAAAAATAAGTAAGTCGGCAATGAGGTGACCGAAGAGACCATGCGATTGGCTCACATCTTCGAATCCAATGGTCAAGGAATGTGTTGTTTAAAAAATGTCTAACTTTTAATACAAAATGTATTGTTACTTCGTCTTATTGGTACCAGAAATTTTGTCGTCTGAATGGTGCAGCATCCTCGAGTAATAATGGTCAACGACCTCTCAAAAATACTAATTATGGTATTAAACTAAATACGGATTTTCGTTAGATTACTGATGAAGATTGTAAGTATTTATGATGCCCCTTGAACAAATGTAGCTTCATCGCTCCAGAGAATCTTTTCGAAAAATCCGGCATCATAGTACACACTATCTACCTTCTGCAAAAATTACCTCACCATCATGTAAACTTTAACTGTTTGTGGCCTAAATGGATATAGTCTATTTCATCTAAGTGTCTATAAAAAATCACCCAGCTTCAACCGCCGCTCCTCTTGAGTCATTGCCCGTGGAAGTCCCAGAAATTCCTTTCTGTGGATTTAATGGAAAAAGTCTTTGTGAAACAAGCCAGACAACTTTTGGATCAGGATGACGATGTGCGGCAAGCATTTGGCGGTAATAGCTTTATCGTTTCAGGCATCTAGCCTTTTCAACATATCCATGTACTCAGGATTACTATAGAATCTTGCCAACAAAAATTAAATTAAATACATTGAATGTTAACATATACACAATACTGAAACCACTTTATAAATGGAATTCCCGGACAAATCAGTTGTCGGTTTGCGATTTTTAAAAAACCAAAGCTACATTTTCGAAGTTTTCAAAATCTGTCAAATTTCTTCTTAAATTTATTGAACTTTTTTTTGAAACTTACTCTTGTATGACATATGACACATAAGACATGACACATGCTACATGCTCTTTAAACAAACTGCTTTAACTTCAATTGTCCACAAGATCACATATGATTTTTATGGAATAGTAAATTTTATAATAAATAAATTATTTTTGAAATTTACATATTATTATTTGACTTTATGAGCTTTTATGATAAAAAATAAATCACGGTGTCAGGGTGTAACGTTATAACGATCATTATAACAAATTCCAAGCGGACATTTTTAATTTGCTGAATTGGACTCCAAGAGAATGGGCGTTACTTTTTAATGTAAATAATTGACAATATAATTTGTATGAATATATCAGTATCCATATCTTCATTATGTGGTCTAACGTTAGAATATCAGGTATTAACTGAACTTTTTTTATTAGCCTATTAAAAGATATGCATATTTATATCTAGCCAAGAATTCAGAAATTATCCTAACAATTATTTTAGGCCGTATGTAGTGGACAGAATACCCAACTCTAATCTGTTATTTCTGGCTATAAATGGCGATAAAGCCTGCACTAAATCGGATGAAAGTCACAAATCTCCTGAACCACGGGAAATTCTCTATAACACTAACACCACTACTAAAAATGCTTTGCCATGTTACATTGCAACAATGAATAATTATACAAGAAGAATGTATATGGGATGTTACAACAGAGACAAAAGGGTTTGTAAAATAACTTTTTAAAGAACAAAGCAGTCACACTTGATTACTAGATATTACTGAGCCTAAATTCTTAACATGGAATTTGTTTATTGTCATTTCACCTGTTGTTCATTAAGTACTATTTAGTATGAAATTACTACCACAAAGTAGTTTACAAAGTTTACACCGTCCATATTTTGTATTTTTAATTGAGGAGAGTTTCTCGGTGAATAATGTTTATTTCAGGAGAGAGACATCATTAGAAACAAACACCCACTCAATTCTCGAATAACAATCGCTTAACAAGTTACAGCTGTAGAAGTATATGATAAAAATGAAAATTATGTTTTTTTTATTTAATAGACACTTATTCTACTACCCAGGCAACCATGAACACATTATATAGCAAGTTTTTGGTCATGTTGTACGCGATCTTAACAGGTGACATAAAAAACGTCTAGTGTACTCTAATATGACGACAAGACGTCACAGCCTTATGACGTTACTAGGATGACGTAATGTGACGTCTATTTGCAGACCACAGACTTTTGTAAAGAGAATGACGTTTAAAAGACGTTCAATATTTCTGTCCATATGACGTTAAATGACGTGAATTATTAAATTAAATTACCAAAAAAAATAAAAGCCCCTATATCCCTAAAAGTAACTCAAGGTACCGTTTGTGGGACGGTGCTACATATTTAGAGTCAACGTACGCACACGCCAAATATGAGAGAAAGCTAGGATTAGTTTCTACTCTAGAAAAATCTCAGCACCTCGAGCGGGAATGTAACCTGGAACTTCGGTGTGAGAGGCAAGTGTTCTTACTGCTTGGCTACGAAGCCTCAAATATGATTAGATCATTCAGTTTAGACATATGGCGCAAACTTAATATGCAAGAACTAGACTCCACTATATACGATACCTTCTATAACTGTTAAACAACAGATTGAAAAAATAAATGTCTGGTGAACAAATTTTGCGAGCTAACAATAAATTACCATAAAGCTCTTATCTCAGTGTAAGCTATATCAGTTAACAATTAAGTTCAGCATATTTAAATCTGTAGTCATTTCAACGGAGTTATATGCGGTGTTGTTCACAGATGGCATTGTTTACGCCTTGCAAACTGCCATCTGTAAACTGCACGGCATAAAATTCTTATTCAATGAACAGTTGGATAAGAAGAGACACTCTTACAATGTTAATTTAAAAGTCTTTGCGATTTCTTACATATTTGTTTTACAAAATAAATTATTACAATTAATAAACGCGGAAGTTCACAGTTTTTAGACTGAAATCTTTGTAATCATCATTGATAACATCCTCAAAGAAAATCATATTGACGTTAATCTGACGTTCTCTCCTATGAAGTAAAAATATGACTGATATGAAGTGTGAAATGTGAATTAAGTGGCTTTGTGATCAAGCAGTAAGGGCAATTCCCTCTCACCCTGGAGTACCGAATTCGATCCCCGATCGAGGAGCTAGGATTTTTTCTAAACCAGAAATTAATATTAGTATACTCGGACATTGGGTGTGTGCCCATTGTCTCTAAGTATGTAGCCCTCTCCCACACAATTTACCTTGAGGTACCTTCAGGGTACAGGGAGGGGGTTGTAGTACCTGTAGTGTTTAAAAAGGAAATTAAAAAGACACCCAGGCACAGGGAGTTTCCTTTAAAACTAATCCCCCTTATTTTTGTTTATCGAAAACCATCCTAATGTAAAATTTTTCATAGTTTTCAAATATGCTATTATTTTCTTTCTCTGAAAATGTACAAGTGTCAAAATAATGTATTTTATTAGATGGAACACCCTGTATATTTTTATATTGTTGATTTCGTTGGTTATTTTCAATTACAATGACGTATAATAGTTATCTTATCACTTTATTGATTACATACTCTTTCTCAATGACGGTTGGTGAAATTTGGTCATGGCATGATACATCTTAATATTGAAGCATGGGACCTAAACAATACTTTAAGGCATAACTATCCAAACTAAGAAGAAGCTTTGCAGAGAAAAGGATGCAATTGAAATTTGCGAAAATAAGTGGAAAAATTGTGTTCCAGGTTATTATTTTTAAACAATTTGTAAAATATTTGCAAAACATTTTTTTTAGGATCAGATGAAAAATATATCAAAAGATTTCAAAATTCATTAAAATATATTGTTTTTTTTAGTTACATCTTTTTGAAACTTGAACCAGGAAAAAATATCCTAAAATAAAATTTAAACGATATAAGTTTATATAAGAAAGCAAAATTTTTTGTAGAAATTAGACGCGTCGATGTTTTTCACCTGATTTAAAAAAGATATACACAGGGTGTCCCAACCAAAAGTAGGCACCTTGAATAACTTTGGAGATAAAAATTGTTTGAAAAATTGGTGAAACACTTCGACCTTATTTCCAAGGAGGACATATTTTAATCTAATACTTGTATACATATCATCATCCCTCTACCCTACACGGCCACCACCTCAAAAAATTCAAACGGCAAGGGGGTCGAGTGATACATCTTTTGAAAGGTCTTTCAATTCTCTACATTACTGTGTATTTTTGTAAACTTTTATCGATTCGTTCCTGAGAAATAATTGTTTCATTATTTTAGGTTCGGGAAATAAAAATAAAAGAAGCAGTTTAAATTATCGTATGTATTGTTCAAAATGACCCCCACCGACTTCCATACAGTAGTATAATCTGTCTTGAAATTCTGTACGAACATTTCTGAACACATCTGGAGTCAATAAACGGCATTCTCGAACAATTCTTTCACGTAACTCTTCAAGAGATGCGGGTTTTGTTTCAACTACCTTTGATTTTAAATGTCCCCACAGAAAGAAATCCAAGGGAGTTAAATCGGGTGACCTAGCGGGCCACTCCACAGGACCTCTTCTTCCAATCCATCGCTCAGGAAACCGATTATCCAAAAATTGACGGACTGCTACAGTAAAATGTGGGGGTACTCCATCCTGTTGAAAAAACAGTTCGTCCTCTAAAATCTTGTCGTCTTCTTCGAGGATTTGGGTAATCATTAGGTCGATGTTATTTTCTAACAGATCGAAGTACCTTTCGCCATTTAAATAATTGTTAGGAATAAAAAACGGCCCAACAATGTGAACCGCTAAGATGCTCAAATATTTAACTTCTGAGGTCTTTGGGTATGAGTTTCCATGAACAAATGTGGATTAGTTTCAATACCTACAATTGTGCCTGTTTACCTCCCCATTTAACTGAAATGTCGATTTATCAGAAAAACGTATTGTACAGTCAATTGGCATTACCGTTTAATTGTTCACTAAAAATCTCACAGAATTCAAGCCGACGATCTTCGTTTAAATCGTGTATCAATTTAACTTTATATGGATAAAATTTGTGGGCCTTTATAATTCGATGAACACTGCTTCATGATATACCGGAAGCCTCAGCTACTTTCCTGATCGATCGATTCCTGCCACTTCGACTGCTTCATTCCTAATCGGTCGCTGAGGTTCATTCTTTTTGTTTCCTACAGAACCTGTTTCCATAAATTTTATCAATAATTGTAAAACATACTGAGAACCAACTCTTCTATCTGGGTGATTTCCATTGAATATGCACTCCGTGGCTCTAGCACAATTATCGGTTTTAAAATAAATGCTGACAATTTATTTTCTCTCCTGAAGGGTATAAACCATTTTGAGAACTCACTCTGGTAAAATGTATCTCGATTTAAAATTGGTTGTGAACAAATTAATGTTCAAGGACTATTATTCTTTTATTATTCTAAAACTAAACGGACAAGGAAAGTGTTTTTTTGTTGAAAAAACTCGTGTTGATTTCAGAGCACTAAAAAATGTAGTTTTTTTTATAAATTCCAATACCCAGTGCCGTGTATTTTAGATTTTTTAAACGATTTCGATTGTGTGTAATCATCAAAAATAAAATTATTTTCCTTAAGAACGAATCGACAAAAAGTTAAAAAAAAATACACAGTTATATAGGGAATTGAAAGACCTTTCAAAAGATGTATCACTCGACCCCCTTGCCATTTGAATTTTCTGAGGGGGTGGCCGTGTATGGTAGAGGAATGATGATAGGTGTACAAGTGTTACATTAAAATCCTTGTCCCTCTTGGAGACGTGTTTCACCAATTTTTCAAAAAAATTTTATCTCCAAAGTTATTTAGGGTGGCTACTTTTGGTTGGGACTCCCTGTATATATTTTACATGTGGTCTAAAAAATAACCTGAGAAGCACACAATTTTTACAACTTTTTTCACAAATTTTAATCAGAATTTTTTAGTATCGCTTGGGCTCTATGCTCCAATACTAAGATGACAGTTTCAGCAATCGCCACTACAGTTTCTTGTCATGACAGTTTAAATTTTGTTAAATTAACTCTCCTCAATTAGTTCTTTTTGATATTGTGTTTTATTCTCTCCATGCTTTTATTGGCGTTACTATTATATAAGTACTTATGTTCAAACCTAAAAACTTTTCAATATACAGTGTGATATTTATAATAATTTAAACATACGTGGATGCTCAGGTTTTGCGAAATTTCTATTAATTTTTGAAAATAAACATATAACTTTTATACTTACTTATATAATTGTCATTGGAAAGCAACAACGAATTCAGTTTTAAAGGAAACACCGTGCACGTGTGAGATACGTTTAAAATATGTCCTCGTAGGATGCCAATTTTTGTTTGTTTTTTTTTAAAGAACTTTATGATTTTATAAAAAAAATTATGATATTTGGTTATTCTGTTTTTTGAAAATATATTACCTGTTTCAATTTGTAAGAAACTGCATATAATTTTGTTTACATTTTAGGAGGACAATTTGCGTGAAAATAGATATTACTGTGGGCACACTTGGAAGTAAATATTGTGAAGAATTTTGAAGCATCATTTAATTTAGGTTTTTTTAATAAGCTTTAGCTTATTTATGTAAGCAAAAAAAATAAGTGCTCCATTTTTACTTTCTTATATGCAATAAAGTGTAATAATTATGACTTTTTCCGTATTTTAAGATTTTAAATGTCACACCCAAGCCATCCTATTATTATTCTGTTTCTACTATTTGCAAATTTTCTACTACCTAGTATACCTTTTCCTGCTCAAATAATATATTAAATTCACGCCTGCAGGTTAGGGTCAGCAACAAAGTAGAAGTGCCGTAAAAGCATGATTACTCAAGTCTATGCAATTATTCATTAATAAATTTTCCGTGCGGCTTGTATAAACATAAGGTCCGGTTTGTCCACCATATGAAAATTAACGTCTGAATTATTTGTTATGCGCAGTATTTAATAATTTAGAAAGTAATACTACATATTTATTTCAAACAGTGGTCCTTATTAATACAGTATTATTCCTAATTTTGTATCGAGTAAACGTTACAATGAAGCTTAGCTAGTTTAAACCATACAGCACGCTTTAATATAGTATGGTTACGACCACCTAAAAATCCTCTGAAATACAGACAAATAAATAAACCAAGACGACTATCCTCCTAATTACATATAGCACTAACTTACGTATCATCATTTTCTTTTGAACAATAGGCGTTTCCAACATATTCCTTTATTTGATTGTTCGACAGTATTTATAAATATGACATAATTTTTTTCGGATTTTTTTAACCCCGGAGAGGGGGTAAAAAAATAGCAAAGTTTTGAATTTTAGTCTTATGACATTATCCGACTAGGTTGGGCGCCAGACACAAGCAGCCAGTGAAAACGAAGACGGTACCCCAGTATTGCCAGTTTTGCGTATTGTTTAAAATCGTGATAGGTGATTACTTATGCAATTAAAAATACAACTATAAATTCATTCACATAGATTTTATTAACTTAGTATGAAGAGAAAAAGCAATCAGCATAAATCGAATAAGTTAGGTTATGTTATAGATTTAGTCTACGTTACTGTTACGGCATTGACGATTGAAAACAAATATTAGTTAATTATTATAATCATTCTTATTTATTTTTAACTTTCACCTGATTATGATGATTTTACTTTAATAGTATTGGAAAGTGCATTATTGAAAAATCGTAAAAAATTTTACCGTTCTTAAAAGGATTTATATTATAAATAATGAATAGCAATAGTAAATCAATAACAGATTCATTTTCTTTGCAATTCATTAAGTGAAATATAAATTTTAATAAAAACGACCAAAAAATGCACAATTATTGAAAAACACCTATACAGGGTGAGGCAATAGTGCGTCCGACTTCGATATATCTAATTCTATGATAGCTAGAAAATTGATTTGAAAACTAAAACTAGACAAAAAACTATAACCGGAAATTATTTTCGAATATACAAGGTGAGCCAAGACGATTCTACAGGGTCAACTAATATTTTTTTTAAATGGAATGCCATGTATGTCAGAACATTTTTTGAAACCTCTTTATGGCCTCCTTCCACTCCTATATTATTATTGACTCTCTCCCAACCACTTGGATGTAATGATTTTTTCAGTCACAAATTTCGATTTTAGGGAAAATATGTTAGCATCAGTTATAAGACATCTGTGTGATGACACTCAGCTATTTTTACTTCCAAAAAGTATACAGGGTGGCCAAAAATAATTTTTGAATTTACAACTATTTGAACTGAATTTTCTCAATTTTTTTCAAACGGAACACTATATCTTTGGACGATGTGATGTAGAATTGAAAAACGAACATTGTTTGTAGGTACATCCACATCGCTATTTGTAACCATTTTCGATTTATTGAACAATAACTGCAATAATCAGCAATAAAATTTTTTTTTTTTTGCAATTCAAAAGAAGATATTATAAAAAGTGATCCACATGTTGCCCATTTTGATTGACACACATTTCTATGCTTCCTTGGAATGGGGTATCTACTGTACATAAAATTGCAGGAGTGATACTTCTAAAAGCATTTATTATCATTTCTGTCAATTTTGGACTGTTGTTGGTGTGATGTTTTTATGGGCATCATGTAACACGCTTATAATACTTTCTCTTGAATTATTTGAAAAAACCTTAATTTTTATTTTTTATTGCTGAATCTTTCAGTTATTGTTCAATAATTGAAAATGGTCACAAATAGCCATAGGAATGTACGTATAAAAAATGTTAGTTTTTCAATCCTACATCACATCGTCCAAATATATACAGGGTATTCCGTTTGACAAAATTAACAAAATTCAGTTCAAAAAAGTTGTAAATTTAAAAATCCTTTTTGGCCACCCTATATACTTTTAGGAAGTGAAAGTGGCTAAGTGCCATCACACAGATGTCTCATAACTGGTACTAACATATATTTTTTTTAAAATTGATAGTTGTGATTGTACTGATATTTTTAATATACCCGTGTAAATGGTATAATTTCAACAGAAAAAATTATTACATCCAAGTGGTTGGGAAGGAGGCTTCAAAGAGGTTTCAAAAAATTTTCTGATATACATGGCATTTCATTTAAAAAATGTAACTTGACCCTGTAGAATTGTCTTGGCTCACCCTGTATATTGGAAAACAATTTCTGGTTATGAACTTTTTTGTCTAGTTTACTTATGTTTTTAAATCAACTTACTAGCTAGCATAGAACTCGAGATATCGAAGTTGAACGCAATATTGCCTCACGCTGTATATTATAACATATACATTAAGTTCAAAACGATGTAAATACTTATCTTTTATTTTGTATCCAAATTGACATAGTCTTGAAAATATTTGATATAACTCAAAAATTAATATACCAATTTACGAAATCGTTCAAAATCACAGATATTCTAAAATAGTTTTCACCTACCAAAACAATACTTATGTAAAGAAAACATGGCAACACAGGTTCGGGCCATATCACAGGGAGCATTATTTTATTGGTTGATTAACTGGCGGCAATTTTAAATCAATCCAAACTTTTATAATTTTTTCTTATAGTGCAATAAAAATAAATCCAGCTTTTAATATGGTGGGTCATCCCCATTGTCTGGCTAAATCCGGGTGTACTGATTTCGTGGTCACTATATACGGTCATAGTATTTCGCCCACTTTTAATATTTGAACGATTTGACAGACCAACTAAATTTGAAGTGCTTCTGCGAGAAATGAAATACTACTTTTTGAGCTACAAATAGCAACTTATCCTTCAAAGATATATTTTAAATAGCACCTGGGATCAAATGAAATATGTAATATGCAATATCAATTTAACATTTTTAATTTATCACATGTTTAAAATGTGACCCGTGTTGAAAATGTTTGATCCATGTATATTACACTCACGTATACCTATAGTATATTAAAAATTGAATATATATTTGAAATCAAAAGAACAAGATGAAGATATGCAAAAATGTACAGAATTTTCTATAGAAAAACTAATTTTTCAACACCCTATATACCATGTGCCATAGGAAATACATTGCTATTTAAAAAGAAAATAATAAATAAATGTAATAGAATTGTCATTACATTTTCCTCAACTTTCGGTTTGACCAGAAGTAATCCACATTTTGTTATTTCTAGTGGTATCCTGTATACTTCTTTATCAAATCTGATTCATCTTAAAATCTCCTTTCAACCGTATGTCGCAAAGTGGCGTTTGCTTTTAAAATGTCATTTAAAAACAATTTTATTGCATTAATCCCATGTGGCCATGAAGGAAACCGTAGCAATTATTGATGCATACTGTTTTGTGATATTGAAAAAGCTATGGTACTGTGTTTCATATGTTTCTAGGTCTAATCAGTAGCTGAAGAGCTAACTAGATTTTTCTTCTTTTTAAATTCTCTAAATAACTATGGATATCATAAAATCTAAGAATCAGATAGGAATCCCATTTTTTTTGTTTGACATCTTTGTAAAATACTTCTCATAATGGTATAATAAAAATTATAATACCAAAGTATTCCAACAGAGAGGATAAAAGTTAATTTACAGAAAATCAATAAATACTAGAAATAATACCAAAGTCGAAATCCTAGATGGATTTGACCTCAACTCTGCTTTCATATAGGGACCAGTGATTCTGAAATTTCTATAGCTGTCGTTGTGTATATACCTACTTCGCACTGATGAAGGCAAGAACCAGAAACCGGTCTGCAAATGTTATGCACGCCGGCGTCGAGAGGGAGTCATTTATTTGGTAAAAATGCTTTACTAATGTGCTTTCGCAATTAAAGCTTATAATTACTTCTCTTTGATACAAATTTATAAATCATTAAGAAGTGTTTGTAAGCTATTTATTTTAATCTTCAATTAAACAAATTGAGAGGATTAACTTTAGTACCTATTTAGGTATTATTTCTTGTATTTATTACTATTTTGTAACTTATAAAATTCTAATTTTTCTTTTATTTTTGTCTAATACAATTGTTATATCCTATTTTACTTTAAAGTTAATATCAAAAATTATTGCACAGTAATTAAACAGTTAACTTTCCGATGTCTTATGTGACTTTGAAATAGTTGATTGATTCGACCTTTACTTGATGAAAATCCATTTTACAAATAAACACAAAATAAACTTATGTTTGATTTTCACAATTTAATTAACTTATGACAATTGTTTCGCCACACAGTGGCTTCATCAGATGGTGAGTACAAGACTACATTCTTTATAACAAAGTGAGGGTATATATATCAACTAACTAATCTAGGGTAATAAAATGGAATGGTAATAAAATAAGGTACAAAATAATTTAGAAAATATTTAACCGAAAAAAATATCAGTTGAACTTAAGAAAAAACATAATATTAAAATAGCATTTAAAACTAATAACACTCTAGAAAAATGTATTAAGAACAATAAAGATAAAACTAAAAAGGAACAAAAAAGTGGAGTCTATAAGCTTACATGTGGTACATGCACTAAAGTACACATCGGACAAACAAGAAGAAATTTTGGAAAAAGATTGCCCGAACATAAACGCAGTTTTAATAACAATAAATTAGATTCGACATATGCCAACCATTTGCTAGAGGACAATCATTCTTTTAATAATAATTTTGATATTTTACACACAGAAAATAAAGGATTAAAATTGTCACTATAGAGACATTATAGAAATCAATAAATTTAAAAAATGGTAATATTATTTTAAATGACCAGCTAGATTTAAACTGTTCGCCACTGTTAAATATTTTCTAAATTATTTTATACCTTATTTTATTACTGTTCCATTTTATTACCCTAGATTAGTTAGTTGATATACATACCCTCACTTTGTAATAAAGAATTTAGTCTTGTACTCACCATCTGATGAAGCCACTGTGTGGCGAAACAATTGTCATAAATTAATTAAATTGTGAAAATCAAACATAAGTTTATTTTGTGTTTATTTATGTGACTTTACTGGGCTAGACCAATTTTCATCAACAAATTTTATTTTCCAACAAGTCCTGGTTGACTAATTTGTATTTATATCAGAATAGCATCCGTTACTGAGCTCAAGAAAATCCCAGAATTATGAAGGAAAGTGCATTTCAGAAACGATTTAGTTTAATGTCTGAATTGGGGTAATTGGCAGAAGAATTATCGGGCTAATAATTTTTGACGAGCCATTAAATAGAGAAAGGCATATTGAATTTTTACAAAACCAAATTGAAGATATTTTGGAAGAACTGCCACCTAATATTGCCTAATACTGCCACGTTGCAATACATGGTTAAAAGAAGAATTTCAAGTTGAATCAGATAGGTTAAGATGACATGCACGGTACCATTTAAAATAACATTTTTTTTTCTCTACTTTCGGCCAAACCGAAAGTTGAAGAAAATGTTTGTTTGGCCTAAATAACGACGACAATGGTGTAATATGCAACTCTCCCAAATTTAAAAGTTTTGTATTACATGTCTCCTGTATTGTTTTTTTTTTTTAATTTGAGCATAGATGTTTATCTATATAAAAATTGTTACAGAACATGGGTCGGAATAGAGTACCTAAGTCTCTTTAACTTTAAAAATATAAGAAAGAGAGGTTTCAATTAATAAAACTCATCTTCTGCGTTAGGTGTAACGGAAGAATAAAAATAATGAACGAAAAAATCATTAAAAAACACATTTTATTCATTATAAGAAATTTTACATTCACGTAAATACAAACCATATGTTCTTAAAATTTATACATCATCCTTTCTTACAGAAAAGTTGGACAGCATTCATACCAATATAAAATGTTTAGTAATTTTGGAAATGTCGCTTCTTTCAACTGTTCTGTAAGTAACGTAGGGTAATAACATTTAATAAAATTTGTCAAAATGTATCAAACAAACTGACCACCTTACCTTGGTGGACTTTTACTAACGTTACTTTCACAGAAATAATTTATATTTACAGTGTCAACATTTACCTGCCCACCCTGTTCATATAATATTTACAAAGTTAAATTTTTGCTACATTTCTTTCAATTGTTGATTCCTTAAATAATCATTGCTCCTAAACATTTATAGCAATTTCAGGTTACCTCAGATGCTAATATTAACAAATCGGAATGGAATTAATTAAACAATAAAATAGATGTATACAGAGTGGAAATCCTAAAACGAGCCATTTAACTTCCTACCCTTATTTTCAAGAAATTTAAAGTTCAGTCTTGCAGCATTTTTTCAGAGGAATATAAATCTGAAAAGTGAAAACAACTGAATATCAGTTGAATATGACAGCACCAAAAACAAATTTCCAAAATTTCGTGTCAAATATTATATAATACGATATAGTGTCTCACTCCTGCTATGACTATGATTTAATCGACTACATTCATAAAATAAAATAATCACTTGGAAATGCACCTGCAACGAATTTAATTCTTATATGAAGTTATAAAATAGTTACTTCACTTGTAATAAAAAAACCTTAAGCCGAGCCTGATCTTCAGCCAGTGACGTCATATCGTATATTAGGTAACCTTGTCTTTTTATGAACCTTGGACCATATCAACAGAATTTTATAATCGATAATCAATTCTTATAATCAATAAGAATTGATTATCGGTGTCAAAAGCGATGAAAAATAATTTTGCTTATGTAAACATATATTATCTTACTGATAATCAAGATAATCACAGAATAATTTGCGTTGGTCCAAAAACGTTTCCTTTTAAACCGTATATATATATTTTTTGTCATCATTTAGAAATATGTACTATATTTTTGAAAAAATGAAGTATGTATATGCCATTTTCGGCGAAACCGAAAAACAGGTTTTAAAATGTTTCGGATTTTATTAGGTGGAAATGACTTCCTTCAGGCAGATCTTGTAGAAATGATTCCATATGCAAAAGTTAATCGCGGCTACAAATATATTTTGGTTGTTATTAATGTATTTTCAAAATTTGTTTGGTGCGAGCCTGTTAAAACTAAATCCGCTAAAGATGTAACTAAGGCAATGAAAAAAATTCTATCTGAAAATAAGTTTCATACCAAAAAATTTACAGACGGACATGGGAACAGAATTTTATAATAAAGATTTTAAGGATTTGATGCAAAAATGGGAAATTAATCATTATAGCACCTATTCAAATCTTAAAGCAAGTGTTGTAGAAAGAGTAAATAGCACTTTAAAAACTAGAATGTGGAGACAATTTAGCATGGAAGGAAACTATAAATGGTTAAATATTTTAACAGAAATAGTTTAAAAATATAATAATACCAAACACAGAACTATTGGGATGAAACCTAAAAAATGTTACAAAGAAAGATGAAAAATATTTACTGCAGCATGCCTACAGCTATCTTAAAATAATCAATCCACGCAAACAAAAATTCAGAGTAAATTATTTTGTAAGAATAAGCAAGTATCATGAAGCGTTTTCCAAAGGATATACCCCGAACTGGTCGAACGAAATCTTCTAAGTTATAAAAGTAAAGAAAGGCAATCCCACTGTATATTTTTTGGAAAATCACGAAGGTAGTGAAATTAAAGGGGGTTTCTACGAACAAGAAATTCAGAAAGTCAAGTATCCTGATGTTTATCTCGTAGAAAAAGTTTTAAGGAGGAAAGGAAATAAGGTTTTTGTAAAATGGCTAGGACTTAACCAAAAAATCTTGGATTAATAAAAATGAACTTATTTTATGCTATTAAATATAATATGTGCGCACTTTATTTGAAATAAAACAACTTTTATGTAATATTTTTGTTATTTATTGCTAATTTTCTATACATCTTATTTCTATGATTTACATCTAATACAGGATTAATAATAATTGACAATTGTTCAATACGTCTTTGAAAGCGCATTCGGTCAACAGCCAGGAATTCCCAATATTTTTTCCTTGATGATCTATACGCAAAATTCCATGTAATAAGAATGTGCTTTTGATTACATTCCTCCCCAAATGTTATTTTCTTCATAACGACACTTTACATTCTTCTTTAAAGTATTGAGGATATATGTAGATAAATTCCATACACTTCGGTAGGTTATCAGCGGCAATAAATTCCACAGCGTGCAAATTGTGTCACAGGCTAGATGCACGTATGGATTATCTTTTGAAATTTTAACTACCTTAGAAGAAGATAGTTGTTTAAACTCCAACATGAACTTTTCAGCGTCTACCGATGTATTACTGTCATTGGTATATAGATAATTGGTTATTATTCCTTGATATGATAAAAAGTCCTTCCACTCACATTCATTAAAAACCACGCAATCGTTTTTGTTTCCAGATATTTGAATGCATGGAGTAAATTCAAAATCATAGGAGATTAACTGCAACAAATTTGCACTTTGAATTATTCAAATAAAATCTTTTTTCACCCAAAGTCACCATAGGTTTCTTCTTAAAAAGATTATCGTTGCACAAATCGTATTTACTTTGACTCATTTTTGGTGTATGGTTATAGACTAGTATGATGACTGAAGCTCGTTGAATGGCTTTAAATAGTATCTGTTAATGGTGGGGGAATTTAAAAACTAATTGTCAACACAAGTTGACATAGGTCATTAACTCATTATTGACTTTTCTAGACAGGTTGTAGTTGCATAAAACTTGTTAGATAGGTTATCAAGGTGACATAGGTCATTGCCTCATTATTGACTTGTCTAGACAGGTTTGATCGGATGTAGGATAACTGGTTGACCTTGATCGGTCATTGATCCATTAATGACTTGTGACGGTGGAACTTGTTAAACCGGTTTTCAAAATGATTCTTATCTAAACAGGTTTAAACACTGACCTTGATCTGTCATTGACCCGGTGCTCATTCCTTGCTCCTTGCTCCATTGATCCTCTTATTACACACCTACTATACCATATCATTTAGTGGGCAAAAAGTAAAGTATAAGTAGGTCATTTCCTGTTAAACCAGATGTGAATTTTTATGCCCTCTATGCTTTTATGATGAATTTAAAATACCACATCCTTTAAGCTCTTTAAAAAGCAGGGTAATCCAAAAATAACGCATTTCTAGTTGATGACCTAGAAATGCGATATTTTTGGAAATAGAAAATGCTGGCTTAACCATATGTGCGACGTGGTTTATTATACGTATTTATGACAGGAGTGGAGCACTATATTATATTATGTAATAACATACAAGGACACGAAAGTTAGAAAATTGTTGTTTTTGGTTCTGCTATTTTTATGTGGTATTCAATTATTTTACTGTTCTTAGATTTCCTTCAAAAAAAATGCTACAAGTTTTTAAATTTGTTTTGAAAAGGTCAGAAATTGAACAGCCCAGTTAGTGTTTCCACAGATCACTGTGAATAAATTTATTGGTAGAATCGTGAAAGTCAATTGAATAAAAGAAAATATCTATATATATTTTCATTCTCATAGTCGTGTAAGGTTTTTGGTTTTAAACAAAGTTACTGTCCACTGTATTTTCAGTAGAGGTTGAATTTAGTATTGGCAAATTAAAATAAATGATAAATTACTATCTGTTATTTAAAATGTACTCTGATCAATTGATACAGAGACCAACGCTCTGATCATTTTAGATAAAGATTCTTAAATATGATAATTGAAAAGTAATATGGCAGTTAAAATTTAATATGTAAATCAACTATTATAATAAATTATTATTATAAATTAATTCTAAATTTGCTAAAAATATTCAACTCACAAATTCTCTCTCTGTACTGTAGTTGAAAACTATAATTTTCCCTGCAAATTTTTTGTACATTAGTTCGTTGCTGAATGGATATCATTTAGTAATTGGCAGTTTTAAAGTAAATTTGTTACAAAGAATCATGTCCTAAAATTCTAAAACGTGTTGTGTCTATTTAAAAAATACACTATTTCAGGAAAGTATGGCATCACTTGTCGATATTTATTTTATCAAGAATAGTTTTGGTTTATATGGTAATTGCTTTCTAGAAAAAAAAATAATAATTATTGGGTATTACATAAGCATTCTTTCAAACCTTATATGAAAACAATAATAAATACTTATAGTTTTATATTTTATACTTTCACTCTTATCTGATTGCGCTAATATAAAAGTTTTAGGTAGATAATAAATCATACACAATACTTTCAATACATTATATCATTAAGATTAATCGTTGACCTGTAATAAAAAAAATATTGTTAATAATTTTTTATCCAAACTGCTTGTGACTTCTTTCTCCATTGTACGAAGTGGACGTGGATTAGTAACTACAACAGATATTTATGAACAACATATAATATTTGTAGGCAACTTTACGCAAAACGTCGGACTAATGCATAACAATGCTACTTCTTAGTAGTGGCAGAATACATTGATTAAATGAATATTGATATTATGGGGAGACCGGCAGTCAGTTCTGATTTAAATCCAATTAAACTTATTATTATATGGGATATCATCAGAAAAAATAGGTACCTAAGAATAACTTGACACTGTCTTAAAATTTGGTCGATGCTTAGAATAAAATCTTGCAACACAAAATAAAAATGTTTGAGTATGGGATGAAGATGTAGAAATGTTATAGACCCATAACTTAATTTATTAAGTTTTCAGCTTTTTTTTCACTGATTTTATCCAAATACTTAGTCCCTTTGTTGCTATATACTAAATAAAATAAAAATTTTAGAACACTTGTTTATTGTAATTTTTGAGGTATTTTACGTGTGACGCACTTAGTGAGGCGATAATTTACTACAGAAGTGAAGTTTCTTCTCCTACCGTTGTGTAGTTCCTATGAAACTAGGGCTTTGTTTGTAGTTAAAAATATTTCTTACGTTTATTATAATGTACAAAAATTCATGTTATTTTTGGCACTAAAGCAGAATCTACTAATGTCATACCATTATATATTGAAATCGATATACTTTTTGCTAACCAAGTTGAAGTCATCGAGATGGCATAAAAACGTTTCCCCCATGATGTCAATTTAATGGCCAAATTCTTATTAAATGTACTGTTGTACAGGTTGAACTGTTTCAGTGTTAACAGTATTTTCATTAGCAATTGAAGATGGTGACATATATTTTATTTACAGTAATTTGTAAATTATTTTTATTTACCTTTAGCCACAAAATAGAATAAATTTCTATTGACCAACATGGAGATAATTTGGCATTATATCTATTAAAAAAATTTAACAAGTTTCATGAGATTCTTATTTATAACAATATTTATAAAAATACATTAATATACTTCAATTAAAATTCGACTGTAGCAATAAGACCATTATTTTCTGTACTTAACCCCATTATTTAATTAACGTCGCTGAAAATTTTTGAAAATAAATTTCATAATTTTTTTTAAATTCTCTTCGATTTTTTCCTAAACTAAGTATTTCGTAACATCATTGGCAATATTTGACAAATTCCTTCGGAAACTTTAACAACACTGATATAAATTATAGACATGTTTGGCAAACCTCAAATTTTTACATTATTTATAGAACCTTCATGTGATGGGGAAGAGTAGGAGGTTATAGATAACATTTATTGTTTGTCCAAATGTAGAGAGAGAACGGCGATATCTCAACTTGCTTAGTCTACAGAAGGCACCGAAAGCAACCTCTGGAGCATTCAATTTTTATCAAATATTCAGTTGTCGGAAACGAAACTCTTCCTCCAAATTCTAACTGCATATGGTCCAAAACACGTACATGTATGAAAAATTGTCGAAATCCGTTCTTCCAGTTTTATAAATTTCTAACATTTCCAATCTTTTATGAATTTTATAATTTGCAATGTTTTATGGATTTTAATAATTTTTTAGATTTTATTCCAGAAATTTTATTCCACGGAATTTTTATTTTTTCTTAACTTATTGTTCTGTAAAGTTGTACAAAAACATGACACAGGTGTTTTAAATAATTTCCAAAATCGAGCTTAAATAGCATTTTTGAAAAAATTGCAGGTGGTCGATTATAATTATTTCCGACCGAATCGAGGATATTCCGTTAAGGTGCAAATGAAAGTCTTCTGACAAATTCTAACTAACAAAATACGACATACGAAAATTATCATTATAGATTTTGATCACTTTCATTATTGTATGGATTCTAATCATTTTATGGATTTTAAAAATATTATGAAATTTGTTTCTGTTTCTTTATTTATCATATAATATTGCTTCGTGTTTGAAAATGTTAAAAAAATACATTAATATCTACAAATTCTAGTCCAGATGGCATATTTGGAAGGTTGTAAACAACCTATGGTCTGACTCCGGCCGTGAAGAGAAAACTGCGATATCTCAACTCGTTTAGCCTATAGAGGGTCCCGAAAACGGCTTCGAGAACGTGGCTATTCCGTCAAATCCTGATTAAGCATTCACTTTCTAAGGTCGAAAATATGTACATAATCAGTGGGCAAAAAAAAACTGTACAGATTTCATAGCCTCGTCTTTCCAATAATAATTAGTCTATTCAAATATCTCTTCGAAAAATTAAATGCTTACACTTTGGAGATTGAAAACATATCTTATTTGCAATATTATAACGTTTTAATTCGATTTTATTTCACTTCAATAAACTCCATGTCAGATCAGAAATTTATAATAATGTCACACCTGATACACTATAACATAATAAATAATACCTTGTGAAATACAACTTTTTATTTATTTTGAGATTTCCCTAAATCCCATGTAGCCTCCAAAGGCAAAGTAAAATTGTATGAATTATACATTGGAAATAATTCAATTTTTTAAAAAAAGTGGTCTGAAATATAAAAGAGTTTACAAAATAAAGCTACAACTTTATCAATATTTGTAAATTACAAATCATTTTTATAAAAAAAATTAAGCAATTTTAGTCTAGAATTCATACAATTTTAGTTTGTTTATATGGGATTCGAGGGGTTATCTCAAAATAAATTAAAAGCCATGCTACCAATAATCACAGCCCTACAAAAAAAATGTTCTGTCCTAGAGATCAGACCCAACTTTTCCCACGGATTTTGACTTTCTGAAACCGATTTTGGCAAAAAATAATTTTTGGTGTGTCAAGTTCTCTCTACGGCATCTCTAAAATCCCCTAAGGGTAAATTTTTTGAAAAAATTTCTGCAAGGGTTTTTTAGGTCGCTAATCACGAATCTGAGTCAAAATTAAATTTTGACATAATAACAGCTGTCAACAAGGTGTCAAGTTTCATGTAAATATAAAAAGTCGATATGTCAAAGTAATTTCTGACTTCTGATACATGATCAGCAGCCCAAAAAACTTAATAATATGCTCCAAATATTGACTTTACATTTTTTATGAAATTTGTCAGTTTGTTGGCAGGTATTATTATATCAAAAATTATTTTTGACTTCAGAATTAGATCAGCTACTCAAAAAACCATTATAAAAATTTTTTCAAAAAATTTCCCCCGTCGGGATTATAGGCGGTCGTAGAGAAAAATTGACGCGTCAAACAAAAATTTTTTGCCAAATCCGGTTTCAGCGCGTCAAAATATATGGGAAAAGTTGAGTCTGATCTCTAGGACAAAACATTTTTTTTTGTAGGCCTATGAATTAATAATTTAATAATTTGTGAAAAAATAACAGTTACTTTGCAAGACAGTGATACAAAATTTAACTTTATTTGTAGAGAGTAAAAATAAAAACTAATATTACATTATGATTCTGTGTGTCTGTGCTATTTCTGTTAATTATTTATTTACCAGGCACACTTTGTATTTTAAGAACTAAAAATTGTATAAAAACGAAATGTATTGAAACTTCTAAGAGCAAATACCTCAAGAACGGATAGAAATAAAAAAAAATAAACAAGAGTTATTTTTTTATAAAATGAAGGACACTTTCAGATTTTCGATTCATTTTGCCCATAATTCTACAGGCAAAAAAAATGTTCCTTGATTTATTAAAGCAGTAGAGTATACCCAGCACCCTCTATGAGCAACTTTAAAATTAGTTGCAAATTTGTATTTATCATGCCATAAAACTTAATGCTGCTAATTTTCAAGATAATACTATGAAAACTTTCAAAATTATTGAAAACTTCCAAAATAAAATTCTAACTTGACCACTGTACCTCTTAAACCGGTAACATTTGTATGGGGCATGTTGAGCTCATTCGTCATATTTTGGTCTCTGATATCTCCAATTTCGAGCTTTGCCATTCCTACTTATTTACCCTTTATAAATTAGCTAGCTCTGTTAAGATGCACTTGCACATAACAGTTTAAAAACTTTTATTAAAATTAGAGTGGCACATAGTGGTAGCTAATATTTGTTGATTTTGTTAAATTATAGTATAAACTAAATGTCTGAATTGATTTTTTTAGCATAAATCCACATAAATCATAAATATGTTCATAACTTGTCAAAATTTAAATAATATTTTACTTGTATTTTTATAAAGAAATGTTGAATAAGATTTACAGGAAACAACTACTAAGCGGACAAAAACCCCGACCTGCGTTGAATTAAACCTCCAAGTCTTGTTTGGTAGCTAAGATCATTTGACAATTCCTCACTAGACACAGACCGGTTTCGAAATTGTTATGTTCTCGTCAATTTTTATTGCATACAAATATTACATTTACTTTCAGAAGTATCCTCCATTTTGCAGAATTAAAACATGCATTTTAAACAAAGTTATGAAGTTTTGAAGCCGGGAATTCTTTCCTTCCTACATATTCATGCCAGCAATTGCCCGAACGAAGGTCACTTTTGCACTGAACAATAAACTCGAGTAGAAACGATTGACCCCTCTCTCCTCTGCTTAAACTATCAGTGTACTCAACGCAATAGTCTAAAACTCCAAATTTAAAAGTTCATTTTTGAGGTTTTGGCCACACTTTTGAGATTTGGGAGTCGCGTCAGTTCGTATCTGTCATTTCAGCTTTCCTTATTGTATATTTGAGGTCCTGAAGAAAATGGTACACTTAACTAGACGACAAAATTTTTATTAAACATTTGTTTCAATATAACAATTTAGCCGCTCGTAACATTGTATCCCCAAAAATGTTACGATAATAACAACAAATAAATCAAGTCATTGCCTACTAATATTGTTACAGATTTAATTTCACGTTAAAGCTACGTAAAATTATTAAAAATTTGTTTTCGCATGACCGTTATTAAAGTGAAATAATATCGAATTGAAACGTTTTATTATTGCAAATAAGATATATTTTCATTGTCTAAAGTGTAAATAAGCATTTTATTTTTCGAATTGACTTATTGGAAACACGAGACTATAAAATCTGTACGATTTTTTTGGCCCATGGTGTGTATATACGATAAATCTCCAAAATATATTTCCGCTAAATTCATCCTTTCTATAAAATTTTGCATACAAATATTTTCTTAACAATCTTGAGAAATTGATATTCCTTTCTTACCTAATACCATTATAAATAAAATATTTCTGTAAATAGATTGTTCAGCAACCTGCTTATCACGGAGCCCAGTTCGAAAAATAATTATTGATTAACGAAATATATATTTAGTGGCAACTTCCGGTAGTTGTGATTCATATGACATGGGGGGACAAAAAATAAAGGTCTCATTATAAATTTCATAATCCGATCGGATAACCCTTATCTACCAGAATATAATTCAAAGTGCGCGAACCATGTACATATACATCTTATTATTTTAAACATTTTTTTTGAAAATAGTATATACAGGGTCCAACATTGCAATTAGCCAGATTAATTCATACAATGAAATTGGAGAAAATGTTTAATTAATGTGCAGCTTATTTATGATTCCGAACACGTTAAATCTTATTGTTACTCACTTACCTGAGCAGTCAGTTTCGGTTGTCAAAACAAAAGAAAATATTAACTAGCCTTAGTGCATTTTTTAATTCATTCTATAATTGGTTTATTACATATTTTAAATTTATTGAAATATTCCTGCTATACAACTAGTGTTGACACGTAAGCAATAAAGTAAGAATTCAGAGACTAATAATGTTACTGTAATTCTTTGATCACTATTTAGGAATGATATCAAAAAAATTTGGTTGCAGTGTGATAATACTAAACAGAACAAAATTTGCCTATGAAAGAACTCCCTCACAGGCCTCTAATTTATACATATATTGTCATATCAATTTTATTAATTCTCTTCACTACAAATCAAGCCAGTATATTTGACACACCTAAACTAGCTTCAGTTATATATTAAACAAATCGATTTATGTAAAAAATTTGTACTCCATCTAGAGTTAGTAGCACTCTAAATGGAACACCTCAACTAAAGATAGCATCTATCAATGTCAATGTCATAAAAAATATTTATGCAATATTTTGGTTATATCTGCATTGCTAATTACGTGTTACTGATAAATGTTGAATCATGCGATTTCTATATCAGCGTTATAGGTATGATGCTGCAGTAAACATACTTTATTTGTTGTCTGCATTTGCTGAAGACCCTGTATATATATATATATATATATATATATATATATATATATATATATATATATATATATATATATATATATATATATATATATATATATATATATATATATATATATATATATATATATATATATATATATATATATATATATATATAATATATATATATAGAACAAGACATAAAGTACATTGATTAAGGTATTTTTAAAACTCTTAGACATAACTTTAATCCTATACAGTTTTCACTAACAAATATCAGTCTTACATCATTTTTAAATTTATCAGTTCGTAACATTATTTTAAATTATTTAGCGGCGTATTATATAAATAAATCAATTTTTTATAAATAGTTATATTACAGGTACAAATTGAGCAACTGATAAATATACAATTAACACATACGACTGTTTCATAAAACTTTATAATAACCGGCTGGTAACCAGCTTTAAAAAATTGATTTCAGTTTGCATATTTACAAATTATATACAGCATTCTAGAGTCACGGGGCAAATATATCTGAAATCTTGGAAGGAATAATAAATAATTAAACAGGTCTTTCTCCATTTTTCAGTTTGGTTATCAAGTAATCAGACTAGTTTCAATTCCTGTTATTTAGCATTATCCAAATTTCCATTGTTATTTGATGTAATTTCGACTTTTAACTATTCTTACTCAATGACAATGAGATTGCAAAATGAGAGAAGTTCTGTTGTTTATGTGTTAAATTATATATACAAGATGTGTGGACCAATATTCAGATTCGTGTTGGATTCCATGGAGACTCCAGAACCATCTATCTTAAATGCAATTTTATTGTAATCGACAAATAGTTCACCTGATTTAATATCTGTTTATACACAATAAATGTATAAAAAACAGCAAAACAATATTTTGTTTCATTTTGCGTGGTCTGAATTTTTTAACAGAAACTAAATTTTATATTATTTTGATGAAAATAGTTTTTGATTCTAGTGCAAATAACCTAAATATGTTATAAGAGTCATTCTTGGTCATTCTAGCTCAAATTAACCCTTAAAATAATAATTACTAGAATTTTGGTGTACATTCACAAGCGGTCGCCTTGCGAATAATGGCCAATTCCATCGCTCCGAAACAGGATGATTATCGTACCGATCATTACCATGACACTAAAAGTCACAAATGAGTCATAGTTTTACTACCACTGAAATTATCTTTATATCCAGTGCAAGTAACCTCAATATACAGGGTAATTTAAAATGATTCATTCGATTTCAAATGAGCATAATTCCGTATCTATCAACTGTGTATTAATCTAACACTGACATAGTTTTCCACGAAACACCAAAACACTATATACTGCACTCGACACGCGTTTCGCCAACCAAATTGGCATCATCTGGAGATTATTAAAACCAGTTTCAATCATCTCCAGATGATGCCAACTTGGTTGACGAATCACGCGTCGAGTGCAGTATATAGTGTTTTGGTGTTTCGTAGGAGACTACGTCAGTGTTATCTTCGCATCAAAGGTTCCAACCCATTCCAGTACAGTGTATTAACTTGGCATACACCACATAAAAGAGGAAATATTCGAGTTTTAGAAGGTGTTCGCGATATGGCTCTACCGCCGCTATTGCTCTGCACTAGAAGGTCTGTGAGAAAATGCAAGGTGAAACGGGATATTAATTAACGCACCCCCAAAACGAATAGTCGAACGGCATAAGATCCGGTGATCTAGGGGGTCGTAGAGCACTAAATCATAAGGTCTACTGCGACCAATCCAATGATGAATGAACACTTTGTTCAGGGAACGGCGAATATCCAAATTCAATGAGGCGGCATCCCACATCCATTTTCTCACAGACAGCTATAGTGAAGCCACCTCGTAGTGACCTTATAAAACCCGAAGATTGCCTCTTTCATGTGGTGTATACCAAGTTAATACACAGTGTGTAGATACGGAATTATGCTTACTTAAAACTGGATGAATCATTTTGAATTACCCTATATTTTAAGAATTACTGGAAGAAATATGTAACTAAACTGCATAATTTCGTTCATCTTTAAAACATCGTATCTTTCATTTTGAACGGTGGAATAGCAGATTAGAGTGGATGCTTGTTCTTGATAAAGTAGGTTCAATTTGTACCGATGGGATCGACGGATTTTATTATGAAGAGAAAGAATTGAAAAGCAAGATGAAGAGATGAAGAGGTGTGGAAGCAAGGGTTTAAAGGTTAAGGGATAACTGTCAGGAAAGGTATAACAATAAATATGAGAATTGAATTGATTATGTTAAGAGGGAAAAAAGATCAGAGATTGATATATCAAGACTTTGTTACCTATTTTCAAAATTTCGGTGCTAGCTTAGCAATTGTGAATGATAATGTTCGTGAGTACATTGTAATCGAATTTTTGAGAGAAGGCAATGTTAAAAAACTAAATAACCACCCTTACTTCCAGATATAAATTCAATCAAGCATGTCTAGAGAATAATGAAAGTACAGCTGAAATAGGGAAAGGGTGATGTGAATAATTTGGGGAGGAGGGTGCGATTTTTGAGGAATTAGCAGCTATTCCTCAGAACATCAGTAGCAATTTGATACAAAGTATGCCCAGGAGAGTTACAGCTCAAATGCGAGCAAGGAGTGGCCCAAGTAAATAATGGTTAACTCGGTACTTTCGTCAGTTTTCTTATGTTTATGTTAATTATTCAAGTTTATGGGTGTGGTGTTAAATTCTGATGCAGTCTGTTTTGAGTCGTGACAAAAGAGGACCCTATGTTCATAAATGATCCTGTCGTATTTGATTCCAGTCAGTAGAGACAAAAAAATGCCTTTGCCTTACAAAAGGTGGGGTAGAAACTATGTTGATATATGTTATTTAGGTCGGGACCCTGATGAAAAATCCAAGTTTTTGACCTAGTGGGGGAGGCGCGAGCAACCATCCTTAATGAAAGGTGCAAAAAATTGGTTTTTTCAAAATAAATCTGCAACGGTTGATCCAACGACAAAAATGTCAAGGACAGCGACGGAAAGATGAACGTTTTCCAAGAAATCGTTGAAAACCATTTTTGTTGGTAAATTTTTAAGAACAAATTACACTACATTATTTTTAACGTTTCTTCACGCCACAAGATTATATAGCGAAATATATTTCAAATTACAGTGATTTTACTTCTTATACATTTTCTTACCGCCGCGCCGCCCACGGTGGCGAAAATTAGTACAGAATATTAATATTGGTATAATATGGATGTTCAAGTCTCATTCTATGTGTTCTTCTAGCAGATGATTCCTAGAGCGGATATAGACCGTCTCCGTCTTCCTTTGTTTCTTTTGTAATGATCGAAAAGGGCGTCCTTTCCTTCCCTCTCTAGAGAGAGCGACACGGCAGCATACCGCGCGCCCGCGGTCGTGGTTTAACAGACACAGGATCAGTGACCAGTGTTGTTAACTCTACCCATTTTTCGGTAGACCTACCGATCTATCGATCCACACACAAATCCTACCGAAAAGCAGACAGAAACTAGAAATCTAACGACTAATATATTTGAAAAATATTTCACATCAATTTGAATCTATTTTACAGTTTACCGTGATCTGTATTCGCAACTATGCATACATATGTAATTTTATCCGAGTCGCTCCGGACAAGGAGAAAAAAATAGTAATATAATTGCAAAACTGGTACATCTGTGGATTAGGCCTACTGGGGATACCACAATAAAAAAGAAAGCTCTCATGATGGTGTGGAAATGAGTTTACATTAAGTTTGCAATATTATTACATGGAATAAAAAAAAGAACAAAAATGGAATTTGATGATTTTTTAAAAAATGTTCATATTTCCGCCGCTGTAACTCGTTACATATTAGATCTACAAAAAAAAATATGCATACAAAAAATGTAAGGCATTTTGTCTTCTTTAATTTTTGTCTGTTATATTTTCGTCATAGGATCAATCGTTATGGAGTTATTTTGAAAAAACCAATTTCTTGCACCTTTCATTCAAGATAGCGAGTCGCCCCCCCCTTCCAAGGTCGAAAACTTGGATTTTTCATCAGGTCCCTACCCAAACAACATATCGTCGGCATACTTCCAAAACCTCCTAAGTTTGATTTTACCGGATTTGGAGGTTTTGGTGCAGACGATTTTTAAATATGTCGCATCGACGTAGAAAGTAGAAAACCACGTGAGTTTAAAACATTCATACAACATCTATTAACAGCTTTCAATAAATTAAAAAATAATACCTTCTATGTTTCTTTCAATTCCTCACTTTTAATATCAATACTTCCTATTAATCCAGTCTGTAGGGGCCAAATAAGACCTTTGCCTTACAAAAGGTGGGGTAGTAATAATTTTTAAATTATGTTGTTCAGGTCTGGGCCCTGTCAAAAAAATCCAAGTTTTCGACTTTGGGGGAGACCGCGAGAGCCGCCATCTTGAATAAAAGGTACAAAAAAATTAGTTTTCTCAAAATAACTCTGCAGCGGTTGATACAACGACGAAAATGTCTTAAAAAAAGTTAAAGAAGATAAAATTCCTCACACTTTTTTATAAATATTTTTTTGTAAGTCTAATATGTAACGAGTTATAGTGGCGGAAAGATGAACATTTTTTCCCAAAAAAGTGAAACTCCCCCATTTTTGACGGTAAATTTAGTAAGAACAAATTACACTTAATTTTAATGTTTTTCCACACCACAATAAGATTATACAGCGATATCTATTTCAAATTACAGTGATGTGCATTGCGAAGAAATCCGATGACGAGTTCAAGGATTATCTTAAATTCCAGCTAGCCCTATTTTCTTTGTCGCTTTTCTCGGAAGAAGGAATGCGTAACAGCACAAAATCATCATTGTATAAAATTTTCACACAACTTCCAAAAGGTGTGGAACTCGGACACCAATATTTTGGATGGAGGGTACCTTTTGCATAAAGTTGTATGGTATTGTAATGATTCTTTTGCGTCCATTTGCGAGAAGTATGTTCAATATGTACGAAGTCATTACGGTTTACATGCAGTCGTTGTTTTCGATGAATATCCGATTGATGGTGGCAAAGGGAATATCAAGACCGCAGAAAGACTTCGCCGATGGAAGAAGCATATGTCTGTGATGCTCTCTTCGATGGAACAATGCCGGTTTAAGTTTCCCAAGAAAGATTTTTAGCCAATAAAAACTATAAAGCCCGTCTAATTTCGATGCTGACAAAAAATGGAACAGGCTGCTATTACTGTTAAACAGGTGGAACAAGATGCTGATGTGTTCATTGTCAGCACAGCGATTTCCTTGTGCTCAATATTTGATGTTGTTTTCGGCGTTGGCGAAAACGTTGATCTTCTTGTTCTGCTGACAGCATTAGCACCATCCAAAAGTAACATCTACCTTCGCAAACTATGAAGAGGCAGAATTACTGAAAGACTATATTCCGAGAATTTGAAACATGAAGAAGTGGCTGAGAATATTCTGTTTCTCCATGCGTTTAGTGGCTGCGACACGACATCATCTATCTTCAACCAAGGAAAAACAAAATTTCGTTCGCTTGTTCAGAAAACCGCAGGACTCAGTGTCACTATTAGCATCTCCAGACAGTAGTATGCAACACCAGAACACATCGCAGACGCTGGAGCATGCTTTCTCGTTGCTTTCTATGGTGGCAACATGGAAGACGAAACCTTGGAAGAAGTCCGCTACCACGTTTCGCTAAATCTACTATAAAAAAGAAAATTCAATCTTGCTTCTTTGCCACCAACGAAGGCCGCTGCGCGGTCATGCGTTCAGGATGTACCTTCAAGTCCAAAAATGGGGCTGTAAACTTAGCAGTAATGGGCTCGCTCCACTCACAATGACAGAACAACCAGCCCCGAAGAACTTATTGAAATTCATTTCATGCACTTGTCGAATAGGATGCGGCGGAGTATGTGGTTGCAGGAAAGCTGGGTTGAAGTGCTCTGTTGTGTGTGGCTTCTGCAGTGGTCAGTCATGCGAAAATATACCGGAGGTTTGCATCGACAGCGAGGACGAAGATGACGAAGATTTATCAATGGAAGAACAATGGACTCTCAGAAGCACCGATGATGATGACATTGAGGATGCCGATTATACTGAAGACGTCAACATCAACCGATCAGGATCATCAAAAAGTCAAAACGCTAATAAAATTTCGTGGCATAGGTGGAGTGGAAATGAGTATACTTTGAATTTACAAAATTAATATAACTATGTAATAAACAGCAAGAAACAATCGAAAAAAAGCACAAAAATGGGGTTTTACTGTTTTTTTTGGAAAAAATTTTCATCTTTCCGCCGCTGTAACTAATGTTTATTTAAAGAATGTGAGGAATTTTGTCTACTTTAACTTTGTTAGAGATATTTTCGTCATTGGATCAACCGTTGCGTAGTTATTTTGAAAAAAATAATTTTTTGTACCGTTTATTCAAGATGGCGGCTCGAGCGATTCCCCCCCCAAGGTTGAAAACTTGGATTTTTTATCATGGCCCAGACCTGAACACATAATTTAAAGATTATTACTACCCCACCTTTTACAGGGCAAAATTCCCTACATACTACTATATGTGTAATTTAAATATATTTAGATTAAAAGTTTTCCACAAACTGTCAAAAGAACATACTCTATTATTATTTTAAACATAACGACGCAGAAAAAGTAACATTTTACAATTTCTAAAGCTGCAGCAATTTTTTGTGTCCCCTGTAAAATTCATAAATATAGACTTAGAAGGTTTTAGAAGTAAGCCGTGAATGTATCTAAATCGTTTCTACCCCACCTTTTGAAGGTCAAAAATCTCTACTGAGTGGAGCATCTCGACATTTTCAAAAAAACGTGAATCTTAAAATCTCTGTGATTAATGATTTGATGCGAATTGAACCTTGGGAAATGCACTGTTTTGAGATACGAGTCGACAAATTCTAAAACATCTCGAGAAAACATCAGGGCTCATCGTATTTGGTTTGAGAATTTCTCAGGAAGACGAATCTGATGGCCAGCTTCCCACTGAAATGATCTTTCAGGGGCTGAAATTTTTTTTTTAATTGATTGTATCGTTAGAAAGTTACGAAAGTTTTAAATCGATCGAAATCATGCGAAGTTTCGTTTCGATTGTTGGCCAATTTAGTTCAACGTAGTTGGCCTCAAATTTGAAGAACCAAGTGAGGTGAACCATTTCTCAGTTACATTTTTACAAACAAATATTTACATCGTTTGAGGAATCTCCTTCCTAAAGTATGTACAAACTACTAAATTATACCACTAGTACTAGTATTAGTAGGTCACAGGTTATAGGGTAGTACAAAATTACGAAAATTTAAAAAACTTGTAAAATGCTAATTTAATAAAAATACGAATTAGATAACTATTATTATTAATTCCGTTTGAAATTGTTGTTCCTTAGGACATATTTCTTAAATCTTACTATGTTTGTCAAGAGCAAATGTGCATTACAATAAATCATTCGTGATCGGATTAAAGAGTTCTATGGAAAATTTAACAATGACCATTTTTTCATTTAAAACATCTCTTGCCCGCTGCCGACTATGCTAACAATAAATTTGAGTTGGACATTGGTACATAAATATTTAGAAGGTAGACGGTCCAACAAAGGAACCGTAGAGGATTATCTACGATATTGCTCTCCCCTCAGTTTCAGTTAACAAACTTTTTTCGATTTCAATATTCATTCCTGGATTCTTCTATAGTTTGCTCACCTTCTTTGAACCTACGTTTCAAGAAAATATTTAAACAATCTTATTAACCAAACACGTAAAGGTAATAGTAATAAAAAGTAATACGAGTCCTTAGGATTTAAATAAACTAAATTGAACGCTTTATTTCTAAAATATGAAACGAAATTAATTTTAAATTAAATTCTGTTTTATAGATAAAGCTAAGAAGCGATTCTTTCAAACGCCTCCTGTATGATAATAGAGGAAACGTTTAACACATTCTCCAAAAAATCTTGGTTGCCAGTGTAGTAAGAATTAATTAATAAACAACGCATATGTCATCTTATAAAATACAGTTCACTCTTAGGTGAGAACTGTGCCCCATCTCTAATCCCAGAGTATCACGCAATTGATAATGGAATTAACTTGATCCTCGCAGATGATAGATAATTTAGTAGGTATTAAGCGTATAGACTGGAATTTGCAGAACTAGGGCCAGCACAATTAGGTGGCCGTATCCATGTAATGCGGTATCGAAAAGTCTCGTCGTCTGGATCGGCCTCGATTACTTGTGCCAATCTGGATCCGCTTGTCGAGGATGACACTCCCAGATAGTCTGAGGCGCTGCTAAACACGATCTTCAGCTTCTAGAACGAGTACTTCTGCAAAAAATAATAGTTTTGTTAGAACCTTTTTGTTATAGTTTTAATCAAGGATATTATTTATAATTTTTATACCATTACGTTGTCCGCCAAAAAATTTGCAACGAACGTAATATATAAACAATTACATAAAATTTATTTATACATGATGAATCACAAAGATGGGACGGAAATCTAACAGAATATAGAAAACAATAAAATAAGATACCTATGTTTTTCTTTTTGACATTTATCAGTTTCTGCGGGGTTGGGAAGGGGTCACAGATGAACTTTAAAAATGATTTACTGTACATATGTTTTGCTCTATTTATCTGAATATATCAAATTTGATATAGTGTCGCAGAAGATTGTTGCATATTTTTCGGTAAGTTTATTTGTATCTTGGCAGTATCACCTAACAACAAAACACATCAAGTCAGCAATGGCATGTGCATAATTTGCAGTATGTTTGCACAAGCATTTGAATCATCGATGTGTCATATCTTGATCAACTCTTTGTTGAAGAAAACATCTAATTTAATCAGCCGCTCTCTTTTAACGCAAGCTTTTTTGTCGATTGTATTTCTATGTTACTCTAAATCATGTACGACGTATAACTGGAGAATATTTAAAGTATGAGAGTGCAAAAAAAATGTGAAAAATCATGTAGTAATTGTTATCTTATCTACAATAAACTGAATGTAGAAAGTAAAGGGGTATGATTAGACGTGCCCACATTACTTCGCAAATACAAGGTACAAAAAGGCAATAGCAATGCATAATTCTATTTCTCTCTCATACACGACTTTGCTATTTTTATCCCATATGTACACACCTAAATTAGGCTTTCTATTTAAATATTTTCCAATACTATACACACTGTAACACATTGATTAATTACATTAAAAGTGTATACAATGCAGACTTGAATCAGTGCCCTGATATATTCAAGAATAGGTCTAACTTCCAAAGCACCAAATCTCAGAAGTCTGTTGGTCCATGTAATTTATGGAGAATTTTTAGTTTTAAATTTATATTGCTACACAAATTTAAAACTGAAAATTCTACTACTCATTATACGTTTGATTATAGTTCGAGTTGAAAAAAATATTCTGAGGGTGATAAATTAGGACATGTCAACCATATTTTATAAATTACTTTCTTATTTTAGGGGCACGATAACCGAGAGTAAAGTGTTTAAAGCAATTTACTCAGTACCGAGGGTTCGATGGTTCTATTCCTTCTTGGAGCAAGTTGAAATGTTTGTTTCAGATTCTACAATGAACTATAGGGCTTCGTCTCTCTTTACCAAACACAAAATCCTAAAATTTTCAAAGGGTTACTTCTGTGACTAATTCGGTTGTGATTTTTGCAATTTTCAGTGAATTTGACATACCCACCTGAAAATTTTTAAACAAAATAGATAGTCTTGTGATATATATTAGATATTATATCAGCACATGGGTGCAATTATAGTGGAAATCACGGTGGCAATTTATTAAATAGAATAAATTTTCAAAGAAAACATACAGCTATCTACAAAACTGAGGATATTACGAATTATCTGGAAAGCATTGACTATTCATTGCTGTAAAAAGTCAATGTCATTAAGTCGTTCTCAATGAACCAATATTAAATTACCCCATAGATAACAGTTCAAAGGGTTTAAGTCCGGTAATCTTAGAGTCCACCGCGCCTTATCAGTTTTCATTCATTCAAAAAACCCCCTAGCAGTTAAGCTAAATTGTGGAAGAGCACCATCGTATATAAACCACATACAATTCAAGAAGAACAACGTCTTGTACTGAAGGTAAGTCGTTTCCCCAAATATTTCTGTAGACACCTGTCAGCTTTAGTAGTAAGAAAAATAAAGTATCACCTAAAATTGTTGTCTAAACATTTATATTGAATCACTGCTCATGTCTACCCTGAACGATTGTATGTGGTTTTGCATCTGCCCATAAATATTATTAATAGGCACCGGACGCGGGCATCCAGTGCTGGTACATGGGTTAAGAGATAATAATCTGTATGGAACAATTAAATACACTCCTCAAGTGTCTTACTTAACATTTCATGAAATATTCTGTAACGTGTTCAAGGCATTAGCATCAATTGCAAGGCAGTTACGTGAATTACGTGATTCATATTGGGATACGTAGATCGTAAAAGTCGGGTAGTTTTACACATCCACTGTAATGCCATTCCAAAATCTGAACATTTTTTTGTACATTACATCTATCCTGAGACACAGTGCACATGCCGCTGACTCTGATACAAGCAGTTAAACATTTACACTTTTAACACCAATAATATACAAAACATTTACCACTATTTCCTCAACTGTTAGTGCATTGATTAACAACACGATTACTACAATTTAACAGTAGATATGTACTCTAAATGTCACTTAAAATACGCATAATAACATTAATGAATTTATGTTCTTTAAAATCCGTGGCTTCATCAGTACAAATCCACACGTACTGATTTTTTGCGTCCTCCGTTGTATTAATGATGTTACTATTTATTTTTATCCTCGCGCCAGCCATCTACGCACTGCAACGTTTGTAGATAAACTAAATCTGAATAGGGAATACGGTCTAGATCTCGCTGTTCATGTATAGCAACTCTCCTCTACTATGGAGATAAACAGGCGGATGTGAAGTCGATCCAGGGAATCACGGAAGTTATCTGATATTTAATTATGAAAGATCCGATCTCTGTCAAAACGAGCTTCATCGGTGAAAAGGAATATTTGCAAAAAATAACGTATACAAAATAAGACTAAAGTACATTTTATAATCCCTCATATGATTGGTGCCCTCGACTACGCCAAACAAACAAAAAACCTCACCCTTGGATCTAAAAATGCACTTTAGTCCTTTGATGTATGACACTATTATTTTTTAATTAAAATTATTTTCTCTTGTGTTCTGCTATCACATACTCTTGTATTTTCGCAATTTCTCCCGGTTTGTTATCATACAAACTGTTATTCACCTAAATAATAAGCCTGTCGAAAAAAATATTACGATAGTAGTAGCAGTGTATTTTAAGTTTAACCAAAAAAAAACAGAACGATAAGAAACTCATTTAAAGCTTTAAGTTAAGAGATGATATCAAACTTATTAATTTTTTTGTCTGAAACCATTAATTACTTACGAAGCTTTTAAACACGAGGCATTCGCCATGTTTTTTGTGTTTCGCTTACGAAAGCCGATTATCCACCGAATGCTGAGTTTATTTTTTCTTTGAATTAATTGTTAGTCAGACAAACTAAATTATATATAAATTGCTGAGACAGTATGGTAAAGACTGCAGATGGTAATTAAAAAGGGTCATTTACACCCCTTCCAGTGAGAGCTAAAATTTATAGTTACAATTTTCTGAGTGCGATAGACTGTAAGATTTACATGGCAACTTTATAAAACGAAAATATTCTATTAGTAGTTTAAGAATTTAAGGACGAATTCCAGTGCAATTCACAATTTGAAGGATCCAAATGACTTTTGTGTTCAATTTGGTATCGTGTTTACAAGCGCACAGATATTTTCAACAAAGAATAGAGTCTATAAATATTTTTTATATCGAATATACCTTCAACAGTAAGTATATCCTTACACAGTGAAAGTGAAGAGGTTAAGATTATTTATGTATAGTCCAATTCAAGATAAGTTAGATAAAAAGCAGCAAAAGCAGAGCTATAAATTTATATTGCTTGTTAACATCGAAGAATAATTGACTTACGTAATATAATAATGGCGCTTGAGGTTATTTATCTATTTCCTTTGACTATATCGATATATAGTCAAAGGAATTGGTTCAATAGTCTGAGACGCCTTTGTTACAACTGATCTATGTCAATAATTGTTCTTCGAAGTAATTTAAAGCTGCCCAACAAAATGTTCCATAAAATTAGCTATAACTCAACCTGATAAAAGACGAATTTACTTATTGAGGTCGTTATGATGTACTCGTAAAATGTCCAGGAAAAGTACAATTCCCATAGAAATTCACCAATAGGTCTTACTTTATGTTTACGTTTACGAAAAAAATACCAATAAATCTACCTCATACACTATTTTGCTTAAAAGCAATTTTAACCAAAGCAGTAAGGGAAAAACAACTAAAAAAATCCGCCACAAATTACCTTAAGGGTAAATTTCTATTAAAGTCCAAATAGGTAATACTACCTATTCATCAATCAATCAGGTAATATTTACCTATTTGGTGACTATGGAAATCGTTATATTGGTAAAATATTTGAACTAGGTAAATTTTGGGAAATCCTATGCAATTTGTAGAGTATGACCATTTTAAGTGCCTCATTAGATATCATTGATTTATTTCTCACCTAGGAAAAAAATTCAAAAACTGTACTTATATATTTTTTATGAGGAATCCAAATTTGAAAAGAAAAACAATTGAGCGTCAAATAAAAAAGTTATGGCTGAAAAACAAAAAAATCTAAAAATTAACTCCCTGTATATTAATGATACAATGAACATACAGTGTGGAAATTAAGTAACGCATAAATTCAGTAATTCCGTTGATATTAATTTTTTGGAAAATATCTCGAAGGGGTATAGCGATTTTAACTTCAGCAAATATTTTCAGTCTATTTTCAGTTTCTTGTCATTTATTTTTTAAGTTATGATGTCATCGACTTTTTTTTTTAAATGACTACCTATATTTTTTATTATTGATTTTGGTAGTAGTTTTTATTCCGGTTCCGACCGTATAAAATTTTCAATATGTTATATTTGAAAAAAATCGAGAAAAACAGTCTTAAGTTCAAATAACAAAAATTCATTAAATTGGGAAAATTTATCTAGTTGCCTAAGTTTGACGGAAAGTTATCGACGGCACATTCGTTTTTATTTTGAAATTATGCAAATAGTTGAAAAATCGAACTAATAAATGACATAAGAAGCTGAAAATAGACTGAAAATATTTGCTGAAGTTAAAATCGCTATACCCCTTCGAGATTTTTTCCAAAAAAATTAATATCAACGGAATTACTGAATTTATGCGTTACTTAATTTCCACACTGTATAATATTCCATTGAATATAAGTGCATATCACATTCATATATTTCACTCCCAATTTAACCGAAATCATTTCAACTCTTTTATTTTAAGTGATACACCTTGCACATTATATTCAATTTAAAGAAAATTTCTTTTTGATTCCAGCAATATATAGGGTGGTCTTAAAAAACCGGATTTTTTATTTTCGTTTATAACTTTTTTAATTCTTTACCGATTTAAATTTTTTATGGGTCGATTGAAAGCCAAGGCTTTCTGCTAAAATACTAGATGTCAGAAATTGACATGATTGAAAACTTTGCCGGCATTTTAATACTTTAGACGAATTGCGACAATGCATTTTAGAGTGTTGGGAAGAAATTGACCAACAGACAATTTCAAAAGCAATAGATGGTTGGTGCAGGTGGGTTCAGCTTGTTGTGGATGCTAATGGAGGTCATATTCCATTATTTAGACGTTAGTTTTAACCAGAGTTATTGTTATAATTAGATTAATTTTATTAGTAATATCTTTGTAAGTTTTCAACCGATTTTCGTGACCAATGCGCCAAAATATTATTAAAAGATTAGACTTTGAAACAGAAAAACCGGTCTTTTAAATTGTCATTCTAAAAAGTCCAACGGTTTTTAAATATTAGGTAAATTTGGTCACACCCACTATAATGGATCTGTGAGTTGTTAAGTCATGTTCAATAAGTATAGCATACTTTTGCCTCAACTATTTTCATTTTTATAAATGTTAATAGGAATTTCCTTATTAATGAATATTTTGGAGGAGCATGGTTACTTTTCTAAGTGAAGTGATCATGCACAAAATTTGTTTAAATTAGATTCATTTTGTTTGATACACAATTTGATTTAAGTTTCTGAGTTCAAGGAAGTAGAAAAAAAATGTTTATATTAAAGTTTTACGGTACAATAATAATAAATAACAGTACTAAATCAGAGAAATTAGATAACCCCTGAATCCAAAGCCAAAGCTATCAACATGTGGACATACAACCATTGACACCCACAATGCCAGTACCGGTGGAGGGATTTGAACTCACAGCCACGATAGAAAAATTTCTAATCAGGCTTACCATCGTGCGCCCTAACCAACTACGATACCGGCCGGATACTTCAAAGTTTTATTTTATAGCAATTAACGATTTTTTTCAAATATGGGTGATTTTTTTAAATAAACTCCGTATATATTTATACAATTCAATTACTTGTTTTCTCATCACACTGATATAGCATACTTGAAAGTTCTATCCAGTATTTTTTGAATTATTAACGAAAATTAAAAATAATGCATAACAGAATCTTCAAAAAAACTATTTCTTTTTGTTGGATAGAACATTGGTAGAAATAACTCAACATATTCAATTGTTCTGATTTTTCCTCTACAACACTTATTGCAAATTAAAAAAACAAAATTTTAAATCTACATTATATTTATTTTTCATTAATAAATTCAAGAAATACTGAATATAACTATCAAGCATGCTATATCAATGTAATCAGAAAAAGTGTAGCTCTAACTAGATAAAAATATACACAGAGTTTCATTTAGAAAATCATGTGTTTATATCTGAAACAATCTTCATATACACAACTGTTTTTTATGCCAAATAAATCTTTTGATTATATTCTACAACTTTTGTAGAGAACATTTTCCGATTTCCTTAAATAAACTCATAAGTTGAAATAAGAATATACAGGGTGTAACAAAAAAGCATGTCATAGACTCAATGGCAGATTCTAGGCAACACATAGTGACGATATGACTTAACTTACCTCTATGCGAAAGTGCGTCCAAAAATTTTTATGGGCCTTTAAAGTCGAAGATGAAAAATGAAAAATTTGCTCTAACTGGAGTTCTTGTAAGATATCTTCTTTAAATTTGGTACAATATAGCACTAGTAGTACTTCAATATTTTAAGTAATTATGATCAGTTTATCTCGATTCAAAAGATGAGAAGTGGGGGTCATGTGACCCATTTTTTATCATTTTTATTTTCGACTTTAAAGGCCCATAAAAATTTTGGAAGCATTTTCGCATAGAAATAAGTTGAGTCATATCGTCACTATTTGTTGCCTAGAATCCGCCATTGAGTTTATGACATGCTTTTTTGTTACACCCTGTATATCAAACAAAAAATATGTATCAATCAAACCATATGTTATTAATATTGTCCTATCAAAAATCTTAACGAAAACACTGTGTTTTAATGTTTTATGAAACATAGTAATGTGAAGATAAAAGTTTGTAGGGTTCTAGCGCATAAGGTTGCAATTTCAATGAGGAAAAGTTTACGGTATTATTTCAAAATATGTAGTGGCAAAAAAGTAATGCGCATTACATGTAAATTGTAACGTATGTCAACAAAAGTTTTGAAAACAATTTCCCGCATGTAAAATTAATTTACTGGTTCGCCGAAAATTACGTGCTATCGAAATACACGGGTCGCTATCTGTGGTTTAAATGTTTTTGTTATTGCTATTATATGTACTAATTTCCCTAAATAATATAATTTTAAGGATTAACAAATACGTCTTGTATTATTAACGTTTGAAAAATTTGTCAAAACTTTTGTGACATATGTTATTACTGATGAAATGAAAAATTACCCTGTTAAATGCAGTTCGGCTGATTTTTGGAAGAAAAGAAAGACACCGAAGTAACTAAAATAAAAATTAAAAATGACATTCCAAACGTTCAATTTTATTGAATTTTGTGTTACAAGCGATTCTTATCATAATTGTCAAGAGATCATTTTGTATCAAATAAAATATGATGGAATATAAAAGGAAGACTTTTAAGATTCCCAAGAGGTACATTCTTGAACTGCCTGCTTCCGATAGCACGAAATATGCCAACCAAACTGTTTTTACTTGTTGTATGCTTCTGGGTCAGATTTGCATTTCTATCACATTTACTAATTTTTAAGTAAAATAGATGTTGTCAGTGTTTGTCAATTTTATACATATGCATGCCATATTCTCTCCGTATTTAAACTAAAATAATAAGACTAAACTATTTCAAAAGAAAATCGTGACTAAGATTGGATTCTTGCTCTATTAAAAAATTATGCATTTAAGAGAGATCGCAACTAAATTTTACACATATTTCGACTTTGTTAAGTTAAATGAAATACCCTAAATATTATTGCATATTTGGTTAGTGAACAACAAGAGCTTTTCAATGAAATACCGTAACATTTACTTCCTTTGAGCGGTTCAGGAATTATTTGAAATTACAGTAAAACCTCTAAATAGCAGCCATCAAAATTTGTTGTGAAAATGGCCGGTAATGGAGGTGGCCGTTATTGAGAGGCTAAAAATAAATAAAAAATATTGGTTATTTTTGTGCTTTTTTATTAAATTAAATTATACACATTGCAGAAACTAGCTACATATATCTACAAATTAGGTATGCTTATGCCTATGTACATAAAAAAATTAAATTAAACAATATAAACTCATACGTATTTTAAACATTACCTGCCATATTAAATAATTACCTTTTATTGAAATATTTTTCAATTGAGGTTTGTTTTAAGTTTTTAATTTTTGTTTGTAAAAGCTGAGATTCATATTCTGTTAAAATTTAAACAATTTTTACGGCTAGTTCACTTTTGTCATTACAAAATAGGAAACTTTGCACATCTCTTATTTTTTCACACACTTCACTCATGTCTTTAATGTTTGACGTTCCAGATTCTTCCACATCACTTTCATTATTTAAATCACAATCTTTATCATCTATTAATTCATTGATTACTTCTTGAACGCCAAAATTAGGATTTTCGGTCAAAACATTGCTATCAATACATGCATAATTTTCTAGGATTACATCATGTAATTCAGGAAAAAGCTGGGCCAGTGGAGTTTCATCTTCCTCATCGAAATCGTCGTCTTGCTGGACATTTTCCAAGAATCCTGCTTTTGCAAAACATTTTGAAATTGTAGCTGTTGAAATGTTTTTCCAGGCTGCTTATATCCAAACTAAAGCGCTGGTTAAATTAATGCTTTTTTCTGTATCTTCAAATGAACTGTCGCTATTTGTGAATGATTAGAAATTTTTTTATAATCCTTCTTAAAGTTATGAATAATCCCTTGATCCAATGGCTGACAGTAGGAAGTGGTGTTTGGAGGCAGAAAAACAATGTTGACGTTGTCTAGTGTCATTTTAGGATGGGACGTGGCATTATCCAGAAATAACATGACGTTTCTATTTTGTTTCCTCATTTTTTGTCAAATTTTTTAGCCACGAAGTTATAATTTCTGCTGTCATTCAAGCTTTTTTATTGGAGTTTGTAGACCGGGATGCAAGTTTTGTAAATGTATATGTTGAATTATTAGCTCTGTCAGGTCAATAAGATGGGGTGTTTTTGGTTAAACGATAAAAATTAGTCAATCTGCCTCCTACTCTAAAAAGACCATCAGAATCTAAGAACGGAGAGAGTTTATGAAAGGACTTAGACAAACATTTCCCATTTTGTAGATTTTCAAGTTCCTCAGTAAAGGCTAATTGTTGTACGTATTTAATCAAAAAAGATAAAGCTTGTTGAAGATCATATGCAGTAAATGGACCACTTTTCTTATCAGTTAATGAAAGATTTGATGAATTTTTGTCAAAGAAGAAAATTTTTCGAAAAGCTTATCCAACGTATTTAAAGAAATGAAAGTAGCAAAAACATTTTTCTTTACTTCTGAAATGACCGATAAGGAGTTACCATTTAGAAAGTTAGAAATGAGCCATGATTCTTCCGACTTTTGCAACCACGATGGACCCGCCCACCATAACGGATTTGAGAGCAATTCTGAAGGAGAAATACCACGAGACGCACAGTCCGCAGGATTTTTCTTCTTGTTAATGGGATGCCAACAAGTGGGAGATATTATTTCCTGTATGTGGCTAACCCGATTGCTGAAAAACGTGTTCCATCGAGTTAGAGGTGATCTTATCCACGCCAAAGCGACGGTGGAATCAGACCACGAGTAGGTTTGTCTGAAATTAAGTTTTGTAGGAAAAACGTTAGATACAAAACTGAGTATATCAGAGAGAAGGACCCCCGTTTAAAGTTCTAGCCGCGGTAATGACAGTTTTTTCAATGGAGCAATCTTCGTTTTTGCACATACTAAGACTGTTTTAATTTTGCCATCTATTCTGACCATACGTAGATACACGACTGCTGAATAGCCTCTTTCAGAACTATCGCCAAAGCCGTGCAGCTAACAGGTTTAGACAATTCTCCTTTGAAATTAATCCAACGAGTCGTTAGATCTGCAGTGATTTCCTCATCCCAATTCCAGACCCCATAACCACAATTGTTGCATAAAGTATTTTGTAAAAAAATTTACAGGAGATAAAAACCTAAAGGATCGTAAATACGAGCGATATCGGACAAAATAGCTCTCTCTCAGCGGTATCCACACTATAAGAGAATGAGTCGGTAGAGGGCAACCATTTCATGCCAAGAATTTTTACGCCGGAGTTTTTCTCATTGACAAATGATAATAATTGTTGGTACCGGAATTCTTCTGGAATTGACGCAAGAAGTCAAAGGTGATTACTTGTCCACTTGCGGAGCTCAAAACCTCCTCTAGAAAGAAGTGCCACTAAGTCATTTTTCAAGATAATTGCTTCCTCCAGGGAGTTATGGCCAGTAACCAAATCATCAACATAAATATCAGAGGCCAACACTTTCGAAGCACGAGGAAAATCGGATATTTCATCTTGAGATAGTTGTAAGAACGTTCGAATAGCCAAGAATGAAGCAGATTTTGCACCGTAGGTGACGGTGGCAAATCGAAACTCCTAAACAGGTTCTTGAGGTGTAAATCTCCATAGGATTCTTTGATAGTCTCACTATGGGCTGATATAACCGTGATTTGACGATACATTTGACGTATGTCAGCAGTAAAAACGAACCGATGTAAACGAAAATGCAACAAAGGAGTAGGTAGATCCTGTTGTAATTTAGGGCCTGTGATGAGAGTATCATTGAGAGATGCTCCTTCAGACGGTGAACAGGACGCATCGAATACAACACGCAGTTTTGTGAAAGCGCTTTCTGGCGTTATAATGCAATGATGTGAAATATAAAAACATTTGGAAGGGGTAATGGGTGGTGATGTGGCACGCTCCATATGACCAGCCTCCCAATATTCTTGCAAAAAAGATTTGTAAGCTTCATATAAAGATGGATCACGATTAAGACGACGTTCTAATGAAAAAAGACGCCGAAGCGCTATTGAGCGTGTTTCTAGAAATGATGGTTCCAACTTACGAAATGCTAAGTAAAACAGTATACCTACCAGAAGAATCTCGGAAATGAACTTCCATGAACAGTTTCTCACAATGCAAATCCTCCGAGGCGAACTTACATTGTTTTGGTACCTCTTCAAGTTCCCAAAACTTGCTAAGGTCAAAATCAGAAAAAGAGAGAGTCGAGCAAAATGACTTCATAGAAGTAGACGGTGACAAATAAATTCTTCCCATCAGTACCCAACCGAAAACTATTTGAAAAGCAGTGGGCTCATCTGAATGACCTTGTACAGGTCCGCTAATCATAACCGAGAATAAATCAGCACCTAATAACATGTCCACAATTTTATATTTGTCAAATGTGGCCAATTGCACATTGCATTGGTATAAAAGTCGTGGGCATAGTGGAGCAAATTTTAGGAATAACCACGGCTTCCATAATTAAGTTTGGAGATACCTGACCAACAGGGTGAATGTGACATGTTACCCCATCAGTTGTTTAAGAAGACATGTGCGCAACGTCAACTTCAAGAAGGCCCGCGTCGTTGGTGAAGGCATCTCCATCGACCCATCAACGAGTGAAGATTATAGGAAGATGACAAAAATCTTCACACAGGAGAAAAGGGAGTACCACACCTACGCGCTCCCTGAAGAGAGGCTCCTGAGGGTAGTGATACGCGGCATCCCTAGTGGCGTAAGCTGCGAAGAGATCAAGAAAGACCTGGAAGACAAGGGCTTCTCGCCGATCTCTGTCCAGCGGATGACGTCGAGGAGGACCAAGATGGAGATCCCACTGGTACTGGTCCAAGTGCCACTGGACCAGGAGAAGATCCTGGAGGTAACAAGGTGCTGCTACCTAGTAGTCCGCACAGAGAGACAAAGGGCGCAACAGAGCGTCACCCAGTGCCACCGATGCCAGCGTTTCGGCCACGCACAGGGTAGGTGCACCGCACAGGCCAAGTGCGTGAAGTGCGGCGAGGCCCATCGGACAGCGGACTGCAAAAAGAAGCAGGACGTCCCAGCGAGGTGCGCAAACTGCCAGGGAGCGCACCCGGCCAGCTATAAAGGATGTCCCAAATATCCCAAGAAGCCCGCGGGCCCCCAGAAGCAGGCTCCAAGGACCCAACAGCCACCGAGGGAGGCCAAAAGACCCGCCACCAGCGGGCTGAGCTACGCAAGGGTAGCTCAAGGTAACGCAGGGCCGAGCGCCGGCCCTGCCAGGCAACAACGAGCACCCGTGGAGGCCCAAAACCTCACCGCGGTGCTCAAACAGATGCAGCAAATGTGCTCAGCAATGAGCGCATTTTTTGCACAGATGCCAGGCTTTACTAATCTGTAATGTCTTTTCAGGTGAAGCCGAACTTCCTGCAGATCGCCTCATGGAACGTTAACGGGCTACAAGGAAGAAAACTTGAAGTGGAGGAACTCCTAGCCCGGTACGACATAGACGTGTTGGCACTACAGGAAACGAAGATGACGCCGCTGAAGCCAGCCAACTTCCCTGGCTACCATGTCTACAGGAAGGACTACGCTGGACCAAGGCCGATGAGAGGAGTAGCCCTGCTGGTAAAGAAGTCGATCGACCACCATCCAATCGTGCTACCGGACATGGAAAACCTGGAAGCCACCGCCGTAGTAGTGTCAACGGCACGAAATGGCGACATTCAAGTGGTATCCTGTTATCAGCCGCCCCGATGCCGGATCCTGGACACGGACCTGGATGCAATATTCCAGGACCAGACTCAGGTGCTTGCCATAGGGGACCTGAACGCCAAGTCACAGGAATGGAACAGCAGAGTCACCAACACTCTAGGACGAGATCTGCTGAGATTCCTGGGACGACACGCTGGCATCATGCAGGCACTAGGACCGGACGAGCCGACGCACGACAATGGGATCCACCGACCGGATGTGCTGGACATCGCTATAATGAAGGAGATGACCCTCAATGCGGAAATCTCTACCAGAACGGAAGGTTCCACCGAGCATAATCCGATCTTCTTGGACCTAGGAGAGAAGGATGATGTGGACACTGGGACCTTCGTCAAAAGGAGGACAGACTGGGAATTGTTCCGTGCAGCACTGCAAAGGAACATTGCACATATTCCCAGGATTGAATCCGAGGAAGATGTGGGGGAGGGCCATCACCTCCCTGGAAAACCAGATCCAGGAAGCGATGGAGGAAAGCACTACAGAGACAGAGACCAGAAGGGCACCAACGCCGATGGCAAACCTCACGGAGGACCTCAGGCAGCTGATTCGGGACAGACGAAGGACGAAGAAAAGGGCCCAAAGGACTAGGCTCCCTGTGGACAGGCACGCGTATAACACGCTGAACAGGAGAGTCAAAGCTGCCCTCCAGGAACACCGTCAAGAAGGATGGCAGCGTCACCTGGAATCACTGGACCCACAGGACAGGAGCATCTGGAACACCCAGCGTGCTCTGCGGAACAGGCCGAAACCAATGTCCCCAATCCACGGAGAGAATGGGATTGTCTACACATGCCAGGAAAAAGCCGAAGCATTCGCGGACAGCTTGGAACTGCAGTGTAGGGAAAACCAACTCGATGATGAGGACGAGGACTGGGTTGATGACGTGGAACGCAGAGTGCGTCGGATGCTCCGCCTGCCAGACGATGATCACATCCGTTCGACCACTCCAGAGGAGGTCAAGGAGATTCTAAGGAGCTTAAAGCCGAGGAAAGCTCCTGGATGTGACAATATCGGAAACATCGCCCTCAAGAAGCTACCCAGCAAAGGGGTGGCAGCCCTGGTGAATATCATCAACGGGATCTTGAGGCTCAGATACTTTCCGGACAGGTGGAAGAAGGCCGACGTCATAGTCATCCCGAAGCCAGGTAAGGAACTACTCTTTCCCTCCTCTTACAGGCCCATCAGCCTACTCTCAGCTGTGAGCAAGGTAGCCGAGCGCGTCATCTTGAGAAGAATAGAAGAGGAAACCGAAGAGCTCCAAATCATCCCGGATGAACAGTTCGCGTACAGGACAGGACATAGTACGGAACTCCAAGTGCTCAGGATCACCGAAGAAGTCACCAAAGGTTTCAACCAAAGACAGGTCACGGCGGCACTACTCCTGGACGTTGCGAAGGCTTTCGACAGGGTCTGGCACGATGGTCTACTAGCTAAAATGATGAGTATGGGTTATCCCATTGCACTCGTCAAACTAGTTAGATCATACCTGCACGGGAGACAGATGCGAGTGAAGATCAGGGACTGTGTGTCCACGTATCGACCGATGGAAGCCGGAGTCCCCCAAGGCTCTGTGCTGTCACCCCATCTGTTCGCTGTCTTCACCTCTGATCTCCCAAGGGCCGAAGGCACCGCAATGGCACTCTACGCGGACGACACGGCCGTCACGGCCAGATCCTGGAGAGCGGAAACAGCCACCAGAAGACTCCAAGAGGCAGCCTCTCTTCTGGAAGAATGGTGTATCAAGTGGAAAGTCGCAGTCAACGCGGAGAAAAGCCAGACGATTCTCTTCAGGAAAGGACGCAAGGAAACCCCCACAGGACACGTCTCCATGTTCGGCGAGGACATCCAATGGCACGATTCCGTCAAGTACCTTGGCGTAATCATGGATAAAGGCCTGACATGGAGACAGAACACCGAAGCCATCGTGGTAAAGGCCAAGCGGACGAGAGCTCTCATCTACCCGATGGTAGGGAACCAGAGCAGGCTCAGTCTGAGAAACAAGCTTCTGCTAGTCAAAGCACTCATCAGACCACAGCTGACCTACGCCTCCGTAGCATGGGGATACCAAGCGAAGACCTATCTGAAGAAGATCCAAGCCGTGGAAAACGTGGCCATCAGGACAGCGGTGGGCGCACCATGGTACATTAGAAACGCTGACATCTTCAGGGACCTGGAGTACACACCAGTCACCGAAATCATCCGGGATAGAGCGAAGAAACTGTACACCTTAGCTGAGGAGCACAGGAACCCGCTGATCAGGGAGGCCACCTCCTATGATCCGGCCGACGCACCGAGGCACAAGAGGCCGAAGGTACAGTTACTGGATAACGGGTAAGTATAACTAATCCTTTCCTTACAGATGGACCAAACCCACTGAAAAGACATGACACGACCAACCACCCTCCCACAAACCTTGCGGGCGCCGGTCAGTAAACCGACCAGTGCCCGTTGTCCCCCTGGCTCCGTGAAGGACGAAAGTGCTAAGAAAGCACTTAAGCCTTCACCTCCTAGAGCTACACAGTTCATCCTCACCTTGTCCGATGATCCAGATGGCAATGTGTCAATTAACACTTTGTGTACTGGCAGTCAATCCCAAGTCACAGAATATCCACACAGTCCCTGACAGACAGATGACTACCCCCCGGGGGTGACAAGCTGGCGAAGAAAGAAGACGAAGACAGAAGAGCGCCAGAAGAGGCCCTAGCCAGCAGGGTTCATCAGCCAGGACCCAGGGAGGTTGACCGAAATCTTCGGCACCGCTCACATTTGTGAATGGGGCCGTTCGTAAAGTAAGTTAACCCGCCCTGCACGAGGCCGGTCCAGGTCTACAGCGATGACTAGGGTAAAAAGGCAATAGTCCTGCCTGGCCCTAGCATCCGAGACCGTCATCATGCCAAATGGATATTGGCGACATGTGCGCAAGTCCATGAATTGAGAATGACACCCGAGTATGGGGCAAACCTAAATGATTGTAACACCTAATAGTCATAAAACTAGCTTGACTTGCACAGCCTAATAAAACTCTAACTTTCTGAAAGTTTCGTCGAATATCCAAAACCTCAATTATGGCAGTAGACAATAACACAGTAGTTTTAGAGGGAGTTAAATTAGCTAATGAATTTACAGGTTGCGACATCGGTGTCGAGGATACAGAATTACTCAGCGAAGGAGGTATAGTGGTTGAAGTGGCCCCGTGAGTCCCTGAAGTGCCAGGAGACGAAGTTGACAAAGGCTCATTAGGAGACCGATTAAAATATAGTAACGTGTGATTTCTAGATTGGCAAAGTCGACACGTATATTGAGAACTACAATTTGAAGAATGATGAGTGGCTTGTAAACAATTTATACAAAGCCCTTTTTGTTTAGCAATATTATATCTGTCTTGTGCAGATTTATTTTGAAATGAGGGACATTTATATATAGGGTGCGCCAAATTACAAATTTCGCAATTATGAGTATGAGTATTCGTGGAGTTAACAAGACACAACGAATTATTATTATTATTATTATAGTAACTACGGGATGACACTTTATTGGGAATATTTGAGGATTTTTTTAAAATTAAAGTTTTCATTTTTTCTAATTGCCTTAGGTGAAGAAAGACTGACTGACTCTAATGCGGTGCACTGATCTAATAAAAATTTGACTAAATGTTCATAAGTAGGAATTTCGGTAGAGGCATATTGTAATTCAAAACGTTTAACTATTTCCAAGTCCAGTCTTTTAATTAGGATGTTAAATAAAACAAAAATCCACGAATCAACAAGTTAAATTTTCGTAATGCTTTCAAATTTTCTGAAAAACATTCTAACAAATTTCTTAATGAAAGAGATGAATCTGTATTTAATTTCGGAGCATCCATTATTTCTTGCCAGTAAGTGTTGGTTAATAATCTATTATTTTGATAATGATCTGTTAAGGTTTTGCAAGCAATTTCATAATTATCATGGTCTTCACTACTGATATTGAATTTTCAGACAATCAAGTTAATATGTATTGAAATTTTTCTGAATTCGATAATGTATTATTATTACGAATTAAAGTTTCTTATAAATCTAAAAATAAAGGCCAATCTTTAAGATTGCCGTCAAACTTCGGCAAATCAATTTTGGGAAGTTTAACACTATGTACCTTTTGAATTGGTACTAAAATAGATTGCGCTTCTGTTGCAAATAATTTATGGTATATTTCTTTGATTAAATAAAAATCAAGATCAAACTGGTTTAATATTTGCCTCTCTACAGTTAAATTCTCGCCCTAAATTGGGGTCAAAGGATTCGTTAATGATAAATGATTATTCTGAAATTCTGATGCAATTTGAACTATGTCTATATCTAATTTTTAATTGTGAATTAAACCAGCATCATTTAACGAGTCTTCCGCTACTCTTTTTAAATCGTACAACCGATCTAACCATACATCTCGCACCCCTTTATATTGTTTAATTTTATTGGCAGTCATTTTGCACTAAATATTAAATTAGAAAAATAAAATTAAAATTTATATATAGTTAAACGTACAGATATATAGGTATCGAATACTTTCAACATAACAGACTTAAATCACCGAAATTACTTAATCGACCAAGTTTTACAACTTCAATAATGGTCTAATTATTTAAGGCATTTAAATATGCACAATAAACCGTACAATAATTGATTGTCAATCAAGCAATTTTTTTTAAAGACAAATTATTCGTCAAGCTTTGTATACTCGCAATACTCAATAAAACACTCTGTATATTAATAAATTTGTGAAGTTACCAGTAAGCGAGAAATAAAGCTGTATTTATATGGACATGAAATAAGAAAATGAAATCACTTTATTTCGTTTCGAAATAAAATAAGTAATTCATAAAGAAATTTACACTTTTTTATTTCCTCTGGATAAAATAAGTAATTCAAATGTGAAATAAAATAAGTCATTCAAGATAATCAACTGAACACAAAAAGTTTTGTTTGGTATGCGAATAAAAAAAAACTATTTTCTGAATGATAAGATAAATAGAAATAAATTTGATAGAAATTTAGCAACAATAAAATTTGAAATAATCATTATTAAATGAATTAGCCACTAATCCGGCTCGAAGGATCATAAAATGTATGATTATTATAAATAATTAGATAAATTTATACATTCGACTTTTTGCGATATTGAGAGAGGGAGCCTACCTTTTGATCCTTGATGAAACTGGCTTCAACAGGGGATGGATAAGTCGACATCTCTCTCCAATAACCACCAATAATTATACACTGGTATTAATTATTATTATTATTACACTAATTTATTTAAATGAATTACACTTGGTTGCTGCGATGGGCATGTGCCGCGATCATTAAAAAAGTACCATCCTAGTCTCTGTGGACCTTTTCGGGTGTCCTCGGCGTGTTTCGGTAGGAGTACCAATCTCACTAATTTTGTGAATTTATGCATACCTTAATTTAAACTTATAAGTACCAAAATTTTATTACTGCTAAACTTATACTAATTAAAAGGACGAAACAAGGCCATTTTTAGAAGTGGCCGCTTTTAATAGTTGGCCGAATATAGAGGTTTTACTGTATATAGAAATTTTGACGTATCTACACTTCACAAGAAATGTTGTATTCTTCTAATTTGAAATACTCTCAACTGTTTCGACGCGGTGGTGAATTACAATAGAAAATGGCTTTCAAACTATGTATCCGGTTTTAGATTTTTTCTACAACACGTCTATAATTTTATGTCAAACTTGAAGATTTAAAAACCTCAATAAGTTTGCTATTTCAAATAGAACACCCTGTATGTTATTTCATACTCGATTAGAGAATTTCAAAAGCTTTCCGATGGCTTCATACTTCATATTTATTTTCAATGGTTTTGACAATATGATCATTATGTCCAAATTTTGAGAAACAAAAAAACAAAGTCTCCACAAGTGTGTTAGTCGCCAGAGTTCGCTAATTTGTTGCGCAAGAAAAATGATGGTATTTCTCTAGAGAATAAAATTCCACTAATTCAGAAATTGAGAGAATTTACTGATTCTCCCAATTAGAAATTTTTAAAAGAAACATGTATTAATTGCTCGATAGCGCAGTGGGCTAGAGCATTAAGTGACAAACGTATCTGGTTTACCGTCTATCGACTGACAGGTTCAAATTCCGGTTTCGACTCTGATAGTTGAGGGATTTGGTTTTGTGTCCGCGATTTTTCAACTGTATAACATCCGCCCACTAACCTCATGAATTCTTGAATATTTTTTTATTTAATACTTATCGTTCTTTGAAATCTAATTTTCAGCCCTTCGAAAGCACTCACTTGTGGATGTCTTCTATCTGGATATGTAGCAGTGTACATTCTAGATGCTAATATAGAATTTTTACTACAACTCATATAAAGTATATTAATCAATTCATTATCGTGAAAATCCATTTTTTTTTATAATTATTTTAGATTTACTAAATGTATCAACATATGTACGTGTAATAAAAAACACAACTAATAATAATTATTGTTACCACTGTCACAATCAATTATAATTTTCGGCAGTCTCTTATCTTTTGTTTCCACGGTTTATTTGAAATTGAACTTACGATTTTTAAATATTGGGCGAATGACCAAGAAAGTATCTTGGATTTGTTGTTTTGTTCCATAATAATTCAATAAAAATCTTGGAAATAATTCTGTTTTTTTTAATTTATTCTGTTATTAATGTTTTTCGTTAATTCCTCATAAGGTTTCTACAAACACACATGTGTTAAGACATGTTCATGTATGTGTGTTTTCATGTGCGCCAGTGTATAGACAAAATTTGAGTTAAAAGTCCGTTAGAATTAAGTGTATGTGTAGGGAATATGAATACCACATACATGAACGCGCGTACGTGACCGTGCGTTCATGTCTTAAGATTTTAAGACATATACATGTATCGGTAATCACCTAACGACATCAATTTTGACTTTTTCTTTGATTTACTATTTATTAAAGTAAAACTTATTTTATAAAAAAGTTTAACAGTCAAACAACCTTTTTATTTATTGGTTACTTTAAATTTGCATAAAATTTATCAAAAATAAGGAACTTTTATTTCTGTTTCTCAAAATTTGGTCACAAATTATCATATCCTCAAATCCATTGAAAACAAATATCAAGTTTGGTAGGTCATCGAGAGGCTCTTGGAATTCTTTAGTCAAATATGAAATAACGTCCAGGGTGTTCTATTTTAAATAACATAGTTAATAAGGTTTTTAAATCTTCAAATTTGACATAAAATTATAGACATCCTGTAAAAAAAAAATCTAAAACCGGATACATGGTTTGAAAGACCTTTTCTATTTTAATTCATTATTGCATCGAAACACTTGAGAGAATTTCAGATTAGAAGAATACAACGTTTCTTGTAAAGGTGTAGATCCGTTAAAATTCCTATACAATTTCAATAATTCCTGAACCGCTCAAAGAAAGTAGTTCTTTGAACTAACCAAATATGCAATAACATATAATGTGTTTTATTTAACTTAACAAAGTTGCCTACTGCCCAGCCAAAACAAAACATCCTGTATGATAAATAATATTTTTATAACATGCAGTGGTAAATGCTGAACAACATTTTTTTTATTTCTTTTCTATCTATAATAGTTATAGAGTTATGGAACAAATTTGCACTAGTTGTATATCTACTTTCATTCTTCCTGAACTCATCAGTGGGCAGGTTCGTGAACAAATTGTTTATAAAAATATTTAAATTAGATAATTCAAAATATGAACATTTGTAATAAATACGAATCAATAATGTCTCAGATTTCTTTAAAATGTTACTTACTTTTAAATATGTTTCACGATTTGGTAAACTTTTTGATTATTGTTCTTGTGTTTGAAGTAAATATTTGTCCATAGCTTGTTGAGTTTTCAATCAAAAGTAATTTGACGTTTGTCAAACCTGATCCGTTAATTGCGTAATCAGAGCTTGCTATTAAATTATGCCGCTTTATTTACATGATTAAAAATTTGCTTTCATGGCGTTGAAACCTATAATGATTTCCATTAGCTTAGTGTGCACTGAGTGCAACATTTATATTCCGTTAGTCAGGTCAGGGCATGTTTTTAAATTCCATTGAGAAACTAGAGCAGTAATCCTTGCTCTGAGTGCATAATTTTTCGTAAGAAGCTTCAGAAGTCTAGCTGCTGCTAATGCCATTAAATAATGGAGAAAAATATGCGAAGAAAAAAGTTATAGCAATATGTTTATTTTCAACAAGCAATAATGAAAGTGAAGATGACGAAAATTTTGTTTTCTGTGCATGGAAATACCTGACACAAATTTAAGGAGTTGAGAAAATTTATATTGAATTTTTGGCTCATTTTTAATAAATTAATAATTTCACTTCCAGGAGCTCGTGAATCCGTGACATAACCTCTACACTCCACAATACAAATCAAAAAAAACATATCGAGGATCGAACTCCCATTCCATTGAAATTGCACTAGTGCATATTTCTGACAGAACTTGTACAGTCAAGTTTAAAAGAACGGCTTTTTAATCACCTTTCGTATATTTGTGTCTGATTTTTCCTTTCTCATGAAATTCAGAATCTACTGTAGAACTCCATAATAACAGCAAATAATACCTTTATTTGCATTAATAATTAGGACAGATAATCCATTTTTTATTTTGTGTGGATCGCCTGATCTTATCGTCACCTTGTATTTTCTTTTCTTCTTTATGCAGGATGGGGTAATAGTACGTCGGACTTCGATATTTAGAGTTCTACGATAGCTAGAAAAAAAAACAAGTAAACTAGATAAAGTGTATAACCGGAAATTATTTTTGAATATACAGGGCGAGCCAAGACGAAATTACAGGATCAAGGTTTTTTTTTAATGGAATGCTATCTATATCAGTACATTTTTGTGGCCTCTTTCTAGATTCTATTCATTCCTATATTATTATTGATTATCTCCCAACCACTTGGATATAATGAATTTTTTTGTTGAAATAATTCCATCTGCAGATGCATATTGAAAAAATCACCAAAGTCACAATTATTAGTTTTAAGAAAAACATATGTTAATACTAGTTACGAGACATCTAATTAATGTTTCTGGATCATTTTTACTTCCCTAAAATTGTACAGGGCGACCAAAAATTATTTTTCAATTAAGAAAGTTTTAAATTGAATTTTCTCAATCTTTTCAAATTGAACACCCTGTATATTTTTCAAGGCTGGCATATAGAAATGAAAAACAAACATTTTTTGCAAACCTCCCTATGACTAATTGCAACAATTTTCGTTTTATTGAGCAATAAGTACAAAATTCAAGAATAAACTTAAAAAATAGAGGTTTCTTCAATTAATTTATTAGAAAAAATTATAATGTGCTCCACATGTTGCCCATTTTAATTGACACATATCTCTATGCGCTTTTGAAATGAGGTTTCTACTGTTCCTAAAATTACCGGTGTGATAGATTTAAAAGCAGTTATTATTCTTTCCTTCATATTTTGTACTGTTGTTGGTATGTCTTTATAAACAATTTCCTTCACGTATCCCCATAAAAAAGAAATCAATTTCTGTATGATCTGGAGATCTAGCAGACCATTTAGTGAGTCCATTTCTTCCAATCCAATGAAGTGGGTAGGTATTATTTGAGTGGTCTCTTAACTGCATTTAAATAATGTGGTGGAGTACCATCTTGCTGAAACCACATCCTATTTCGAATCCTTTCAGGAAGATTCACCAACAATTGTGGCAGATAGTTTTTCAGAAAATGAAGATAAATTGCTCCAGTCAATGTACCATCAAAGATATGTGGCACTATTACATGTTCTCGAATAATTCCTCCCCAAACGTTCATAGACCATCTGTGCTGTTTATCAACTTGCTTAAAAAAGGAGGATAGTCCGAAGCATAATAATAGAAATTGTGCCTATTAACAAATTTATTTTTATGAAAAATTGCTTCATCAGTGAATAAAACATTACTGAAGAAGGTGATATCTTGCATTTTATCTCTGGCCCAATTACAAAACTGTAGCCTTTGAAAATCATCATCAGATATTTCCTGCTACATTTGAATATAATATGCATGAAACTTATTTGTTTTTAAGATTCGACTTATCCCTATCAATAACCTCACTTCTCTCTGACTAATATGGAGATTCTCAACCATTGCCAGCACCACAAAAAACTCATATTCTTCGTTTACAACATGTTTCATTCTTTCACTTTTTTTATATTCGACATTTCCAGTTTCCAAAAATCTATCGAAAAGGTTTGGATGCTGATAACATCAGGAATCCGTCTTTCAGGATACATTTGCTTATACATTGTATTGGCAAGCAAAGAATTTCTGTCTGACTCGCCCAAAACAAAGTCGTATCTAAAAGTTCCGCTTTATTAAAATTCATTTAGTAAAACGAAATATTTTATATTTACTACAAATGATAAGTGCGATACATGTTCGATTGTACAAGATAATTTATACTTAACTTAGGCTTTATTGCTTGTCGAATAACGAAAACAGCAAAAAATTTACAAAAAACTATTACAGTAAGGGACCAGTTAAATACTATTTACCCACTTCAGTGGATTGGAAGAAATGTTCCCATTAAAGGCCTCATTTCAAAAGCGCATAGAGACGTGTTTCTGTCACAATGGGCAACATGTGAAACACTTATTATAATTTTTTCTAATGAATTATTTGAAGAAACCTCTATTTTTTAAGTTTAGTCTTGAATTTTAGACTTATTGCTTAATAAAACGAAAATGGTTGCCATAGGGAAGTACCTACAAAAAATGTTCGTTTTTCATTTCTACATCACATCGTTGAAAAGTATCCATTTGAAAAAATTGAGAAAAATTCAATTTAAAAATTTCTTAATTGAGAAATAATTCTTAGGCAACCTGTATGTTTTTAGGAAATAAAAATGATTCAAAAAACATTAATTAGATGCCTCGTAACTAGTAATCACATAAGTTTTTCTTAAAACCCATAATTGTGACTTTGGTGATTTTTTCAATATGTATCTGCAGATGGCATTATTTTAACAAAAAATTCATTACATCCAAATGGTTGGGAGATAGTCAATAATAATATAGAAATGAATAGAGTCTAGAAAGAGGCTTCAAAAAATGTACTGATATACATTCCATTTAAAAAAAGGCACTTGATTCTGTAATTTCGTCTTGGCTCGTCCTGTATATTCGAAAATAATTTCCGGTTATTGACTTTTTATCTCGTTTACTTGTATTTTTTTTAATTTATAGCAATCGTAGAACTCGAGATATCGAAGTCCGACGTACTATTTCCCCAGACTGTATATAAATAGAGAAAGTGTTGGGCTCGTAGAAAAATTCTAGATTATGATGAAAATTGACGTTTTCCTGATCGAATTTATCTGAACTGGTATGCCTTTTGTGTGTGTCTTTGTGTCTGCTTGTCTCTGGTCTGGGCTTGATATTCATTTTCAAATGCGGTTTAACATGGAAATCTGAAATTTTGCATGTAATATCTGTATGATTCAACGTAAAACACCATTGAATACTAATGAGATCAATGTAACAGTACTGTATACCGCATAAATAAAGTTTTCAAGGAAACAGGCAGTGTATCAAGGCATAGTATCAAAAACAGAAATAATCCACGTTGGGAGATTAGAAATAATGAGCGAATATTGGAATATTTTCACAATAATACTAATTCGAGAATGAAAACGACTAGTCTAGTCTTAAATATCCCTAGAGAAAATATTAGAAGTTGCCTTGTAAAAAATAAAATAAAACCGTTTAAGCCTAAATTTTTGCACACTCTTCAACTGGGAGATGAGGAAGGAAGATTGGAATTCTGTTTGGGGGTCCAGGGAGAATATCTGAAAAATAGGAACTTCTAACGGAAATTTTGTTCAGTGACGAGGCCACGTTTACAACAAATGGGGTGTTGTCGTCCCAAAATTTACGGTATTGGTCTGCTGAAAATCCTGAGTAGGTCATAAACGTATAGAGCCAATATTCACATAAAATAAATGTATGGTGCGGAATACTTGAAAATAGAATTATTGGTCTTTTTTTCTTTGAGGGTAATTTGAATGGACATATGTTTTTGAATTTTCTAAGAAATTAATTTTGGGACGCACTGCATGACTTACCACCTCTAGTTCACCTGAATTTGAAGTTTCAATTAGATGGATCTTCCGTACATAACGCAATAGTGGTGAGGGAATGGCTGAACGAAAATTTTGAAAATCGGCGGATAGGAAGAAACAGTCCTCTTATTGAATGGTCGCTAAGATCATCGGACTTGACGACACCCGACCTTTTCTTTTGGGGCATCCTTAAGCAAAAAGCTTATAAGTCAAGACCACAGTCAGGAGAAGAACTACTCGCTAGAATAACCGAAGCATGTGCAAATGTTACCCCAGAAAAATTGAGAAAAGTATCCACGAACATACGAAAAAAGGTAATGATAAGTGCCTTGAAATAAAAGATGGATTGGTGGAAGCAACAAGAATTTGATTAGCTTTTCTATTCTGGAACTCCAATAATTTTGTTAAATATTGTTACGAATAAAAGTAATTATTGTCAGTTATTTTTGACGTTTTATTCTATGGCTTGTTTCATCAGAAGAAATAAATTCAAAACAAGAATGTGATTTTTAATTTGACCACAGAATTATTAACATGCAATATTTTTTTATGAAATTTGGTACACGTCCATTTCAGGAGGCGCTTAATCCAGTGGTGTACTCAGATTTTTTTGTAAAAAAATAGCTAATGCAATTCCTTTAATTTTCATTCCTAAAAAATTACGCAGTTGGCCTTGGTTTTTATAAAAAAAATGTGACACTTTGTCCTAAAGTACAGTTGTCCGCTCTACAATCCGAGAAAATTCAAATTTTATGGTGGTGTCCCGCTCTCAAGTGGGTCACACTGTATATAATAATAATAATAATAATAATAACACCACATGTAATGAAAACCCCCTTTATCCCTGAATGTCTAAAATGACATTGTGTGGGAGAGGGTTACACATTAAGAGACAACGAACATACATCCAATATTCGAGTATACTACGAGTAATCTCTCTCACAGAAAAATCCCAGTGCCACGGCCGGGAATCGAACCCGGGACCCCCAGGTTTAGAGGCAAGTATGTTACCTCTAGACCACGGAGCCATATATATCTGAAATTAGTATTTTTAATGAAAATTAATTACTTCCTTAATTTACAACTGGATAATGTAAGAAATTACAATTGAGACTGTTTTTTTAAACATTTAGTCTGTAACCAATGAATATGTTTGCTCCATTTGCCACGTATGAGTATTTTCAACAGTTAAATATATGGCGGAGGCGTTGGTGAGATGAGAATACTAATGGCCAGCCGCACACTCAAATCGGTCGTTTTAAATTACTTAGATCGATGATTTTACTAACGGTGATTTCCCCTTGAGAATTGAGTATAATTGCCCAAAGTATAATCATAAATCATTCTCAAGCGACAGTAAGCTGCTTAGAGGATTGCCAGCTTGTATTTCTGGATTATTTATTTCCTGGAGATGAGTTGACTGCAGTTTTCCTTTTACTTTACGATACAACCATCTCCACGGTTTCTTCCGCTATCCAGGCATATCAGCTAAAACTCTCAAAGCTTATATTTCAACTGCTATTAAAATCAATCCCAGAATTTTTTTCTTGAAAACCGACATTTTAAACAAGAAAAAATAACCACAGACTTATTTTTGGATATATTTCAGAGATATCATCAATTCATATTAATTTTCATACTTTAAAAAATATTGAGGAAATTAGTCTAGAAAACATACAGGATGGTCCAAAATTTCAGTACATCTATACCACTTTCAAATAAATCTATAATTTTTTTAGGAATTTAGGAATTATTTCTCAGAATTCTAGGGTTGTTTTAGTAAATTTTATCCAAATTTATGATATAAGTTATATTGCAGCATGAAAGAATGCCACATTATTTATCGAGAAATAATACGTTTTATTAATATTAATACAACGTAAATAAATTTATTAAAACGTCTAATCGAGAATCAATGCAGTATATGATAGCATTATTAATGGGATCTCTAATTATTCCTAATCTCATAGGTAAGTATAAAAAGTGCTACCGCAAAGATAACCCAACAGATTTACAAAAATCCCAATTATAGAGTTACACCTAAGTAAGCACACACTACTTACTACTGAATTAACCTTAAAAACCGTACTTAAAGCTAGAAGTACAAAATACAAAAACAAACTAATCTTTCTAATATGAAAATATGTAAAGATAATAAAATAAAAAAATGAATGATGAAAAAAAGGAAAATTACAGATAAAGAAAATTAACTAAAAACGGAAATGGTCTGACACCATACTTGGTAGAATGAGTTATAAAATAAATCAATATGATTGAAGTATTCATTTTAATGCTTTTGAAGTTGACAAATAGAAGAGTTGTTGGCATAATTAATAATAATAATAATAATTTATTAACCCATGTCTTTCAGTACAATATTAGAGTACATGTATATATATACATAAGTATTATAATTATATTTTACCATAAAAATGTAAATCTAATAATTGAAATCTATAAATACTAACATAACAAAATTATTTAGGGTGAGACACCTAAGCCAAAAAAAGACTTGTATTGTGTCTTATATAATAAAGATTATATGAGAGCTTGTAGTTTTAACATAACTTTTATATACAATAATATAGATAAACAAAATTTTAAAAAAAGATAAAAAAAAACTTAATATTGGCAAAGAAATTAACAAAGAAAATTAATAGTGATATTGTCATTACCAACATTATAAAATGCACTTAAATACTTCTATGTTTTTTATAATGTACTCCTTTAGCTGTCGTTTAAAATGACGTCTATTTTGTATTTTTCTTAATATTATTGGAACTAAATTGTATAACTTTGTACCTAAATAGTCAACGAATCTTTGACATATACTTTTGTTGTACCTGGGAACCCTCATTTCTTCATTTAATTTGGATCATGTATTATAATTAATATTTATTACTTCTTCTCTAACATTATTTTTTTTATACAAAAATTATTGCCCAGTAAATATACAATCCTCTCATATCTAATAATTTATTTGGTGAATACAAAAAAGTGAGTTCTAAATCTAGGCTCTTTTTTTATACATTATTCTTATGATGTAATTTTGTGTTATCTGTATTACATTTATAGCCTTATTATACATCCCTCCCCAACAGACTATTACATATCTGAGTATAGATTAAATCAACGCATTATATACTAAACGTAATGTTTTTATTTTTAGTATGTCCCTTAAGGTATAAAATTTCGGTATGGTTTTCCTGATTTTTGATGTAAGAATTCAGCATGTTTATCTCATTTTAGGTGTGAATCTATTATTACTCCAAGGTATGTTAATTGGAAGGTTTTCATTCTTTTTTTTGACTGTTTCTTATTTCAATAAAATTATTTTTTGGTGTGTCAGCCATCGTTGGAGAAAATGCAAAAACATAATTGGACCAAGTACTGTTCCTTGGGATACTCCAATCTGTATTGTTTGCACATCACTACAGGTATTTTTTATTTTGACATATTGTTGTTGATTTTCTAAATAGTTTGTAATACAGTTTGTATAGTGCCCCGAATTCCAATTTGTTCCATTTTGTGTAATAATTTATTATGGGGGACTGTATCCAATGCTTTAGCAAGATCAAGAAAGATACGTCCTTAAATAAAACAAATATTGCTTGTACAAGTGATATAATTTTGAGCATTAAAGGTAAGGCTATTCGTGACAAAATCACAGCTGTATATGTTATTGAAAATTTTAAAAAAGAAACAATACATATGTTATGGTTCTACGGGATGACACCTTTAATATTCTGTAGTGTCCAATGTTCTGTTCGTATGACGCATTATGGAGATTTCTATTGAATTTGTAGTTTAAAATATTAACAAACTTGATTTGAATTTTTTCAATATGCTCAACATATTTCACGTAAAATGGATTTCACACTATAGATGCAAATTCAGGATGACTATGAACTAGAGAGTTATATAATAAAATGAGACACTTTGAATTAGTAAAGCTTTTGGTAACTCTAATTATAAAAAAGGGATTTCTATAAGCTTTCCTATTAACCATTTCTACATTCAAAACTTTGCTTAGAGTCCAGTATCACATCTGTCTTTAATTAAGTTCTGAATTATTAATATAATATGAGAACATAATATTCGCAGGCAAACTTGAAAATATTATGCAGTAGCATTTCTCTATGTTTACAGAAAGTTTATTTATTGTACAGGGTTATTCATTATAAATTACCCACCCCTTATCATCGTTATTACTGCCTATAGAAAAAAAGTTTTAAATAAAAGTTGTGTGGTTATGACTGAATTTTGTTAAAATGCTATCAAAAGTACAGTGCGCAGATTTCAAGGGATACAAGAAAATAATATTTTTTTTTAGATGGGATATCCTGTATATTATTAAATTTTTGGAATGATCCTTTATTCCTGATTTCAAAAAATATACCATATGTTACCCCTACTATATACCGTGTTTAAGTTATTAAACGTCGAATATCTTAGTTAAACCATTTACTATATTGAAAAGTTAACATTATTAAAGTGAGCTATGAAAATGACAACTATTATGTTTGATAAAGTGCCATTACTTTAATGAAATAATCAAAATGGTTTACAGTGAGGAAGAAAAAGTCCAAATATTTACCTGTTATATACAAAATAACAAAAATAAACTTGCAGCAAAAAAGAGCATATAGGGTGTTGTATCCAAATCGTCCAACACCATCAGCAAATACGTTCAAAAATATTTACCGAAATGTGAATAATTCCTCCAGATTTAGTAGAAAAAAGCATGTAGTTCAAGCAAACCAGGAAGAACAGCTAGATATACTGCTTCATTTCGAAGGTAAGCCCATCCATATTTATTCGCGAATAGACTTTTTTGAAACATTGTATTATTTTTTTAGAAAATTCTGAATGTAGTATAAATATAATGCAGTCGATCAATTAGGTAAAAATTATTCCAAAATTCATATGTTAAAAAATAACTAGATAATAAATAGCTACAGACCATATAAAATTTTACTCGTACAAGTTTTAACAGAGGCTCATAAAAGGAAAAGGCTGGACTTTTGCCGCCAGATGATTCAAAAGTTGGATGAAGATATCGATTATTTTACTAAAATATTATGGACTGATGAATCATCCTTTTCTGCGGCAGGAGTTTTTAATAGGAAAAATTGAAAGTCGTGAGAAAATAAGCACAACAGAAAAAGATTGGTAAAACAAGTAAAAAATCAGAAAAAAACTGTTAGCGTTTGGTGTGGAATTTTCACAAACAAAATTGTTGGGCCCATATTTTATGATTATACTTTAACTGGGGTTACCTATCTAGAAATAATTATCCCAGAAGCAGAAAATATTCTTTTGCAGAATTTTCCGAAAGCCGAACTTGATGATATGATTTAGATGCAGGATGTGACAACTTCGCATAGTGTCCTACCCGTTCGAGATCATTTGAATAATGTATTCCTAATAGGGATAGGGAATAACGGACCTATTAAATGGTGACCTAACAGTCCGGATTTAACCCCTATGGAATAATTTTTTTGAGGATTTCTAAATGACATTGTCAATAATAATAATAATAATATTCAAGTCATTAAAGACAGGATTCGACTTGAAATAAACAATCTGAATGTAAATAATGAAACCATTTCCGGTGCATGATAAATATAAGAAGACGTTATCAATTATGCATTGACAATAATAGTGGCCACATCGAACATCTTTTATGAGATCATTTATTTATATTTAAATTTCCTAAATAAATCTTTGTTATCTATTTTGTTTAAATATTTGGTTTTTTGTTTCTCACTGTAAACATTCTGATTATTTCATTAAAGAAATGTGACTTATCAAAGGTAATAATTGTCATTTTCATAGCTCACTTTAATAATGTTAACTTTTCCATATTTACAGTAACTAGTTTAGCTAAGATATTCGACGTTTAATAACTCAAAAACAGTATACAGGTAGTGGTAACATATGATATATTTTTGAAATCAGGAACAAAGGATCATTCCAAAAATTTAATAATATGCAGGGTATCCCATTTTAAAACAGTATTATTTTTTTTGTCCCCTGAAATCTGCAGGATACCGTACTTTTGATAGCATTTTAACAAAATTCAGTCATAACCACACAACTTTTATTTAAAACTTTTTTTGCTATTGGCAATAATAACGATGATAAGGGGTGAGTAATGAATAACCTTGTACAATAATTATTTAATGGAGTTAAATGCTTTTGAAAATTTGAAGGCAGCTAGGTTATTTACAGCTTTATACATTTTATGATCATCGACAAGACAATAATCAGAGTAGACGAAGCAGCTATTAATATTATACAAAAATGAAGAAAACAAAAGTGGGTCCAGATGTGATTTCTGAGGAACCCCAGAGGTGATAGCAACAAAACATGATGAGCAACCATTAATTTTAATACATTGTGTTCTATTGCATATGTATGATGTGATCCATCTCAATAAATTGCCGTAAATATCGATATTTTGCAACTTAGCTAAAAGTGTAATGTCTTGAACCTTATCAAAAGCTTTGGAAAAATCAGTATACACAACATCCACTTGTTTTTTGTTTGTCATATTATCAATTACCGACTGCACAAAAGGAACTAAATTAGTCACCACGGAGCGGCTCTGGAAAAAGCCATGTTGATGTTCACTGATAAAGTTTTTGGTATTAAAAAATAATTCATTCTGTATTATAACTTCAATCATTTTACCGACAACTGAGAGTATGGATATAGGACGGTAATTATCCACCATGTTTCCATTGCTACCCTTAAAAATAAGAACAATTTGTGCCTGCTTCCAATTGGAAGGAAAAACCCCCTCAGAAATTGATTTATTATATCTAATGAATTAAGGATAGGCAATAGATATTTTACAGGATTTAATAAATATAGGTGGTGATTCATCCGATCCTGCTCCTTTATTTATATCCAATTTGTCTATCTGAATGTCACTAAGACACAGTGATGTCTGACTGGTAGTAACACTGACCACCAGAAGGATAAACTTATCACTCTCTACTTCTGTTTTACTTAGTCTGCTTTAGGCTAGCCTGGTTTGCTATTATTATTTGTCTTTCCCATTACTTATGGCATACTGATGAGAACATAAAAACTTCAAAACCGGTCTATGTCTAGTGAGAAATTTACAAATAATCTTAGCTACGAAACAAGATTTGCAGGTTTAATTCAATGTAGGTCGGGGCTTTTGTCCGCTGAGTAGTTGTTTCCTGCAAAAATTATTCAGTATATAGTTTAGCTCACCAGGGTTAGAGGTCGAAGCTCTTGGTACCTGATTTGCAGGTCGCTATCAGTCACTAAGACACTGTAATGTCTGACTGGTAGTAGCACTGACCACCAGAGGGATATACTTATCACTCACTATGTAGGCCAATTAATTTGATCAATTTCGCTGTTGATAATTTCATAATTAACTTTAGAAAAGTTAAGTCCATAAAATGATTTTTAAATTGAAAATTAGAATTATTTATATCAATTGAGAAGGTTATTTCTATAAGTTTAGAAGTTTATTATTGATATTACTGATGCCATTATACTGATGGAATCCCAAAAAATTATATGAATCAAGAACGCATTCACCAAAACTGTCTGTAGTGTTGAAGGCTGTATAACAGTATATCATTACAAATAATATAGCATAGGAGGAACGATAGTTATGGATAACCCTAAATAACTATGAAATTGTTAGAAGATTTTTCCACCACCATTTTTTTTTAAATTCTTGACTATCTCTGCAAAATTTTTTTTCAAATACAATTTTTCATCTGGAAATTAATATTTATAAACTACCTACTTTTTCAGCAGTTTTAATTATTATTTGAGTAATGTCTTAAGCAAGAAATTTAACAAAACATTTAAAAAGTTTCCTATTATAAAACAACCAAACAATTAAAACAAGTTCGCGCGAGAACTACCAAGTATTTGTTAATTTTAATATTGATTTAACACACTGCGAACTTTCTGAAATTAAATTGCTATACCGAGGTTTATAAAAACTATAATTATAACTTAAACTTTGAAATATAAATTGCTTTAAGTCTAGTTTGTATATAAATGCGTCTTGACTCTAATCATGTTATAGTCCGAGAACTATCGACAGATTTGATTGACTCATTTCATTAATTTAGTAAATTTATTTTTAGCATTGTATATGTCCTCCTAATCAGTGAATGACAAGTCTGCCGTGTGAGTAGCGAGACAAGGGCGGGGAGATCGCATGCACATAATAATGTCTTTGACTAAATTCATTAAGGATAAAATGTTTTATGCATTATGGGCGTCATGGAATGCCTAAAAGAGTTTGTCTGTCACTTGACCTTCGGGACAAAATATATCTGCCGATTTATCAAGTTTCAAGTTATCGGGAAAAAATATTTGATAGGGAATGAAATCTTTAGTACATTTAATGATTATTTTCATTAAAATTTTAGAGTGTTCTGCAGCAACTGACTCACTGTACATTCATTTACTATCTAATATTGTAATGTTTACTAGAAATTTCTCTCGGTAAATGAATATAATACAGAAGATGAATTGTGAACTGGCTACGAGGAAGAATAAGAATCGTACCTATATAGCGACGACGATCTTTCGATTACTACCGCTGATTCAGATGATCAGGCTACTGATGATAAGCATAATGATCATGAGCTCGACAAAAGAAATGAAGAATGCACATCCGAAGAACAATCTGAAGGCGAATCTGAGCAAAGTCAGCAAATATTATATTAATATAACTTTGTTTTATGCATGAAATAAGTGCCATCGTCTTATTATTAAAATGTAAAAATAAGTTAAATAAAATATGAAAATAATAATAATAATAATAAAGAGGGTGCAAAGGAACGACAACCTCCGCGCAGTGCACCCTGAACAGGCAGAGGAAACTCTGCCTGACAAATGCCGGCCGAGAGTACCAGGGCTAACCACCCTACGCTTCTCTCTGAAGATCATACCAGCCTACCAAAAATCAACCGAGTATCTGGCAGGCCAAATGCAGAAGGCGGTCATTCTGGGTTTTCTCCGTCTGCTTAGAGCACACAATTCTGGTATCTACAGTAATTGACCCTGCGGGATGTGGGGAGTAGCTATAGCTAATGTGCCGGCGCGTCTTCCGTGAGGCGTCGGAGGTCACGGGAGGACTGTCCGGCATCGGATAATTCGAAAATAATAATATTAATAATAAAATGTTTTTATTAATTTAAATATACTACTATTATATTACATTAGTAAAAATATCATTGGCAACATTCAAATTACGTTTTGTAATTAATTAAAAGGACAAGGTCAGGCAAAAATCTGCTCGTTTTCTAGAGCTCTTGGGAATAAAATTAATTATAATTAATACTAGAATTAATTATTGTCATTTTCATTATAAATTACTGTACAATACAGAATTTAAAATATGTCGAATCCATCCACAACATAGCAACTTAGACATCGAGATGGAAAAAGTTTATCATGTCATTTATAAGTGATATTCTGATCTACAGTCATATACAGGGAGTGCCATGAGTAAGTCAATCCGCTAAGAGAAATTAAACTAAAAAAAAAAGAGAAAATAGAATTAAACATTACTGCCGTCTTCCTTGGTCTGTAAACAAGAAATCATGAACATACTTATAAAATTTCCTTATCGATATTGATTTTATATCTACCGGTAGAGCATTCATATTCTTTGCAATGTTGTATGTAAATGATGTTCTAAACATAGCCGTTTTATGTTGCGGAATTGTAACTTGTTCTTTCCTTCTTATATTTATGTTATGAATGTCGGTTCTGTATTTAATTTTATTATATAAGATGGAGTTTTCTTTGCTAATATTTTATAATACAGAACATCAGCGTTAAGTTTTTTTGCGATTTGCCATATTCAACCACCGTGTAGTATACAATGTGTATGATATTCTTTCGTACGTACAAATACCATGTATAAATCGCAAACAAGAATTTTGCACCTTTTATATTTGGTTGCCATCTTTAAAGGTCAGACAGGGCCCATATACATAATCGCAATAATTAAATTGGGAGAGGACCAGAGTTTCACAGACTAATGTTTTCACTTTTATAATCAACATATACCTGTGAGAGTATAACATTTTTAACTTAACATATGCTTTTCTTAGCAAATGTGAAACATGAGCAGAAAATCTTAGATCTCTATCTACAATTACACCTAAGTTTGTAACTTTTCAAACACTGCAAATTTATTCTGTCACAACTTAATTTCAATTATATCTGGTTGGATACTTCCAAATACCAGAACCGATGACTTTGACAAATTTATGACTAGGTCATGTTTCTTCGACAGATTCGATATCTTTATTTATTTCAGCACGTGCTTCCCTGCAATCACCCTTCCCAAATAAGTGATATAGCTGGGTGTCAGCAGCGTACATATGAACTTTACATGTGTTTAAAATAGAGGGAAAAATTAGCGTATAAATTATATAAAAAACTTGTCCCAATATTGACCCTTGTGGAATACCCCTAGTAATACTGTAGCTATCTAACGTTTCCCCTAGCAATATTACTCTCAGAGACCGGTGTGTTACATAATCTCTAATTAAATTTATTGATGAATAACTTAACCCGATATAATGAGGAATTGGAAACAAAATTTCATGGCTAATCATGTCGAAAGCTTTACTGTAATCAAGGAGAATTAGAACTCCACAGTGTTTATTATCAATTTCTGTCGGTACGTCATCGGTTATGCTAAGAAGGGCAGTGCCACAACTAGAACCAGGCTTTAGGCTAAACTAGGTAGAATATCATTAACAGCATGGTGGTTTCGCAACTGACAATTCATGATTCTTTCCAATATTTTTGAAAATGTTGTAAGAATCGTTATGGGGCGTAAATCTATATGTTCCATTGGAGAATCTATTTCATGTATAGGCATAATACGCCCTTTTTACTTTCCAGTCATTAGGAAATATTGAATTTTTAATGGAAAAGTTTATTGTGTGTTATGAATGTTATGAGAAAAAAGCAAGTAAGTAAGATTAGTGTTGTTATGTTAATACCGTCCAGCCCGTATGCTTTTGATTTGATGGCTCATGATTATTTTAGATTTCCTCTTCTGAGACACATTTCAAACTTAAAATTTTCCTGAAATAGCATTTTCAAATTATTTTTATATAAATTTATTGTATCCCTGTCTAATTCATTTTGCAAAGTGAAAATATTAGAAAAATGTTCGTTTACCTCTTTTACGTTTTTATTTAAAATTGATTCTGAACTGTTTTTTTTATTTTTCATGCCAAATGGGTATTTCAGAGTTTTCCATATCTGTTGACTATTTATGTTTTGAAATCTACGGTCCATGTAATTTTTCTTCAGTCGAAATTGCGAAATTTGTGTAATTACGAAGCTGTTTATAATAGTTCCAATGTTCAATATTTTGAGATTTTTTATATTTGTTTCGTACTTTGTCTCGAAGAATCATCATAGATTTTATATTATCTGGTTGGTGATCGAGTAAATCGTACTATTTTCATCGATGCATGCAAGTTAAATAAAAACATTAAATTGTCATTTAAATTCCTCACCGAGCTGTTAATATCTTGCATATCATATATTAATTGCCATCGAATACTCTGCAAGTCATTATTAAACAACTCATAATTAAAATTTAGAAAAATCCTTGTAAGTTCAATATGATGGTTTTACTTTTTTTACATTTATGTGAATATCACATGTAACTACACAGTGGTCTGATATATTACCGTTTAACAAACTTTATTTATTATTTTATACTTTACATAAGAAACCTTAAACTAATGTATATTATTTGCTTTACTTATCCCATTGCATAATGGTATAAGTATATATATATTCTGACGGGCGTTACAGATCGCGGGGCGCGGTACACACCCGCCGTGGCCGCTGTTGTGGCCTAGACTAAGTGATGTTTCTATTTTAGTTTTATTTTTCAGCTTTTTCCTGACAACAAAGCAATTGCCGTATTAGACAGAATGTTTAAGATAATTAGATAGACATCATGTTTTTGTTCTCTTGATTTCTTTCATGTATACAGGAAAAATAGACCAAAAAACCTGTTTAATGTTCAATTTTTATTATTGTTGGATTGTTATTGGGATCTATGTGGTAGGGAGAGGTATAAGGAGGTGGGGTAGTGTGACAGGAGAGTTATTGCGTGGGTGTGTATTGTCCGTATGTCTGTCTTGTTATGCTTGTTCGTCGTAAAGCGGTAGTCTTTCGTAAATATATTTGTGTGTGTGTTGTACGTCATTATGTCGTCTGCGACGTGTCATGTCTCTAGTCAGTACAGAGGTCTGTGTGTTGTTTTTTAGAAATTTAGTCGCAGTCTCGTAGATATACGGTTGTATGAGTTCTAGTCCGTGCTGTTCGTGTAATCGTCTCATGTTCGTATATCTGTTTGCGTTTGTCAGTAATCTTAGTAGTTTATTCTGTGTTGTCTGGAGTCGTTTGTACTGCGTGTCCGATATGTGGCTCCATGCCGCACACGCGTACGTCATCGTCGGTCTAAATATGGTCTTGTAAAGTAGGAGTTTATTGTCTGTCGAAAGTATACTGCGTCTGTTTATCAGGGGATATAAACTATTTAATGTTGCGTAGGTTTTGTTTATGGTATTTGTGATGTGTCGTTTAAAAAATAGTCTTTTGTCTAACATAATGCCTAGGTACTTCACGTTGTCTTTTTCTGTTATCGTTTTGTCGTTAATTTTCAGTTTGGTAAATGTCTTTATGTTTGTGAATTTTTTTTGTTAATGTAATGGTCTCTGTCTTGTTCTCGTTAAGTTTAATTTTCCATGTTTTGTAATAGTCCGTCAGTTGGTTCATGTGGTAACGTACTTTTTGTGTCGCCGTCTGTGCGTAGAAAGATTGTCCGTAAATAGTCGTATCGTCTGCGTAGAGAATTGTTTTTGTGTTAGGATGGGTGGGTAAATCGGAAAGGAAGAGGTTAAACAGGATGGGAGAAAGGACCGTTCCTTGCGGCACGCCTGCTTGGACGTTTTTGAGCGGCGACACCGCGTCGTTAACCCTCACTCGAAATTTTCTATCAGAGATATAATTTTTTATAAGACTGACAAAATATGAGGGAAGTTCTAGTTGGTTTTTTAATTTGAATAGAAGGCCTGAATGCCAAACAGTATCAAAAGCCTTTTCCATGTCCAACAGGAGCATGCAGGTTGATTGTTTCTTGTTGAAACCTTCGGTGATGTGGTCTGATATATTAGAAGCGCGCGCCAATATCCATTTGGCATGATGACGGTCTCGGATGCTAGGGCCAGGCAGGACTATTGCCTTTTTATCCTAGTCATCGCTGTAGACCTGGACCGGCCTCGTGCAGGGCGGGTTAACTTACTTTACGAACGGCCCCATTCACAAATGTGAGCGGTGCCGAAGATTTCGGTCAACCTCCCCTGGGTCCTGGCTGATGAACCCTGCTGGCTAGGGCCTCTTCTGGCGCTCTTCTGTCTTCGTCTTCTTTCTTCGCCAGCTTGTCACCCCCGGGGGTAGTCATCTGTCTGTCAGGGATTGTGTGGATATTCTGTGACTTGGGATTGACTGCCAGTACACAAAGTGTCAATTGACACATTGCCATCTGGATCATCGGACAAGGTGAGGATGAACTGTGTAGCTCTAGGAGGTGAAGGCTTAAGTGCTTTCTTAGCACTTTCGTCCTTCACGGAGCCAGGGGGACAACGGGCACTGGTCGGTTTACTGACCGGCGCCCGCAAGGTTTGTGGGAGGGTGGTTGGTCGTGTCATGTCTTTTCAGTGGGTTTGGTCCATCTGTAAGGAAAGGATTAGTTATACTTACCCGTTATCCAGTAACTGTACCTTCGGCCTCTTGTGCCTCGGTGCGTCGGCCGGATCATAGGAGGTGGCCTCCCTGATCAGCGGGTTCCTGTGCTCCTCAGCTAAGGTGTACAGTTTCTCCGCTCTATCCCGGATTATTTCGGTGACTGGTGTGTACTCCAGGTCCCTGAAGATGTCAGCGTTTCTAACGTACCATGGCGCGCCCACCGCTGTCCTGATGGCCACGTTTTCCACGGCTTGGATCTTCTTCAGATAGGTCTTCGCTTGGTATCCCCATGCTACGGAGGCGTAGGTCAGCTGTGGTCTGATGAGTGCTTTGACTAGCAGAAGCTTGTTTCTCAGACTGAGCCTGCTCTGGTTCCCTACCATCGGGTAGATGAGAGCTCTCGTCCGCTTGGCCTTTACCACGATGGCTTCGGTGTTCTGTCTCCATGTCGGGCCTTTATCCATGATTACGCCAAGGTAGTTGACGGAATCGTGCCATTGGATGTCCTCGCCGAACATGGAGACGTGTCCTGTGGGGGTTTCCTTGCGTCCTTTCCTGAAGAGAATCGTCTGGCTTTTCTCCGCGTTGACTGCGACTTTCCACTTGATACACCATTCTTCCAGAAGAGAGGCTGCCACTTGGAGTCTTCTGGTGGCTGTTTCCGCTCTCCAGGATCTGGCCGTGACGGCCGTGTCGTCCGCGTAGAGTACCATTGCGGTGCCTTCGGCCCTTGGGAGATCAGAGGTGAAGACAGCGAACAGATGGGGTGACAGCACAGAGCCTTGGGGGACTCCGGCTTCCATCGGTCGATACGTGGACACACAGTCCCTGATCTTCACTCGCATCTGTCTCCCGTGCAGGTATGATCTAACTAGTTTGACGAGTGCAATGGGATAACCCATACTCATCATTTTAGCTAGTAGACCATCGTGCCAGACCCTGTCGAAAGCCTTCGCAACGTCCAGGAGTAGTGCCGCCGTGACCTGTCTTTGGTTGAAACCTTTGGTGACTTCTTCGGTGATCCTGAGCACTTGGAGTTCCGTACTATGTCCTGTCCTGTACGCGAACTGTTCATCCGGGATGATTTGGAGCTCTTCGGTTTCCTCTTCTATTCTTCTCAAGATGACGCGCTCGGCTACCTTGCTCACAGCTGAGAGTAGGCTGATGGGCCTGTAAGAGGAGGGAAAGAGTAGTTCCTTACCTGGCTTCGGGATGACTATGACGTCGGCCTTCTTCCACCTGTCCGGAAAGTATCTGAGCCTCAAGATCCCGTTGATGATATTCACCAGGGCTGCCACCCCTTTGCTGGGTAGCTTCTTGAGGGCGATGTTTCCGATCTTGTCACATCCAGGAGCTTTCCTCGGCTTTAAGCTCCTTAGAATCTCCTTGACCTCCTCTGGAGTGGTCGGACGGATGTGATCATCGTCTGGCAGGCGGAGCATCCGACGCACTCTGCGTTTCACGTCATCAACCCAGTCCTCGTCCTCATCATTGAGTTGGTTTTCCCTACACTGCAGTTCCAAGCTGTCCGCGAATGCTTCGGCTTTTTCCTGGCATGTGTAGACAATCCCATTCTCTCCGTGGATTGGGGACATTGGTTTCGGCCTGTTCCGCAGAGCACGCTGGGTGTTCCAGATGCTCCTGTCCTGTGGGTCCAGTGATTCCAAGTGACGCTGCCATCCTTCTTGACGGTGTTCCTGGAGGGCAGCTTTGACTCTCCTGTTCAGCGTGTTATACGCGTGCCTGTCCTCAGGGAGTCTAGTCCTTTGGGCCCTTTTCTTCGTCCTTCGTCTGTCCCGAATCAGCTGCCTGAGGTCCTCCGTGAGGTTTGCCATCGGCGTTGGTGCCCTTCTGGTCTCTGTCTCTGTAGTGCTTTCCTCCATCGCTTCCTGGATCTGGTTTTCCAGGGAGGTGATGGCCCTCTCCACATCTTCCTCGGATTCAATCCTGGGAATATGTGCAATGTTCCATTGCAGTGCTGCACGGAACAATTCCCAGTCTGTCCTCCTTTTGACGAAGGTCCCAGTGTCCACATCATCCTTCTCTCCTAGGTCCAAGAAGATCGGATTATGCTCGGTGGAACCTTCCGTTCTGGTAGAGATTTCCGCATTGAGGGTCATCTCCTTCATTATAGCGATGTCCAGCACATCCGGTCGGTGGATCCCATTGTCGTGCGTCGGCTCGTCCGGTCCTAGTGCCTGCATGTTACCAGCGTGTCGTCCCAGGAATCTCAGCAGATCTCGTCCTAGAGTGTTGGTGACTCTGCTGTTCCATTCCTGTGACTTGGCGTTCACGTCCCCTATGGCAAGCACCTGAGTCTGGTCCTGGAATATTGCATCCGGGTCCGTGTCCAGGATCCGGCATCGGGGCGGCTGATAACAGGATACTACTTGAATGTCGCCATTTCGTGCCGTTGACACTACTACGGCGGTGGCTTCCAGGTTTTCCATGTCCGGCAGCACGATTGGATGGTGGTCGATCGACTTCTTTACCAGCAGGGCTACTCCTCTCATCGGCCTTGGTCCAGCGCAGTCCTTCCTGTAGACATGGTAGCCAGGGAAGTTGGCTGGCTTCAGCGGCGTCATCTTCGTTTCCTGTAGTGCCAACACGTCTATGTCGTACCGGGCTAGGAGTTCCTCCACTTCAAGTTTTCTTCCTTGTAGCCCGTTAACGTTCCATGAGGCGATCTGCAGGAAGTTCGGCTTCACCTGAAAAGACATTACAGATTAGTAAAGCCTGGCATCTGTGCAAAAAATGCGCTCATTGCTGAGCACATTTGCTGCATCTGTTTGAGCACCGCGGTGAGGTTTTGGGCCTCCACGGGTGCTCGTTGTTGCCTGGCAGGGCCGGCGCTCGGCCCTGCGTTACCTTGAGCTACCCTTGCGTAGCTCAGCCCGCTGGTGGCGGGTCTTTTGGCCTCCCTCGGTGGCTGTTGGGTCCTTGGAGCCTGCTTCTGGGGGCCCGCGGGCTTCTTGGGATATTTGGGACATCCTTTATAGCTGGCCGGGTGCGCTCCCTGGCAGTTTGCGCACCTCGCTGGGACGTCCTGCTTCTTTTTGCAGTCCGCTGTCCGATGGGCCTCGCCGCACTTCACGCACTTGGCCTGTGCGGTGCACCTACCCTGTGCGTGGCCGAAACGCTGGCATCGGTGGCACTGGGTGATGCTCTGTTGCGCCCTTTGTCTCTCTGTGCGGACTACTAGGTAGCAGCACCTCGTTACCTCCAGGATCTTCTCCTGGTCCAGTGGCACTTGGACCAGTACCAGTGGGATCTCCATCTTGGTCCTCCTCGACGTCATCCGCTGGACAGAGATCGGCGAGAAGCCCTTGTCTTCCAGGTCTTTCTTGATCTCTTCGCAGCTTACGCCACTAGGGATGCCGCGTATCACTACCCTCAGGAGCCTCTCTTCAGGGAGCGCGTAGGTGTGGTACTCCCTTTTCTCCTGTGTGAAGATTTTTGTCATCTTCCTATAATCTTCACTCGTTGATGGGTCGATGGAGATGCCTTCACCAACGACGCGGGCCTTCTTGAAGTTGACGTTTGCCTCGCGCAAACGTCTGCTTACAGTGGTCCACGTTTCCTTTTTCCTAAGGACGACTGGCGGTATCTTGGGCGTCTTGGCTGGTTCCATTGGGGCCGGTCCTGGATTCCGGTCCTCCTGCCGGCTCGTACTCTCTTCTGGGGCCTCGGTGCCTTCAGGAGTCCGGGCCTCCTGGGTCCTGGCCTGTTTGGGCTCCTCTTCTTCACTGTCGGAGTTTGCCTTCCTCCTTTTCTTATTAGCGGACTTCGTGGGTCCGACTTGGGCCCCCTGGATGGCTTTCAGGAGCTCCTCGTGCTGCCTGTCCATCCTTGATTGCATTTGAGCCATCCTTAGGCTCATTTCTTCTATTTGGGCCCTCAGTGCCTTGTTTTCGGCTCTTAGGCACAGCTTTTCTTGGTCCACAATCTCCAAATCCATGTTGCATGGGGTGGAAGCCCTGGAACTACCACTCTGCGAGTCCTCGTCCACTTCTCTATGGTTTCCCATACCCTCCTCCTGGGTATGCGTAGCCTTATCTGAAAAAGGAAGCTGAAAAATAGAAGTTATGGTTAGTACACACAGAATATAACAAAAATATGTGTCTCCAGGAGGGAGACTTTTTTTATCTTTTTATATTAGCGTCTTGAAAAAGACGACTAATATTTCTCCTCTTCTGAATTCTTTTCGCAAAAAGTATATTAGAGCCTTGAAAAAGGCAACTAATATTTCAAGCTCGACCGCGCCAACCGTTGCTTAACTTTCGTTAGCTCCGACTGCGCCGACCGTTGCTTAACTTCGGATATCACTTCGGGTAGATCACAGTGGCACTATACTTCCGTATACACGTCTGCACTCGTTCACTGCTTGCACTCGAATGTATTAGAAGCATCTTTGACAGAACAGTTACTATAATTTAACGACGTATCTAAAACTATAAAACCAATCAGAGTTACTGTATTTGAAGTAATGCGTGTTGGTTCCATAATAAGTTGCTTTAAACCTATAACATCAGTCAAAGTGTGAAACCGTTTTACGTAGCTGCAATTTAAATTCAATAAATTAATATTAACATCACCCAAACAAACTACATTGTCACACTGTGTGTAAATAGAGGCCACAGTTTCCTTAAAAATATCAAAAGAATTATGTATATCTGTGTTTGGGGGTCTGTAAATGAAACCTACTCCTAATGTCATTTTATCAATCCTTATCTGCACCAATACTTGTTCTAAAAGCTCATTAGTAATTTGAGTGTAACCAATTTTGATGAATTTTAAATATTTCTTTAAGTATGTGCAAACCCCGCCTCCTCTATTAGTGCGGCCGCATCTTACTATATTATATCCATTAATACGTATATTATCATTTGTAATACTAGAAGTAAGCCAAGTTTCAGATACTCTGTAAGAGAAAATCTCTAAAATTGTTGAAATTTGATGTAAGTAAACGAACATTTAGGTATGCAAGTTTTAGTGTTCTAATACTCATATTTAGATATAATTAGTAAGAGAAACAGTAACAATAAGAAATAGAAGCTATAAAATAATTAAGAATCTAAGATTTATTTGTTAAGTCTATATAACGTAAGAGCAAAGATACAAGTTACTAAAAAAATGATAAAATTTTAAATATGTAAGCACACATCACATACACATATATACCTTCATATATACACACATATACATATACCAATAATAAATTATTTAATTGACTTATTTTTATATGCATTAAACCTTTATTTTTTGTCTTTTTTAATGGAGGTGAAGCTACTACTAATGGAGCACATCTATATTGTTTTGATAGTGTGATTGTACCAGAAATAATTGCAAAGGAAGGAATATAAGTTAACGTATCTTTAGTTTTTCTTTTTCTTACTGACATATACTCAACTTTTTTTTTCATTTCCTTCTTTAACATTTATTTCAATGCCCGATGTAGTTGGTTTTTTAGTGGTAGGCGTTGCTGGGGCACTACGGTTTTCGCTTACTCTTTGTTGATCGTTGTAGTTAATTAATATAAAAAACATTTCCCTTCAAATTTCCTTACTTAATTTCCTTTGCCTAGTAATAAAAAAAAAACACGCTGATCGAATCTCCCAGCGTGCCGACATATTCATTCCTTTGGACACCTGATAGATAGCATAGGTCCCTCTGGAAGAGTGACATATTATGTTTTTCTTGAAATTAACACAGTAAATTATGAATACAAGGAATTTCATCGTCAACGATTTGAGTCAAACTTCTTCATTTTTTTTTGAGTTAGTTATGAAAGTAGCAGTTTAATTTTGTCCCGATGCGGTGGTAAAGTGGCAGAAAAACTTTTTTGACCATTTCGTGATATTCAAATTTATACAAAAAAAAATCAACTTTAATGATTACAGTCAATGACACTATCCTCTTCTACATAGTTGATACGTTTCTGTCGAGTTGTGTCCCGCGTATACTCTGGCAGACTGTCATTTTCAAAATTCATGGCACACAAAGAGCTGAATAATGTTTAAAAATGAGTTAATGAAATCGTCTTGAAATTTTTGTTGTTAGCTTCCGGACTATTACATTTTCAACTATTTGCATAAATTCAATTATAAATCCAGTCCTTTATTTCAAAAGAGTTAACATAGTTTCATGCTACATGTATTTTATTAACATAAGGTAAGTACGGTAGTTTGGAAATCTTGTGCTGCTGTGACTTTAAGATTGACAACATGGGGTAAGGATTATTACAACTATAATTGCTAAAGATGGTAACTGTCACGGGAATATAGCATGTGTGTATATCTTGCTGGTTTCTGAAATAACATCAACCTGATGCCGTCAGAAACAAGATTTTTTGATTCCGTTGCACTCAAATTTCGAGAGAGATCGGGCATGTTTAACAGTTTCGGCGTTTCCCAGTGTCTAAGTCATATTTACTAACCACTTAGAAACTCAATAATATACCAGGTTCAATTTGGAGTTTAAACGTAAAATTTTAAGTTTCCATTTTGTTATTGCTTTTCAATTATATTTATACATACATATAACCATATTACATGTCAAAGTTATAAATAAGTTCTTTTCATTCATTAGGGACTGCTTTAGTTAGACGTGAAATTTACAAGTCAGATTTGAACAATACTGCGGATTCTCCATAAAAGAGAATACAGAATGTTTCAGATTTAAAGTGACATAGTGTAATTGAAGGTAGAGGATATTTAACTGAGTTCAATACACCCCCAAATTTACCCTGGAATATTAATCGTTTTTGAGATATTTGATTTATGGTTTTTGTCTAAAACTATAGTCGGCCATATTTACAGAACGGCAGTAAATATTTGAATATTTGATACAATTACTATACTCTATTAGCCCAATCAAAACCATAATTCATTTTAGAAAATATCCAGCACCAGACCATTTAAATTGGAAGATTTCCTGGAGGATGTGAACTTACATGTGCGTCAAAGAATGTGATTCATACAAGATTATGAATAGCCTTATTTTCGACAGGAAGTTCTCGATTTCCTAAATAATGAGTTGAAAATATATGGATAAGCCCAAATGGACCTATGAGGGTCTTCAAACAATTTTCGTTTATTTAATTCAAGTTTTTTATTTCAATTGAGAATGTAAAAATCGGACAAATCAAGCATTTCTCTATATTGGTATCAAGCAATATTTAGTGACAGCGCTTCAATATATTTAAAAATTCATATACATAAAATGAAATAAAATGGTAGAATAATAATTAGTAATAATATAAGAACACTTACCGGAGCGACCAATAGTGCTAGCTCGGCCCAAATACACCGTAGATTCGTTGCCCGAAACGTCCGAGTTATTTTGGGCCATTTTGAGAATACCATTGTTGTGGAATTTGGTGGTTCCATGTATTGTCTCCTCGCACATTAAACAGCAACATGCACTAAAAAACCATTAAGATTGATTAGGTCAAGGAATTTTACATTTAATTTTTTTTTTAAATAGCCATAACAATCGGAAAGAGTATTATTTCACCATATATTGATTATTATTTATTTATGACATTCCTACTCTAACATTTTTATCACCGAAATTAACAGAGAATGAAATATACCAGGGTCGTTTAAATTATAATAAACGTTAAAGCCGCCCAAGCGTAATATGAATTATATTGGCCTACCAAGAATATCTATTCATTCAAGATTTAAGAAACATAGATCCTATTTCAAATATGAAAAACTAGTCATATGTTGAACAGTGTGGATTTGAGAATACCTATAGGATATACATTATTTCAAATATAATTCGGAAAATGTTATGTTAATTAAAACATTTGAGTACAATTTCAGTACAAATTTAGCATTAATACGGAACACAAAATGTGTTATTTATTTATTTTTTATTTTAATATATTTCAGTATTCACAAACCTCTAGGTTATGGCATTCAAAAGAAGTTATGGCTGTTAATTTACAATTTTACACACTTTTCTTCGCCTTACTTGTAATTTGTCACATATCAACTTTGCTCTGCTTTCAAGGGTTCGTAAACATATTCTCCTGAATCCCACTAAAGACGTATTACATAAAAATACCTTTCCGAAAATTGTGTCACTTCTCTATTGGTACCAAACATATTAAAATACAGAGAAAAAATTATGAAAGCCTTAGGTAAATTCACTAAAAGTAAAAATTTGATGCAAAAAACACATTCTGTTCGGAAGAATATTGAAACTATCTACTGGAAAAAATATCGATATGGGACAATAATATGATTTATAACAACAGTTATCTAAAATTACCTTCTAGTCTAAGATACGAATTAAGAACGACCTTCACCCATCCGTTTAATGGATGAAAAATATTTTATATTAATTTTAATATGTTATAAAATATATCGCGAGTGGGTTGGCTAAAAAATTCCTGGCAAGACTATGATTACTTAAAAATTCAAAAATAACTTTTTTTTAAACATTGCACTCATTTGTTTAAGGAACTTATTTTATTCCAATCGAAACTATAAAGCCCATAGAATATACAAACGTTAGGTTGTCTATTTTTTTCCTGGCATAACTATTGGGTTGGCAGGTATAAACAGGTAATTCGATACTAGTAATTTACATTCATCTGTTTAATGAATAAATCTTATATCAAAATAAAGGTAATTAAATGGCGAACAGAATGATATAGGGTTGTCTGCGAGAAATCTGGATTAAATTCCGGTTGGCGAACTTTAAAAAGCGAAATATTGGTGAAAATGAAAATGTGCGACAAAGAGGCCCGAGCAAATTATCCGGTGCGATAGAAGAGGACGCAGCATTGCAGCTGCGCGCGGCTCGTCCATCAGATGAAAAGAGTGCGCATACTATTTGTTCGTGCAATTCATTATATTTATTTCCTAAAGCAGTATTTTTTTTATAACACGAGGTATAATAACCAACAAAATCGAGTGACACGTTGGTTAGCTCAACTTCATTGTATTTATAGTTCTTATTTCACGAAAAGCCAACTTCAATGAACAATTTTTAAAAGTTTCATCATTAAAATCAATTACAGAATCGTCCGAGTAACACAAAAAACACTTTTTAGCCATTTTTTATCATAATATATTGTCAATTAATAACAACGATGCGTAGTAGCACGTTCTCTTGATTCGAATATTGAGGTTAACTGCACCAAAATAATGCTCAGAGTATTTACTAATCTATCGCTACCCTTCTCATTTGTACGAACAAATAGTATGCGCACTCTCTTTCATCCGATGGACGAGCCGCGCGCAGCTGCAATGCTGCGTCCTCTTCTATCGCACCGGATAGTTTGCTTGGACCTCTTTGTCGCACATTTTCATTCTCACCAATATTTCGCTTTTTAAAGTTCGCCAACCGGATTTTAAACCAGATTTTTCGCAGATAACCCTATATCATTCTGTTTGCAATTTAATTATCTTTATTTTGATATAAGTCTTATTCATTAAACAGATGAATGTAAATTACTAGTATCGAATTACCTGCTTATACCTGCCAACCCGATAGTTACGCCAGGAAAAAATAGACAACCTAACGTTTGAATATTCTATAGGCTTCATAGTTTCGATTGGAATAAAATTTGTTCCTTAAACAAACGAGTGCAATGTTTATAAAAAAAGTTATTTTTGAATTTTTAATTAATTTTTTAGCCAACCCACTCGCGATATATTTTATAATATATTAAAATTAATATAAAATATTTTTCATCCATTAAACGGATGGGTCAAGGTCGTCTTTAATTCGGATCCTCTACTATTCATTGGGCCACCATTTTTATATTAATATTTCTTATCTACGCGTAGTTCTTTCTAAAGTACAAAATAAGATTTTTAATTAAATATTTATATTGTTTGCCCTACATTAATAATTTGAAGATAAGATTTTTTTAATACATTCCAATTCGAACAATCTAGAGGAATCAGATGTGATAAATTTTTAGGCTACTTGAAAAAATGTTCGTGTGACTTTTACAACTGTTGTTTAGAACAAAAACCTTAAATTTATTTCCACATAAAGCTTAATACTTCTTTTGCCCCACTCAATATTTCTTTTCGATATGTATATACAGTAAATATTTATAATGACGTAATATCATTTATGTCCTACCAGATTATACCTCTCAGAATAAAATATCAATCACATTTCTATCTCTAGAAAACATCAATCTTTATTTAAGCAAAAAGTTATTTTCTGAGTAAAATTGATATGTCAGCAACAGACATTTTATTACTTTTAAAAGATTCTCATAAAACACATATTTTGTAACCTGTATAGGTCAAAGCCACCTGTAAAATGTCAACACATTTCATTTGATTCTTTCTCAAACAATTTCCCTAAGAATTTCTTCTCTTAGTATTTCCGCTTCAGAAAATTTTCCAGTCAAGATGTCTCTCCCAATAAACATTATACCCTTGTAAGTAACTTTAGCTCACTTCACATACGGTGACTGACTCGAAACATGTATAATCGTAACAGTAACCTTTTACACATAATCGCCATTGTGCAAAATGTATTTTATACCACTCCGCTTGAAATTAGGGATGAACTTATTCCTTTTCTGGAATTCAACAACTAAAAGATAGCATGGGAAATACTTAAAAATTGTTATTTGCAAAAATGTTGTGTTATTTCCTTCAATACTCATTTCAGCGGCAGCTTACTTCTAAATTATAACGTCATCATCTTAATTTTTTTCTTACACTATTTTCATGCTCTTCTAGATGCGTTGAACCTGTCCAAAATATTAATATTAATGTAATAGAAAAGTTGTTAGACCGACTTATTAATTGTTGGAAAATTTTTTTGGGTAAGCGTCCTTATTTTGAGAAAAACTACTTTTTTAACTTGCCGACGTTTCGGTAATTTTTTATTACCATCTTCAGGGCACTGTAAGATATAAAATTATGAAGTGTAACACTTGTAAAAAAATGCAAATAAAAAAAGTGTATATAATATAACATGTGGTACAAACAATAAAAAAAGTTATTAAATAAATAAATGGATATATGCACCTACAAACATACACAAAACACGTACATATACATATAAATAGATATTAAAAATCAGAACATATTAACAATAATTAAAAATATTTAAATATACTTTTTTTTAGGGCATCTCAAATTTAATTTAACAACATAATATCACACTTGGTAAAACTACATATGCAGTGAAAAATAATAAGTACTTACATTAATTATGAGTTTTTCCTGGTCACCATAAAATATATATAAAACAGGAAACAAACAGATAAAATCGTTGGGTATTAAGAAACCTTCTTTATTGTACTTATGTAACATATATACACACACATATATATATATATATATATATATATATATATAGGTATCACTTATATATATATATATATATATATATATATATATATATATATATATATATATATATATATATATATATATATATATATATATATATATATATATATATATATATATCACTTATAAATGTACAATTATCAGACTCTAGTGTGTAATGGTAATGACACGAATATGAATCTTTCTAAACGTTAAAGTATGCAAAAGACATGAGAAGGGATAAAAACCATCATAGATAAAAGAGAAAAAAAAATGATTATTTGCAATAATGGCAAGGACTGATTATTTGTTAAATATTTTGTAAATGCATTTTAAATTATAGCTATTTTTTACCTAACTTATTAATAAGATTAAAATAACATGCGTTTAAGTTCTCAATGTCTTTCCTTGAATTAACTGACTTAATTTTCTTTATATTGACCATTTCTTGAAATTTTCTCTTTTCAAGATTATGCTGTCTACCTACTATTGTTGTTTCATCAAAATTAAATTCGTGATTTAAACATTTGCAATGTTCTACTAATGATGTTGTGTTTATTTTATTTTTGTTTTTAACGTCTCTCATGTGCTCTTTCTTTCTGGTTTTTAAGAATCTACCTGTTTGGCCTATATAACTTTTTTCACAATCCTTGCACGGTATTTTGTATATGACATCTGACTGTAATTCTTTTGGTGTTTTCACTTTTAAATTTGTAAAGAAATTTTTCTTTGTCGTATTTTCACTCTTAAATGCAACATTAATTTTATCCGTGGAAAGCACCTTCCTTACTTTCTCAGAAAGATTTTTAACATATGGTAATTTGTAATATGTTTTTGTGTCTGAAGGTGAGGATCTAGTTGATAAGCTGTTATTATTGTTATTTATTATTCTGGTAATTAGTGAAATTGGGTATTGATTTTTTATTAGATAATTTTTTATTAGTTGTACATTTTTATTGTGAAATTGTGGGCTTGATAAATGAATTGCTCTATATATTAAGTTATTAATGATGTTTAATTTGTTTTTAATAGAATGTTCGGAATTAAAATTTAAAAAATCTCTCTGAGAAGGTGGGTTTGTGGTACCAGTTTACAAATAATACATTTTCAGTTGTTCGTATAACTTCAACATCTAAAAAGGATAGTCTATTGTTATTTTCAATTTCTATTGTAAATTGTAACTTTTCATGGAAGCTGTTAAACACGTTTAATAGTTCTTCTATTTTTGTTTTAGGTATTACCAGAAAAATGTCATCCACATACCGTTTAAAAATAGGTACTTCAAAAGACAATTTGCTTAAGCAGACTTCTTGTAAGTGAGACATGACCAAATCTGAACAAATAGGAGACATACAATTCCCCATACCTAGACCATATATTTGCTTAAAAAATTCCCCATTAAAGTTGAAATAACTACTTTCGGTGCAAAAATTAAATACCTCTTAATACCCAACGATTTTATCTGTTTGTTTCCTGTTTTATATATATTTTATGGTGACCAGGAAAAACTCATAATTAATGTAAGTACTTATTATTTTTCACTGCATCTGTAGTTTTACCAAGTGTGATATTATGTTGTTAAATTAAATTTGAGATGCCCTAAGAAAAGTTTATTTAAATATTTTTAATTATTGTTAATATGTTCTAATTTTTAATATCTACTTATATGTATATGTACGTGTTTTGTGTATGTTTGTGCATATATCCATTTATTTATTTAATAACTTTTTTTATTGTTTGTACCACGTTATATTATATACACTTTTTTTTATTTGCATTTTTTACAAGTGTTACACTTCATAATTTTATATCTTACAGTGCCCTGAAGATGGTAATAAAAATTACCGAGACGTCCGCAAGTTAAAAAAAGTAGTTTTTTCTCAAAATAAGGACCCTTACCCAAAAAAAATTTTCCAACAATTAATATTAATTTTATTTTATTGTTATTAATTTTATTTCCGTTTTTAGCAGAAAATGTTTTCAGATAAATAAGTTTTTTTTTTAACATTTATTTTCAAAAATACACATTTCAATGTCCTCAATTTATATAAGCAAGAGAAATGTCAATGAGCTTCGATTTTATATACCCAGTTCAATATTTCGCACGAGTCAGTTTCGACAATACTTCTTCGATTGCGTGATCTACAAAGCGGCCTACACACACTGTAACATGCACGCATCGACTTCTAGGTTTCATGAAAAGCATCAGCTTCAGTTCGCCCTACATTACGCCGATACGCCGATGCCAATCTACAGTATCGATGGTCGATGATTCGACTGCATCCTATAGCAAGTTAGAGATTTTATTTGTAATTTGTTTCGGACAAAGATAGGAGTGGGAACTGTCGGTACCCTAGATGTGATTCAGACTCCACAATAAATTGTAAAACCTCATCTCTCTTTATACGGTACAAAATGATAGCATTTTGAGAGGGTTATTTCGGTGAGAGGTGGTTAAGAAAACAAGGAAATAAGGAAATAAGAAAATAAGAGAACAAGAAAACAAGAAAACAAGAAAACATGTAGCTACAAAATGAGGAAAGAAGAAAAGAAGAAAACAAGAAAATAGGAAAATAGAAAAACAAGAATACAAGACAACATAAAATAAGAAAACAAGAAAACAAAAACAGGAAACAAGAAAACAAGGAACCGGAATTTTACTGCGTATCCTATGGACATAAACAGGAATAGTAGAGGGGATCCTTATTCCGCTATATCTTTAAATTATTGAAATAGTATGTTTATAAATAATACAGAAAATACATATATCACTTTATATTAGATATTCGTAAGTTTTAATAAACAAGAACAAAATTGTGTGGTGTAAAATTACAATATAAATCTTACATTCTGCTCTAGATCCCGATATATATGAATTTGGTATATGTAACTGTATTGGCGTGTCATATAAATATTTTTTATGTTAAGGACACGTTTACTTTGTATCGTTTTATTAAATATCGCAAATAGAACAGAATTCATATTTTGTAGAAAAATTCACCTCACAATTTTCATAAAATTAGAGAATTCCGTTTTTGTTTAAAAATTAAAATTTTTATTTGTTTAAAGAGAAACGTAATACAGAAACGGGTTTTATTTATTTTTCTGGTCACGTATTATTATAAATAAAGTTATAAATTTTTTTTGTTATTTTGTTTTTTAAACTGGCCACCAGAAAAAAAATTTAACTACGCCCATGTCGTAGACAGTATCTTGTTAGTACACTTTTAACAGAAATTCTATGGGTATCCGAGAAAAAGGAGAAGGTCGATTTTAAGCATCCAGTACAAAAACATACATATCGTTGAAGAGATTATTTAACCTCAAATACTTACGTCTCTATAAAAAATATTTGAAATGTTAAGCCGATTTCAATTTACACTCTCCTGCATTTTGACAAGAAACGAATAAAATCTTTCCTGTTAATCCTAAACAAAGTAAAATAACAATATGTTCGCATTAGATAAATTATTTAACGTTATCATTTTCGCATATGGTACATATCCGATTTTAAAAATGATTGCCAAAGAAACCATTTCATCATGGATTAGAAGCAAAGTTTAGTATTTGATTAAATGTTGTGTATTAATTTCTACAATAAAAATATGCATACAGCACAAGCAACATACACAAGGTAGGCCAGATTTTAATCAAGAAACTTAAGGAATCAATAGAATACGATAAAATAAATATGGATTTGTCATATAAACTTAGAGCTAAAAAATGCTCAGTAGGTTTTAACTTATTTTAGTTTTTCCGATATTTCTTTGGAAATAGTTGATATTGTTATGAAATTCGGAAGGTGAACGTTGAGTACATTAGTAGACTTCTCACCATAGTTTTCATCTCTCCATTCCAACCAGAGACAAAACGGGGGGGGGGTTGGAAGATATTCTGATAATGACTGATATTTTTGCTTCTTTTAAGCCACCTGTACACGCACAAAGGATGAAAATAACAAAACGAGCATTACAGACTTTTGAAGTTCAAGGTAAGAACTAAATATCCTATAAGTTTCATATATTTAAAATTTCAAAATTTCAAGCAGAGATTTTTTTTATAAAGAGTAGGCCAAACGAGTCAATTGTAGGTTTTATTTCTTCCACGATATGTGCACTTAATCTCTGAAAAATATTAGCTGTTTGCATACAACAGTTGAGACACTGGAGTCAGTTAAAAATCACGAAAAATCAGTAAAATACACGTATTTTCAGCACCGTGTTATTTTTCGGGGGTATTGATTGTGTGAATTTATTTTCTTTGTACAAAAACTATTATCTTTCAGCTTTGAAATGCCATATTGAACGTGTAGATATCTTTAATAGAAAAAAATTTACAGCTAATAATATTAAAGCATAAAAATGACGTTTTTTAAATGCATTAATTAGGGCAGGCGGGAACTGATGCATGCGAAAATTAAATGACGATGCATTTCCTTCTTTCGAAGCCTAAAGAAGATTCTCACAAAGTTTGAGCAAAATCTAAAATAAGCTGGCTTTACCGATTAGACGATTTCATATGGAATGACTCAAATATATGATTTATTAATCGGTAAAATTGAAATAACTCAAAATTTTCAAATATCAGTATATTATTATATTGAATACATATCATTGGACGTGTCTTGATGAGCTCTATTGACTAACATTTACAGTTTTGAACAATATTAACGGGTTCTAATTTTATATTTCAAAATGGGTTTTCTACATATTTGTGACCACCACTAGCCACACAAGTCCGGAAAATGACTTCAGTGAGTAAAACTGAAAAAGGGAAGGTTGACTGCATAAGGATGAAATTTTTAAAGTCAGTGGCGTAAGTAGGTTATTACCGCAAATCGTCATCTGTAATTATTGATCTCGAGAAATAGAGGATAATCATAAGTTGAGTTTTGTACGCAAACATTAGCCCTAAATCAGTTCATGAGGGAGCTTGTAACGAAGCTATTTATTTTTCGTTATTTTATTTTCATTTTACTAGAGTTTTAGTACATCCCGTATTAGCATACCTAGTAATGGTAACATAATAAACCAATTCACAATTTATTTCACATTATTCGAACAATATCATGATTCTTTCTTAGTGTAAGAATTAATTAACACAGGTGTACAAATATTTTAAATATCATACGCTATTAAAGTCTGCAGATCGTCGTACGCATCCCGCAATATAGATATACTAGCATTATTAGCCAGCGTACGCCACTAAGAATGGAGTTCCTCGCCAGCCACTGACCGTGACAGTCGGCTACCTTGCAAAGTAAGTACTCCCAATATCTAATAGTAGTGACATCATCAGCGACTTAAAACTATATAATATATTTCCGTATCTTTGATACTTGTAAAATTTTTATCATTAATGCAAGTTGGCTTCAAAAGCGTAGAAGTCACTGTGACACAGGTAATATCTAATGCGTCGATTTTCTATGCTTCTGTCCGCTTTGACGAGAGAGTGAAATCGGTCATCCTCCAAGCATCCTGAGCAGCAGTTGTGACCGTTCCTGTTCAGTAAGTACAATCCGTTCTTAAAAATATTACAAGTTTATATAAAGACAACATTTCCGTAGTTTTTATACTTATAAAATGTCATAAAATTATTATTGAAAACTGGCTGATACAAGTCAATGTGACGTAGGAAATATCTAAATCATCGATTTTCTACGTTCCGTCCGCTCTGACTTCTATTATTACTATTATTATTATAGAAATTTAAAACCGCGGAATCAGTCTCTCCGAACAGTGTGAGTAGGAGTTGTAACCGTTCCTGCGATATACCATTCCGTATGTAAAATCCGTTTTTAAGAATATTACACGTCGATTCACTGTGACGTAGTGAACAGCTAGTGTGCTAATTTTCTGCGACTGCCCTCTGACTGCTATTAATAATATAGAAATTACAGAGAGTGAAGTGGGTTATTCTCTAAGCACCATGTGCAGCAGTTGTCACCTACCGTTCCGTCAAACCAGCCGTATCAATACCGATCCGTCAACCACACCATCACTCCGAAGTAAGTGGAAGTTTGGACAAAATAGCCTACTTGGTTGTTGTTTGGACTCTGTTACCGTATTACTAATTTACTATTTTCTTCCCTAGGTTCAGTATTATACAACTTCTTTCTAACAGACCAGCTGTGCCCGAAGTTGTTCTAGCAATCCTGTGTTAATCGTTCCTCAAGGTAACGCCATACTTATTATGTACCTTCTGTTCTTCAATCCTTAAGGTACCGACGTATCGACATATATTTTCTTCCTAACAGATCAGCTGTGCTCGAAGTCCTGCCGGCGACATTGTGTTGGTCGATCCTCAAGGTAGCGCCATATTGACACACGTCTCTTCTGTTTTCGATCCTAAAGGTAGCGCCATATTAACATACGTACCTTCTGTTATTCAATCCTTAAGTTATCCTCATTCTAATCTATATATTTTCTTACAGGTATACAGCTCGTCAAGTACCAACCAATAACCAAATATCTGTATATGTTGATATAGTTTATTTATGTATAATAATAATTGGTGTTTGCTTCCTCGTTCTGCTGTTCGTACATTGCTCACTGTAATCATTTTGCTATGTTGCGTCTGACTGTTTAACCGCCTGTTACTTATACCGTTTTGCTAACTGTTACATTGAGGCACTGTATACCATCTTGCTAGCTAGTATCACCCTATGTATATTGTAGTGTAATTTAAGTGTACATAAATTGTATACATAGTACTTTGCAATAATAAATTACGACATAGCGACAGAAGTGTTTTTTTTTATTATTACTATTTTATCTCCGACCACGGGTTAACTTTTCTGTATATTTCCATTGCTTCATGGTAGTTACCCGGCCTCCATTATTCCGCTAATTTAGTACAGTGGTGTTCCTACACTCTAAAACAGGTACTGACGCTCGAAACCATACCCTAATAAAAGTTCACCCTACCGCTGTATTCTAGTGCCCAAAGTGACACTTCCCCTCTTATACAGACTGGAAGTACGTCACAAGCTACAATCCCCTAAAGGAGGTAAGTAGAACATAGTTATCTGCCAATAAAGTTGAAAAGTCTTTAGTTGCAAAAATGAAATTTGGACCATTTATTAATTTCAAAACGTTACATATTTTGCCAAATTTTTATCTAAATATCATGGTAGTTACCTCACTTCCACCTTAACTTTTTTCTTCTTTTTTAGACATTTAAAACGGAAAAGCAGTAGTAAAAAGTAGTAGTAGTGAAAATTGATTAAGAAAAAATGCTCTTACTACATATCGATAGGAGTTGTCCTTCGGGTATATAGCAACAAATTTAAAAAAGCTTTTATATTCATTGAAATGATCAAATAAAGTATTCATCATATCTCATAATTGAATGGTATTTAGGAAATGGTGCAGATAAAGTGAGGCAGGGAGGAGCAGGAAGATTTATTTATCTTTTATGAATCGTTCAAGTTAACTTCAAAGGAAATATATAATTTACTAGAGTAAATCCAGATATCAACAATTCTGTTTGCCGAAAGCATGATCAGCATAAGTGGTATACCATAATTAAAGCGTCGAGATGGTACGGCGTCTTAATTTTAAAAAATATGAATATCTAAATATGTTTTCTTTCCTTGGCCATTGAGATTTCTTTGTTTCGTATACACTGTATAACATAATAAAATATGTTTTAAAGTATTTGTGTTGCATTGCAAATTCTTAGAAGAGAAAGAATTAAATAAATTTTCGAAAGACAGCTTAAATGTAAAGACTTCATAATTGTCTAGAACTAAGTTCAGGCTCAATTTGACATTATTCCATATAATTCTGAGACATTTGCCAAAAGATAAAAAAATTTGTGGCCTCGACTTTTCCAATATTTTTTCTACCATCTTCAGAGATATGATTAATTTAGTTGTGGTATATTATCTAGTGAAACTGTATTACTCATTAGGATAAAGTCTATGATGCGAATCAAAGTCGTGTCGTCATCCGAATGAGTAATAGCTCTAGTAGACTATTATACTTTTTCAACGACTACCCGATAGAAACTTGCACTTTTATGAATAAATACGAAGATTAATTAATAGTTTGCTTAGTTTTCTTTCTACTTCTCACTCTTAGTAACAAAATTAATAGTAATGAAACAATTTTCAAAATGTACGTCTTGACTTAATATTTTCATTTGTGGTTAATAATTCTTATACATATAATAGGTACCTGTATTTTATAGAACTGGTGACAACAGATTATGACATTTGAAAATAATTATGACATTTAAATATTATACTGTGTCATAGCATCCGCAACTTGCCATAACCCGTGAGTAATGAATTATTACTCACGGCCATGAGTAATTAATGTATCGCATTAACTATCAGGAATCGTACATATAAATGAATTATTTAATAGGAGTAGAAACGTATTTTTAGTGCCTTGAAGAATTTTACTATTACAAGTTGTCTCAATTCTAAAACTTAAAAATAATGAGAAAAATTCATAGTCAGCTAGGTACATACAGGGCGCTGAGGTTTCCTCTTAAAATTTCGTTTACGATTATGGCATAAGGTGATCTACTTCAAGATGCATTAAACAAAAATAAAATTATCTCTAAATAATTACAATTAGGAACTTTCGGTTATTAAACAAATAGCAACCACTCATAACTACAACACTACTTTAATTGATACCTTACTAACAAAAAGATTAAATAAGTATGTCCAAAATACAGTGTACATAAATACATACAGAGAACTTCCATCTGAAATTCCATACCGTTCTCTTACGTTCATAGGTCCTGTTTCATATAAAATTTCTAACTGCTTTAAAAATATTTTACATATCTCCTTTAAATCAACTAACTCTATAGAAAAGTTGTTTGTCAATGGTAAAGATCAAATAGATCCACTAGATAGATGTGGGGTTTATAAACTTTCTTGCAATACATGCAGCGGCACATATATTGGTTGCACATATAGAAATTTTAAAACACCGTTAAAGAACACGTCTTGTGTATTAGCTCATCCTCAGGTTTTTCCCATTTCGCCAAACATCTAGTAGATAACAACCACACATTTGACAATACTCTTAAAATATTACATCTCGGTGACAAAAGAAATTTGATTAATAACCTTGAAAGTTTAGAAATCCTGAAAGATTCAAGAGATCCCAACACATTATCTCTGAATTCACAAATCCAGTTTCAATCTTCACTGACTTTCTCTGTGGTTATCTAGTTTATTTTACTTTATTTTTCTACTGATATCTGTTTCCATGTGCTCGATATTATAACAATATAACCTCATTTTCTTAGAAGTGAATATTTCCACCACGTTTAAATGCAATTTCGCTGCTATTACCATCTGCAGTTGAAATATAATAAACTCCAATATTGTAAAAAAAGAAACCTGGTTCACACATAGTTTTCTACCTTAATTTTTAATTTTTATTTTACGTTAGTTCTTAGAATGTTCGTTAGAGGGCACTATTTTTAATCAATTTTCATTATTAAAAAAATATTTATCCCCTATTAGATTTTAACTGTTGTAGTGTATGTATGTGTCTAAAAGAAAAAGCACGTTAATTTTAAGAATTTTATTAGAAAGTTAATTATATACAAACAAAAAATTTATATCTTACATTGACTTACAATTTTGACTATGTTGCAAAACTGTTTTAATTTTAATTTGACTACCCTGGTTTTTATTCATAAAAATGTAAGTATTATATAAAAATGAACCTCCTTTTTTACACATTTCAATTAATTAAATTTTACAGTATTCTATATTATAATTTTAAACTAACGTAATCCTTATTATTTTAAAATAATTTCAATCTTTCTTTACACAAATTTTATCAAACAATTTTTTTACCAATAAGTTTTTACTAGTAAAAAATTAAATAGTTGTCTTCTGTACTCTTGTTTTTTAAGTTTTATTAACTTATTAACATTTATATTTATGTATGTAACAACCATACTCATTTTCTATTGTAGTCCTGTGTCTGAGATGTGAAGTAATTTACTTGTTCACGAAACCGGTCACACTAATAAAAGGAATTTTATGAGATTTTTTCTGTTTGCTTTATCATGAAAAATAAAATGATAGCCAGGATAGTAGGTACCGGAAATTAGTGTATTCTTTTTAAAAAAGTTAATAGTATGCCACTGGCTAAAAAGAAACGAGACAGTTTTTGAAATATGGAACCGTTTTACAAATAGAGTGTGTTATCGCAAAAAGCTATTCTCGTTTCCGGCAAAACTAACTTTTTTTTTAATTCTTATTTAAAATGATTAATATAATGAATCTCTTCTTTTTTTTTTTTTTTTTTGATACATGTTATTTAAAAATGTGGGAAATGCAGCCATATTTTTTTAATCGAATGGTCAATTTCTTTAACAATATTCTCCTCTTTTTCCTTTTTCCAGTAACATAATAGGTAACTAATTATATTTTTTAGATAACGAATAATTATTCATGTAGTAGTAACTCCCAAGAAAGAAAAATAAGAATTCTTCTCTTTGTCCTACATATAGTGGAAAAACATCTATGTATTTATTTTCAATAGTTTTAATATTTAAAGTTACAATATTTCATACGTTGAATCTTAGAAATTAATAAAAATACTTATACATACATAAGGGTCACAGAGCATGAACATGAAAATATTATTTTATTTTATGAATACAAGCCTCTGTAATACTGAAGAATAAATTTAAAAAATGGGATGTTCCATTAAAAAAATTAAGGCTGCGGCTTCCTCATTTTTAAAACATATCTAATCGTTGACAGGATCACATTGTTTATTTTATTAATTACAAAGTAACATCCTTTTTTAATTGTATATCAGAAGATTACGAAATTTGCTGTAAACTTATGTCCAAATATGTAATAATAGTAGTGTGAGAAAGGCAGGCTGTGTTCCCCCACTATGCTTACCGTGATATACAAAAAAAATTTGGCCTCTCTATTTTAAAAATTAAAATATCCGCCGTTCTTGAGTTATAGAAATGTTTAAATCCATCAGTCAGAGACAACTTTTCTTTTCTGTATATCAGCATGGTAAGCAGAGTGGTGGAACGTACAATGCCTTTCTCACACTACTTGCAATATTTCATTAAAAAACCCTCTTGAAATAAGGACTTTATTTTCCTTAGTAGATCTAAGTAGTTAGCATTTCCTAAATTAATATACCATATTATTACAATATTCAGTTGTTTCATTTTAAATATAAGTATGCTATTCAACGAGCATGTAATGATAGCTATTATTCACGAGGGTAAAGTTTACGACACGAACCATAGGCAGTTCCGCATTTTGACTGGCGTGTAATGGCATATTTGATGAAGTTTTAATAAAAAATTCAAAGCCAGTGATTAACGATATCATTATTCACGGCGGTGAATAATGGATAGCATTATCCTTGAGGAAACATATACATAATGGATTCATTATGTATTAGTTGTGGATAAATAATATTATCTAAGAGTGAATTTCTCCATGGGTGCTCATAGGAAAATTTGTAAGAGGAAGGGGCAAAAGAAAAGTGACCGTTAATCGCTGTGTACATGAGGCGTGAACTGCAGTTGGGAAGTTCTAGGTTTACAAGTACCTCAAAATTTCTGTAACGCTATAATAATATTAAAAGCGCATAGATAATGTTCCATCGATTGTTTACTAACAGAATAGGAAGTAAACTATTTACATTCACTTACCAAAACCGGCACATTACCATGGTATGGTTATACTACTTTTCAAAATTAATATAACCATAACAAATTAAATAATTAACACCTGCCGAAAATTAATCTCGAAACATATAAACATACGATGACACGCGCCGTATTATTACGCTCTTTGCTAAAACGAAGAGTGTTACTGGTGGTGTTATATATTGGTGAAAGAGCAAACATTTTATACCATTGTGCTAGTCATCGAATTCTGAACAACATCAAATTTCTCTCAGTCTGTCCGCTTGTAAAATTGTTTGATACTATATACTTACATTATTTTGCTAATGTATTAAATAAATTAATAATTTGGATAAAATGATAAAACTAAAGACATAATAACAAACTAGCGCAGCGGGAGAATGGGTAACGAACAAAAAATATTATACACAAACACATGCCTTAGTACGCTGTAAATGCATATGAAATAGAAAAAAACGGTCAAATCGGAGCCTTGTTACCTCGCCACAATGTCTCAAATTACAAGTTGTTTACTGATTTAAAATTATGTCTGTATTGCATAATAATTCAGAATGTCGGAAATTGCTGCGAATAACAACTACTGCAAATTTTGTAAGTTGTGTTTTTTGCAGGTGATTGTTTAGTTTTTACTCCTATACTTTATTTAAAGTATAGGGTAAAATAAAAACAACTTAGAAATTTAATTTATTGCTTCTATTGTAGTCAAGACCTTATACATTGATGTCACCTACTCCGTTTCTCCAACACCACAATTACCACATACCATTTAAAAGTCATTAATTATTTCTGACCGTGGTACCCAAGTGCGTAAAGCGCTTATAGCTATATACTCGTTACCGAATATCAATAGTTCAAATCCATCCCGGAGCAAGTTAGAAATTTTATTTGTAATTTGTTTCGGATTAAGATGGAAGAGGAAACTGTCGATGCCCTATATGTGGTTCGGATTCTACAATAAACTGTAGCGCCTCGCCTCTCTTTACTCAACACAAAATCCTAGGATTTTCTGGGAGTTACTTCGATTACTTGAGAGGCAATTAAGAAAACATTAAAAACAAAACATTCTTACCTACTAAATTATTATTTTTATTAGGGCGTCGTAGTTGAATGGGTAAAGTGCTTATATCTAGTTACTGGGTATCGAATATCAATGGTTCGAATCCATCCCGGAGCAGGTTAGAAATTTTGTTTGTAATTTTTTTTGGATTAAGATGGAGGTGAACTGTCGATGACCTAGATGTGGTTCGGTCTCCACAATAAACTGTAGGGCCTGGTCTCTCTTTACTCAACACAAAATCCTAGAATTTTCTGGGAGTTACTTCGATGATTTGAGAGGCGGTTAAGAAAACATTTTTTTAAAGAAACATTAATTCATTAATGTTAATTGTTAAATACTATTTACCTACATTTATTTCCTGTTTTTGTTTAAAAAGTATTAGAAATTTAATAAAAGTTTCGGTTTCCACCAATTATTTACTTATATTTCTTGATTATACTAGAAACCGTCAAAGTCAGGGATAGCCACTGCCCTACCTTGCCCATTGACGCTCGTGGGCTGGTCCCTGGAATAGCCCAAAAAGTAAGACATACGATAAAAATAATTAAACACGAGAGGGACCTGACGTCCGAAGAGAATAAACACAAATTTTGTTAACACGAAATGGAAAAGAGAAAGCTTCAATAAGTAATTTAGAATCCCCCTAAACAAAAACCAGTTCTTTGCTTTTAACGAGATACCTACCTATAAAACATATTTTAGAAGGGTTACTTATTAAAGATAATTAAATATTTACTCTTTAAATGAAACAGTTGCATTACAGTATAATAGAGCGAAATTATTTTTAATGAACTCTGTAAAATCGATGTTGTTTAATTGTAATTAGGTTACGCGTCAGAACAAAGTGATATTAGTCAGATTTTAATAATAATTTCAATATTTGTAATAAGGTAAAATATTATTGAAAAGAAAATAATGAAAAATATTTTCTTTTAACTGTACTATGTTATTCTCTATGTATATACAATATTTCTGTAGTCACATCATGGGGTGATTTTTTACTCATTTTTTCTGCAATAAATTGGATAATATTATGACAACCAGATGCAAGTAATTTGTTTCCCTAACAAATGAGGATAAATTCTCTCACTTAGGCATTACAATAGTAATTATTTTCACTCGCCAATTGCACACATTTTTTAAAAGTACATGATTACGTACATAAATAAATCTGGATTTATTAAAAAAATATATGACCCCATTTTGTCCTAATACAATTAATATCTTCACAGGGTTGAATTCAGAATCAGGTGGACCACATACATAGTACAATAACCGTTTACCGATGTTTTTTTAATATTAATTAGTAGATCTTAATTTTAAAAAGTACGCGATATCTAACAAACGAATCTCTCGTTTATAATAACCAATAAAGTAATCATAACTGTACAGGTAAACAAATAAAGCGATTTAAGTAAAATCAAATATAAAAAAAAATTAATAATAAATAATAAATTTAGTAATAACATTCAAGTCCTTGTTCATTTAATTTTACAAATTGTTGTTTTGATTACTATGCCTTTAATTAATAATATTGTATAAATAATTGTATTTTTTTCATTTTTAAAAAAATTATGTTTTTTGATAAAAAATAATATACTGTTAATTACATATTAATTATTAGAATTGCAAAAAAATTTTCTCACCGAATGAACCACATGCAATGATAAATCCTTATAATTTTTTCAAGTAATGACCCTTAAGGGGCCTAGTCGGGAAAAAGCTTCGGATAGCTGTGTCACTCTCTAGAAAGTTTTTATACATGCGCCGCTGAATAATTTTGCTCTTGCCTATACCTTCACTGGACGTTTTATTCACCGACTTCATTGAGGTGCGATTCCCGATAGAGGTAACATTTCCTTGCTCCATTTGTAGTGACAAAGATACTTATTTAGAAAATTCTTTTTAACCAAATAGTACGGAATAAAAGTTTGAAACTTGCTGAGCATAATTATGAAGATTCATTCTAGACGACATGTATGAATTTTACCTCGAATTTTACCGATTGATATCATAATTCAGGAGCTAATCACGTTCAAATTTCACTTATATTTACAGTATAAATTTTCCCTACATAAAGTGAAAATTAATTAAAATAGATATACATGTACTCTCTAGTACACTTTCAACTACTGATCCTCCAAATTTGGTGTGATTTGACCAAACCGTATGGAAGAAATAAATTTTGAAAAATTACCTTACAAACACTGGTTTGATTAGCCCTCTTAAGCTTTGTGTTTTAAGTAACTGCCCTCCGCATTATAGCTGATAATAATAATGAATGTCAAAGACTTCTAGTAAATTAAAAAGTAAATTTAGGTATGCTTATTTATTTTATATTGCACAGGTAGAGAAATTCTACAAAAATGTATCATTGTATTTTTTTTGCTATTTTTAGATCAAGTAGGTATGATATGATCTTCACAGCACTGTAATAAAGATTTGGAAGAAATATTAAACCTTCTCATTATTTTACACCACTATTTTCATATGGAATTGTCTCAGAATATTATACTTATTAAATCTCTTTATGAATATTTTATTTGGTGTAGAAATACTAGTATTTTTGCACTTTGGCATGTTGTGGTACTTATACTTTGCTTACATCGACATTTTATTATTAACAGTAAAAAAGGGTATACAGATCGAGCCAACTCATTAGATACACAACAACGGTATGCGTAGTTTACAGTCGTCCGTCTGTTGCCAGCGCTAATGTCAGAAGATGCTTTTACAGTAGGTTAGAATATTGCCTTTCTTAAGAAGGAGGTCTTGTTGAGCAATTAATTTGTTTTATTTATTGCTTTATTTTACATATTATTTAATTTTTTTTAAAGTTGATATTATTTTTCTTTATTATTTATGAGAATATTTTTTTTAGATTTACTTTTGATTTCGAAAAAAAGGCTATATTTTCTCTCATGATATTTTTCATAATTTTAGTGTTTTACTATCTGTGACATCTCGGAAGAGACACTGAAATTGTGAAACATTCAAATAATTTTAGTAAATACGTTAATACGCACAGATTTCTTTACATCAACAAGCAGTAGTTTCCACCGTGACTTTAGCGATACTGATTCTACTTTACTTTGTCTCATATGTACTAATGCAACTCCCAGCAAGCGCCCTGACGCAATGGTTAACTTTCGTTCGTATTCAAATGGACAACTGTAAACTGCGCACACCGCTAGTCGTGTATCTAGTGGGTTGCCTCAATCTGTATAAAATGCAAAACTAAATTATAATTCTTGTAAACACATGCTACCATGCATTTTAGGACAATTGACGTCACACTCAAACCACGCCCATTTGTTTTCGTTTTCGAGCGTGTTCATTAAATTCAAATTTGAAAATTTTTTATTCTGGAATATAATAAAAAATTTTGAAAACTATATAGGAAGAAAACATTAAATAATATCTCCTATAGAAGTGTTATTCCAATAAAATATAATAATTTCCTTAATTTTGGATTATATTTATTGAGTACTTTAACCTCTTGATTTATTTGTGTTATAATTACTGCCTTAAAAAACAATCAAAATGTCGCTTACTTAAGATGATTGTGGCCCAGCTTAAATCATTACTGTGCTGTCCTCGCGTACTGTACTATACTAGGCTGGCCCTGCGTCTTACGCCCACACTAACTGAGCTGTATGGTAAGTTTCTAATAAATGATGACAAATTTAACATAGAGCTCTATTTCATGTAAAGGGGTATCCACAATTTTATTTGACACTTGTTAATTATGATTGTTCCGCTCTTCAACTATTCAAATTTGTCCCGGAATAATTATTCTAATTATAACTGAATCCGTTCGTCTGCTTCGTTTATCTTAGTTAACAGGATAGATTTAATGTTAAAGATCCCATTCAATCGACCTTTAGCAGTTAGATAACTAGGTCAGATAATTTTTTAATAATAAACATGGATAGGTTGATCTTTAAAGGGACTTCATTTGCTCCCAGAATTTTGGTCTAGCACACGTAAGGTAATTTAGTTTAAGGGCATTCAAACTGGTGTGGAAAAAAATTGGCATAACGTATGTGACATAAAGTTTGAGGTGAGAATGGTCACACTGTCAGAACCATCTAATTTGAATTAGATAGACTATTTTCCTCACATCATAAAAACTGAAATAGCAAGACTTTGAAAATTTGGACCAATAAAAGCTAACTTTCTGCGAAAATTGTATTCAAAGTGAAAATTTTACATAAAATTACAGCGAAAATTGCACTGGTCTTGACAGCTTAAAACGTAAGCTGAATCAATATAGAAATCGACGATTTTTTTCTTTCTCTTTTATTTTCCTATAAAGAAGCAGGTTTATAGAAGCAAAAGTAACATAATTAATTACCTACTTTTTAAATATTTTAAGTTTTTCTATAAAAAATAATTTTAAAATTCTGACTGAAAAAGTACTCTCGACTGCGTCTCGGACACTTTGTCAAATCACATCAAAATGAACTCATCAGTTCCCAGGCAACACGTTTTTATTCGCTGAATTTTCGGTAATTTTTAATGCATTTAATATATTAGGTTAGGTTAGGTTAGGTTTGTTGTGAGTGGGTCTTAGTAGACCCTCCACTGTGGCCATCAACAGGCCTATTGTGGCTCACGCCTAATTATATTTCACCCAATAAGTTCAGTCTCTTAATGAAACTGATGACTTATTGGGTGAGAATGTGTCCAGATCCTCTGGCAGCAGTTGCTCTTTGCCAAATATTGAGAATCGGATCCTCTCCACAGCGGGACAGGTGCATAAGATGTGGTCTGCCTACTCATCATCCTCCAGGCATAGACGGCACTCGGCGTTTTCCGCTAAGCCGAGTTTATGGAGATGATAGTTTAGTCGGCAGTGCCCGGTATATAGGCCTGTTAGAGTTTTCAACTTTACCCTGTTTAATTCTAAAAGTTTCTTAGCTCTTGATTTCAGAGGGTATTTTATAAACGCCTTCGAATGAACTAATCCTGGTAACTCTTGCCAATACTGGAGAGTTTGCCTTTCAGCCCAGGTTGAGATAGCCATCTTGGCAGTACTTGAGGATATGCTAAGTATTGGTTCTGATCCGATGAATCGTGATCCCGCTCCTTCTCTGGCTAAGACTTAATATATTACTACAAACAAGTTTTGGGAACAATTTTGCGTGCAATAAATTATTATTAAATAAAACCCAGTCTAGTGGCTCTAGACTTAACAAATACGGAATAATTATTTGTTGATACAACATGTCAAATTTGACAAAAATTTTTGCAAAATATATAAACTCGAAATGCGCAAATCTATCTAAAGGGTTTTTCAATAAGAGTGATCTTTTTTTTATAAATAAGACAACAAGGAATTGTGGCAAGCAAGACATTTTATTTTATTTTGAAGTACAATCGATGCAATTATGTTCTGAAAATAACATCATTTAAATGGCTGTCTCGCTCCTCTTACAGAACCGAATCCGATGAACCCAATTTTCAAGAACTTTATTCAGTAAATCAGGCCTTATGTTACGAGTACAGCGTTCAATATTAAATTTTAATGCATAAATTGTATCTGGCTTATCGGCATACACCAACGACTTCAAATAACCCCACAAAAAGTAGTCCCAAGGAGTTAAATCACAACTTTTTGTAGCCAATTGACATTAGCATTTTTCGAAGTAATCGCCTCACCGAACTTTTTACGCAATAAGTTGATTGTATCATCGGCTGTGTGACAGGTAGTCCGTCTTGTTGAAACCAGATGTTGGTCAAATCAATATCATTCAATTCAGACCATAATAAGTTCGTTATCCTCGACTTGTACTGCTCACCACTGACAGGAATGGCATCTCTGTTCTCATTTTCAAAGAAATAGAGATCGATGATGCCTCCATGTCAGAAACCCCACCAAATGGTTACTTTTCCGATATTTAAAGATTTCTCGTAAATAATTTGTGGATTCGCTTCACACCAGTAATGACAATTTTGTTTATTTACCGATCTACTGAGAAGAAAATGAGCTTCATCTGAGAAAATGATTTTCTTAAAAAGTTCAGCACCATTTTCAAGTTGTTTCAAGGCAAAATCAGCGAATTCACGGCGTTTACGATGACCCAAAGGCTGCAATTCTTGTGTGAGAACAATTTTGTAACGATGTAAACCAAAATCCCTGCGTAAAATACGCCAGGTAGATGTTGTAGATAGTTCCAACTCTTGAAAACGCCTTGGAATCGATAAATTTGGGTCTTCAACAACACTTGCCTGTTCGGCAGCAATGTTCTCATTATTTCGAGCAGTTCTTGTCTTACTGGCACGCGAACATTGTGTGAAGAAAAAGTACTTTCAAAATTTTAACAGTTCGACGAATTGTGAGCACACTGAGCTGATTGTGACGACCTTAAATTGGTAAAAGTGCACGATAAGTTGCACTAAAAGAACGATTATTTTGATAACAAAATTTGGTAAATGTTCGTTCAGTTTATGGCCTTTTGCTATTTTTGCAAAATTTTTGCAGAAATAGTGAGGAAACAGTGTCAGAAGTGATGTTTGAGAAATATAAATGTGCGCAAATGAATAATATAGCCGAGAAACTAACGGGACCGTGGAGCGAATAGGGGTGCTGGGTGGGTAAAAGCACAAGCGAAGAAATGATGTTTAATCAGTGTAAATTTTTGGAAATAAATAATTTAGGCAACAATGTGACGTGATTAGGGGTGGTGGGTGGGTAAAACATAAAGAAAATATTACATTTTCAGGGCAAGGAACATTGAAATAATAACCCAACCTAACCTAACCTGAATGGAATTATCGACGAACGTGCAGTCGCAGTTAAGTCTAACAAGACGCATCACAGTGTTGCCAAGTGTTGAAGCGAAGAAATGATGTTTAATCAGTGTAAATTTTTGAATTTATTGAACACACAATTTCCCAGTGGCACTGCACTAGAAATGGACGTGGATGGTTCACACATACTTGTTTCAAAATAATAACCCAACCTAACCTAACCTGAATGGAATTATCGACGAATGTGCAGGTTTCAAAATAATAACACAACCTAACCTAACCTGAATGGAATTATCGACGAATGTGCAGGTTTCAAAATAATAACACAACCTAACCTAACCTGAATGGTTCAGACATTGCAGACTTACTTGTTTCAAAATAATAACCCAACCTAACCTAACCTGAATGGAATTATCGACGAATGTGCAGGTTTCAAAATAATAACCCAACCTAACCTAACCTGAATGGTTCACACATTGCAGACATACTTGTTTCAAAATAATAACCCAACCTAACCTAACCTGAATGGAATTATCGACGAATGTGAATGAATTAAATTTTGATTGTAGGCTAATTCTTGTGAAATTTGGCAACATGTTATGTTAGGATGGTGACGTAGGACCTGACATGGTGGTCTTTATAGTGTAATAATTGTGAACTTTGTTTAATTAATTTTTATTAGTAATAAACATTTGCGCAATATTTGACAGTGTTTTTTGATGTCCCTATGATGTGAGGTGTGTGTAGGTATGTTTATTTTCTGTCTACTATAGAAGGCCATAAACTGGAGAATGACCAAAAATTGTATAATTTCCAAACGTTGTTGAGGTATGTATCTTTCCATGAATAAATTGCAAACCTTTTTGAATACAACTGACAGTGACAGACAATTTTGATATTTCAAATATGTCCACAATGTTAAATTGAAAACATCACCCCTGTTGAAAAACCTATTATTATTCAGTCGGAATTGTTTACATTTTTAGAGATCAACATGTTGGACGTTCGACCATTTACCGAACAATAGAGGAATGTAAATTCTTTACATTCCTCTATACATTCTGTATAACATACATGAAGTTACCAAAAACTGGGCAACCTCCACTTTTAGTCCTAAATAGAGTCAACAGATTAATCCAAAAGGCTAAAGATACAGTTGGAACGTCTCACGCATATTAGCTTATCGAATTGGAATTTCACTAATGCTGACAGTATTTAGGACAGAAATGGCTTAAAATATCGCAAAAGAAAGAAGTGTCCCAAATACATAGCGGCCAAGCTTGAGAGACTCCCCAGATGCTGCAGAGCATTAAGGCGTCATTTTATTGAAAACAGCGTGAACTATGGACGATGAAAAGTGTTTTACATTGTCCCATTCGGAAATGAAGTGTAATGATAATTTTTACAATTCCAATGTTCAAAACTGTCCAGATGAAGTAAAATGTAAATGAAAAGCGAAATTTGCCTACAATGCATTGGTCTAGTGTGCTATTTCTGAAGCTGGACGTTGGGTGAGTTAGAGGTGAAGTTGTAAATGCGAACGTTTATGTACGTAAATGTTTTTCAAAAATAATTAATTTTATTAATACTCATCATCAGAGTGGTGGAATAATATTTTGGCCAGGTCTGGCTTCATGTCATTATGCTTGTTAACCGATAATAACATAAATTTTGTACTCAAAGAGAATAATTCTCTGATTCCTCCGGTGTGACCTGTTGAAGAATTCTGGACACTTCTCAACAGAAAAATTTATGATAGTGGCTGGTAAGCCCAAAACAAACAACAGTTGCGGACATCAAAACTCCAGAAGGTCCGGAAATTTGATGTTAATATCGACCAGAGAAAAATGTAAGATGTTCTAAGAAAGTTGCATGCCATTGAGTAAAATAGCCCGTTATCGGTGTTGTAAAACTAGTTTCTCATTACTTCAGGATGTAGGAATATCCTCATATGTTCATTTTGCAATAACTTTTCTTCACTCCTTGATTAAGAGCTCTAACTATTTGCACAAAACTATGTAGCATACGTTATAGTATGAAACGCACGACACCGTCAGCTGTAATGGAAATCCTCCTAGATTTACCCCCTCTATATATAAAAATTTTCTCAGATAGCCAAGCAGCTATAAAAGTTCTTGGCTCCTACCTGTGTAACTCCAAAACGGTATGAAATTGTCAGAAGGCTCTAAATCATTTGAGCAAAAACAATAAAGTGACTCTGGTCTGGATACCCGGCCACTCTGGTATTGAAGGTAACGAAATAGCCAACTCCTTGGCCAGAGAAAGAGCGGGATCACGAATCATCGGACCAGAACCGATACTTGTCATAACTTTAAGTACTGCTAAGATGGCTATCTCAACCTGGGCTGAAAGGAAAACTCTCCAGTATTGGCAAGAGTTACCAGGATTAGTTTATCCGAAAGCGTTTATAAAATACTCTTTGAAATCAAGAGCTAAGAATCTTTTTGAGTTAAACAAGTAAATCTGAAAACTCTAACAGGGTTATATACCGGGCACTGACGACTAAACTACCATCTGCATAAACTCGGCCTAGCGGAAAACGCCGAGTGCCGTCTATGCCTGGAAGATGATGAGAAGGCAGACCACATCCCATGTATCTGTCCCGCTGTGGAGAGGATTCGATTTTCAATATTTGGCAAAGGGCAACTACTGCCCGAGGATCTGGACACATTCTAACTCAATAAAGTTATCAGTTTCGTTAAGAGACTGAACTTATTGGTTAAAATATAACTAGGTGTGAGCCACAATAAGCCTGGTGAAGGCCGCAGTGGAGGGTCCATAGGGACCTAATCACAATAAACCTACCTACCTATCTATAATATGAAACAGTTTTTGTGCTTTATGAAGATATATTGATCAAATTACCAAATTAATACATTCATATTTGTACATTTCTTGTAATATCTAGTGATTTTTGTTTCCATATTATCGTTTTTTTTCTTGATTATTGCTGGTCTCGATTATTTATAATGTCCAATTATTTAAGAAAACTACTATGATAAATATGTAAGGATCCAACTACTAATGTTAAACAATCAAACTTAAATATTTATTTGGTAAATGAAACAAGGATAATTTTGAATCAAATACAAGATGTTCCATTTAAAAAAAATGCCTAACATTGTTATGTGAAATTAGACCACTCAGTATGAACAAAGCCAGAAAGATAGGATGGTAAATGTTCAACAACATTTAAAACTTTTTTCTTGCCAATTATTTTCTCGTAAATCACAAGTACACGGTAACTGGGCCATTTGGTACAGGGTTTCGTTTATTTCTCTCTTCAATCTATCTGTATTACTTGCCCCATTAAAATCAATCAACCTTGTCAATAGCTCGCTTTCAACGGGCGGTAAACCCGCAGACCCCTTTCTGAGGTTATCATTTAATGGACACGTAGGGTTCTCAAGATTCGTAAATTTGCTTCATTTCATGTAACGATCGTGTCACCATCTATGAACTCTAACCATATACCAACGTAACTAATAACCCACGACAGCTGAAACATTGCAATTAAGTCACCTTTCAACCTCTTGGAAACTGGTTGCAATTCACTGGAGAACTTTTATATTATCCCGTTTAAACTAAAACAATTACTACGGCTATCCCCATATACATCTGTATCCTATGAAATTGCTTAATTTTTGTCACAAGCTCTAATGAAGACACTTTATTATCGGCGAAATTTCAAAAAGAATCATAGGGTTATTGCCACTTAAATTAATTTTATTGATATGTATTATTAAAATAAATATAAATTTTTCGATTAACGTAGCCAAAATGAATCTTTTGACGAAATGTCAATAATAGTTATTTACGAGGTTATTTATAACACAAGGATGAAAAATGCAGTGAAGAAAATAATTAATTTTTATTTATTTATTTAATTTAATTGAAAAATCTAATCGTAATCGACTTCACGTCAGTGACACAATCTAATAGGAATATCATGACAGTTTGTTTAATTTGTTTCTTGTATACGCTCTCCAAAATGGTAACTTTGGAAACTGTTTAGAATCCGCAAAATGCTATTTTAGCGAACTAGTACTTAAAATCGTCATGACAACACTTTAGCGAATTCAAATTTGGTTATTTAGAAAACATAATTAAATTGAATTTTGTGTATTTTTTCATTTATTTATTCATTTTATATGGCAAATATAGAAAAAGAAATACTATTTGGAGATATGAAAATGGTCATTTTCACACGGCCTTCTAATACACTATCGTATTGATGGCAATGGAAAATTCATATTATAATACAAGAGCTCTTTTTTTGGAAAGTTAATACAAAAAACATTGTATGCAATACGTATGCAAATGGCTTTAGTGAACTCGACTGGCGCCTCGTCTGAAAGCATTACGATTCGTCAGCTAAAGCTTTATTTTGCATACTTATTACATAAACTACTATTATAGTATTCATTATTTTGTTCATAATTGTTAACCGCCCGAAAAGTATTTTCGTCCTAGAACGAAAAATATCTTTCGGCTGGAAAAAAAGCAGTCGCCAAGCAACCACAACAAAAAGTAGTACCTTTTATTAAAATGTGATATTTTCGTCCAGATATCCGAACAAAAAAACCGTACTTTTCAATACAATCGAATAAAGAAAATTTATTGTGTTGAATTATAAGTGTTGTTGTTTATTTGGGAAATAGACCGATCAAATATATCTCGTGCTTATGATTTTGTATGAATAAATATTTATTTAAAGCACTCAAGATTTGTTGTTTGGTAACGTCCTTCGGCAAATTTAGTTCCAAAATCCCTTCCCCTACGAACTCGTGATTTTAATCACTAATTTGTCTGGTGACACTGCTAAGCAACAAACTTTCGTAAATAAAAATTTATTCGACAAATAATAAGCCCTTGATATGTTATTACTGAATACCTATGAACTAACAGCAATATGTTCTTCTAAACACAGTTTGCCATTTGAAATAAATATGGTGTTTTGAATATAAATATGCCTAGATAATTCTTTGATATTTAAACTTTTTTTTAGTACAAATAGGTGGAGATGTGGAGATTTAGAAATAACCCAATATAATTTTATTATAACATTGGCATCGTAAAATATTGAATAAATTTAATAAAACTGATACTAACAGTTTTTTTTTTGCGAAATCGCTCATATATTATGAACAACTGATGTAGTGAGTTTAATGTCATACCAAATTCATTGTTTTAGTTCCTCAATATCTCGTGGTTTATTTTGGTACACTTTATTCTTCACGTATCCCCACGAATGATCCAGGGGTGTTAGATCTGATGACCTCAATGGTCATTCAGTAGCTTCGCCTCTCCCAAGACATCTATTTGGAAATACTTATTTCAAGATCTGCAAATAGAAATTGCATAATCTGGAAGGGTACCATCTTGCTTATACCAAGTGTTGTCAGGTAGGTCCACATCCTGATTATTTGGAAACAAAACTGCTGATGTTGAAACATCTTTTTTGTAATAAAACGATTTAGAGGTTATTCGAAAATTAATGGACCGAGGACGGTGTCACCGATGATTCTTGTCCATATTTTTATTTTTAGAGGGTACTGTGGGTATCCCTCTTGCAAACAATGTAGATATTTTGTAGCCCGCTAGCGATAATTATATGTATTTGCGGTACCATTTAAGCAAAACGCACTTTCATCTCTAAAAACAATTTTTCGTAGAAAAATATTTCTATTCAATACTGAAAATTCCACTTGACAGTGTCAGAACTTATTGCAAAAGTATTGAAATAGTAAATGAATATTTGTATATTGACTGATATAATTAATTATTTATTAGAAAGTATTATATTTATTTTTATTTTAATGGGTGATCTAAATATTAACTTTTTAATTAACAGTCCCGCCACTGTCTACCTAAATAATTTGCTACTGATCTTTGATTGTAAACAAATAATTAATAATCCCACTAGGATAGCAGCTCAAAACGAAACATTAGATTTAATTATAACAAAGTCTGATCTAGGTATTAAGAACGTAGAAGTTTCAGATACGTGTTTTTCAGACCACAACGTTACATCTTGCTATATTGAATTAAACGGGTATGATTGCAAACCCATCGTAAAAGAGTTTCGTAGTTTCAGAAACTCTAACATTGATTTATTTAACTTAGATGCTTCTGCTATTAATTGGAATACTAAACTCATTAGATGAAAAAGTAGAATTCTTTAACGAATATCTCTTATATGTTTTTAATCAGCATGCTCCTTTAAAAGCAACTAATTATAAATCTGACAAGCGCCAAGAACCATGGTTTACATAGACACTATATGAGGTAAAAAAATTAAAGAATGGCATGGTTAAGATATAAGAAACCTAGAACTGCTGCTCATAGACAGTATTATTGCGAAATCGTAATTATTATAATAATGCCTTAATTCAAGAAATAACTACGTTCTACTCATTTTATATCAGCAATACAAAGAATAATGCAAAACAAATGTGAACTAATTTAAAGTCATGTGGAGTAGTAAAGGATAATATTACACAAAATCTTCCTGATGATATTTGTAATGCTGATAATATGAACTATTTTAGGAATTCCATGCCAAATTTAAAATCGAACCATCAACATACTGATCAATTTTTAGGAACAAAATTTATAAGTGATATTATTTATATTTACTTTCAAACTTGTTGCTTTTAAAAAAATTTAAGATATCATAAATAAACAAAAAGCTCACACCTTAGGTGCTGATGGAATATCAGCTAAAACATTACAGCTTCCTTTACAGTGGATATCGGGCCCCACTGACACATATTATTAATATGTCAATAAAATTAGGTGACTTGCCTCTACAATGGAAAATATTATGTATTAAACCGACAGCCAAGAAAAAAAATCCTGAACAACTTAAAGATCATTGCCCTATTAGCTTACTTTCGGTACCTCTTAAAATCACAGAATCAGCTGTATATGAACAACAATAATTCCTAGTAATCAGTTTGGAATCCGAAAAGGTCACAGTACCTCTTCACTACTAAGTAATATAACTGATGAAATTATGCGAGCTATTGACAACACTTAAATTTGATGAAATAATAAAAAAAAAGAATTGAATTCAAAAGAGTTAACAAGAAAGAAATCGATATTTGTTAAGAGGTTGATATTACTCGATCTTCAAAAACAAAACTGCATGAAAATTTATCAGTCGGCGTCCACTTGTAGTATTATAAGAAAATAAAACTGATTTAATGGGATCCTTTTTTTGAAAATGAGTTGGAAATGATTTATACCATCACATCTATAACGTAGCAACTGTAAGGGGGATATCTAAAAGAATATTTCTCTAGCAAACGGATAGACCAAAACATTCCATAGATTAAAAGACCGTCAAGATGTCCTGATTTGACACAATTTCATTTTTACTTATAGGTTACTGTCAAAGTATCTACTTTCAAAATCGTTCTATGTAATCAGGAAGGTTTGTCACGAGATAAAATGGGAAGTACTGAGAAGGTAATTCGAATAATTGACTACCGAAAAATACATTATCCTTGATATAAGTGTAAATATTTGTCCATTATTTATAATAATCATTAAAATGCTCATTAATTAATGTTTCATATAAACTTTAGCATCCGCCAACTTTTCTTTATCTGTCAGTTATAATAACCTAAAATTTAATAAAGAGTCGTTCATCAAATATTCCATCCCATAAATACGCTTATTATCAGTTAAGTCAGGAAGAGCATTAAGGTCCACATATTTTAAATACAATAAATTTTATTAAGGTGGCAAGACATTTTTCACGAGGAACCAGGTAAGCGATAAGAAAATGCCTGGCTATGCCACGATTTACAACCCTTCTTCCTTCCCCCCTTAAGTGCGAGAAATCATTTGTATGCTGCAGGCAGAACATTTCTCCCTTAATCATCCCCAAAAATTGTTATTAAGTATAAGATATCTGTTAATGAAGGGATTATATAAAACCCTGAGAAATTAATTGCTTAGAAGTTTGTGCTTTTCGTAAGACACAAACCTTGTGAAAGCTCAACAGATTTTGTCAATGTTATACAAGGAACACATAAAAATAATTACCTATCCCTATTTACTTTGATATAAACATCTGCATGCACATAAATTTCTTTTTACATCTTACACATCAACAGAGTTGCACATTCTTCATTTCTTAAACATTTTCAGAAGAAGGGCCAATAATACACATGGTAGAAGCTTATGTTTGTTAAATTAATTTTAAAGACTCGGTGGGTGCCAAAGTGAATGAACGATTTTATTTTGCTTATAACTTATTCCTGCAACGAAAGAAAGAAATAACAAAAACACAGACGAAAGCTGAAGAATGGGTGTCTTTTTTAATGAAATATTATGTCGGTCAAATAACCTCCATTCATTAAAATACATTGCACCAAACGTCTGACAAAATTTGTCATGACTGAAGCATAACCTCCGGGAGAGCCTCAATTTCCTTACAGATATTTATTTCCAGTTCTTCCAAATTTTGGAGCTTTTGTAAGTACATTTTGCTCTTCAGCGAGTCCCAAAAAAAAAGTCTGGAACCGCTATGTCAAGCGACGTTACAGGTCAGCTGAAGTTAGAGTTATGAGAAATCAAGTGCTCATGTAAAAGTCATTCCAGGAGCATTATCCAAACTCTAGCTGTAGGGTTTATTGTGCTATCTGGTTGAAACCAATATTTTATTGACATCTTCTTCTCCAAGTTGACGTAGGAAAAAGTTTTCAATAATTTTCAAGTATCTCTGTGATCTTACCATCATTATTTCACTATTCTCTTCAAGAAAATAGGGCCCTATGATCCTTGAGGCAAAAACTGCATATTCCAAAATTCAATATTGCTGTATGGTGGCATAGAGGATGCTTTGACCTTTGAAGGATTGCTTGCCTTGCTTTTCTTGGTTTTCGGTCCAATATTAGCCAGTTGATTTTCGTCTCACAATAGTTCCTTCGTTTTTCCATTTATGAACCCACCTTGCTATGGCCTTTCATCCAGAAGTATCGCTTTGGTTGAACTCAAATTGAAAATTGCGTTGCGTTACAATAATTATTGATTGAAATTTTGCAAAATTTTCAGCACAAATAATGCGCTGAATAATAGCCACAGTTCCATTATTGCAACTGTTAATAATTAATTGAAACCTATGTCAGTAAATCTCCAAAGTCTTCCTCTTTTGATTGATTTCAGCCACTTACTATTTGTATCAGCGGAAAATATTTATTAGCAAAAAAAACTGGTGTTTGTTTTCCTAATAAGTAAAGGCACATCAGAAAGTGAAATCACTCCATTGCACACTAGTAAACATAGTTTTTTCGCTAGGAGCTTTATTTAATTGCTTGACGTTTCTCCAATCTTAATTTCCATTTTGTCTAATTGTAGAATTTTAGAGTAGTGTTACTTCTGTCTCTGTAAATACGAGTAATACTTTAATAATAAAAGAATATTTTTAATGATTTGAATCGAGTTTTATTTCTAGATTAGTTTCTAAATCATGAATGTACCATATCTTCACTGCAGCTACCTAAGCCTCTATCAACCCTCCTATAGAGAAAGTGGTGTTCCTAAATAAAAAGTTTCATGCAAGATCCGTTACACACACAACCGGAGCCCTACTTTTGGGCGTCACAGTTGCCCTTTCTTCTTATGTAGAGAATAGCGCGTCACAATAGCAAACAAATCAATAACAGCGATAGCTTTATTTCTTCTTTGAATAATATATATAATTTTCGTAAAAGTTATCCTGTCAGAATTTTAATTCTGTTTAAAGTATTAAATGTCGATCATAACTTTCAGATTACATAAAATATTCCCATTTATTGACAATCAATAGACAGCAAGAGCTAACCAAACACATTGGCCACATTGACATCAGAAAACTTATCGTTTTTTTAATAAAAGTCTCTTATTATTAATTAATTATTATTAATAATAGAACTAAAATAAATCGAGAACTATGAAGGTAAACTTTTATTGTATTAAGAATATCAGAATGTCATAAAATTACTAGATTCCATGTGTACCTTCATCTTGAGAAATGGTTGTAAAAAACATAAATGAATAAAACAAATTTTGTATAGACGATAAAAAAATCATCCTTTCAGTATAGAAACAAGGGATAACATATATTTGCATGAGAGGGTGCAATAACATATATTTTTATTACGGCGTGTCTTATAGAATGTGTATCACCTAGAGACTAACTTTATTTCATATATTTGCAGGAATAAAAGTATCACAAAGAATTTAGTACTACAAAAAATTAAAAACAGTTTTACATTGTATTTGTATACGTTAAACAACGTATTGCTGTAAAATTTATCGTTAACCTGATTTCTAAAGCACAAATAAAAAATGCAATATGAGGATGGTCATGGAGGCTGATAAAGAAATACTGAGGTGAATTTATTAGAAAATATTTAAAAAATTGAAATATTATGTTATCAACAAAAAAATCACAACTTTTTATCGTCGATTTCTTGAAGTTTCATACAGAGTGTAACATAATGGAATGTAATAAATGAATGAGAGTATTTCTTGTCCATATTTAAGAATATACAAAAAAAATATATATATTTATTTAAATATCTTTTGAACAGATGAAGATACTGAAACGGAATATTGTGTGTACAACATATGAGTAAAATAGGTTTCAACGTGAAAGAAGTCCAACTTTAACCAGGGATGTAGGGTATACCGATTACGTTTTTGCCAATAATTATGACATGCCACTGAAAAAATAATTTTTTGGAAAATTTTTGGAGTAAGATTTAATTTTAAACGAAAATGATCTCTGGACTTTTTTGTATAGCTAGGGCCTAATTTGTTTAAATAGCGCGCAAAATAAAAAAAAACAAATTGGACAAAAATACTTTTTTATTAAAATACAATTTATTAGAAAATACAAACGAAACAAGAAATTTGTCACAATGATTTAAAACTATCGGGATAATTTTACAAGGGTTGTTTGAAATGATATCTCTGTGTCTCAATACACTTTTCGATATATTTTCTCAAAGATGTTCTCACTCTATCAAAGACTCCTGGATTCAGATGAATTTTCTAGCCCCCTTCTTCAATCCTATGACGAAGAATTTGTTTATCAGGAATAGGGGCAGCATAACCATAAGATTTTAAACGACGCTATAAATAATAATCCGATGGATTGAGGTCGTAGAGCGAGATGGCCCATCCATCGAATAGGATAAGTTTCATTGATATATATTCCTACGATCAAGGAAAAATGATGCTGACCACCTTCATGCATAAAAAGTACGTCGGCCTACTGCTGGTGAAATATCCTCAATTAGAAAATGCAAATCATTTTGAGGAAAATTGCGGTAAGATTCTCCATTATTCGTTCGGGGTTGAGCATATGGACCAATTAAAATATTTGATGTGGCCAGCACATAACTTTCTTATACTAGTATATATCATCCTGATCTAAAAAAATCATTCTATTTAATTCTTCACTTACCTCAATTAAATTTTAATAGCGTACCTTGAAATGTTTCATTAAAATTTTTAAATAACTAATTATCAGCGTCGTTCGTGTCAATAATAAATTCATGTCATATATTTTAATAATTTCTTCTTATTGACATTGACATTTTTGTAACTAAATTAGACATTTCAAATATTAAAGTGCCAAATTTATCCTAACCCCATTTAATGAGATCAAATGTATAAAAATTTCAGTTTACATGAGCTTTATTTAAGTACTTGGAAAATATATTTTATTGGCTTGATATAGTAGACATAGTTTATAATGTTTCGTCAAGAATATATTTTTTTGTAAAGACAAATACAAAAAAAGTTTGGGTCCTGTGGACCTCCTTTCAGCTGGCCAATTTTGCTCATTACCAAATTTTTCGTTGTCTTTGGCCTTTAGAACAAGTATACCAAATTTGAAAGCCTTATCTCAAAAACTGTGATTGCTATCGCGATAAAAGACATGCGGACAGATTTTTTTTTCATAAAGTTATGTTATTCGTCCAAAAATGCAATACATTTTTTTATTTTTTTTCACACAATTGCACCTATCTTCTTCTTTCATTCATTAGGTCTCTTCTGGTGGTACCATATTCACCAAATTTAATGTGTCACCTAAAATGTTGTTGAGAATCTTAATTACCAAATTTGGGAATTCTCCCATTAGTATTTTTGAGTTATTGCGGATACACACATACACACATACGCACGCACGCACGCACGCACGCACGCACGCACGCACGACCGCTCACATGCTCGCCCGTACACGCTCGTACGTACACACGCTCGTACGCATGCTCGCACGTACGCACGCACACGCACACACACACGCATACGCATACGCACACACATACTTCCACACACACGCACCGACATTCGGAAAATAGAAAGGATTCAGAGGGTTCAAATCATTTATATCAATCAAAATCTCGAGGTCGAAAAAAATCACGATTACTATACTTCCTTATATTAGGTATAAGAAAGTAAAAAGCGTTCACAATTCCAGCCAAGATATTAATCGAAAAACGTTTTTGGTGCCTCGACTGAATTATTTCGTGAGGATTTTCATCGGCCTATAAATAGTTATTATGAACATTTATAATACCATCACTATTAATTTCAACTTTATCCGTAAATGATACAGAAGAATAAATGAATGGTTTTGAATACATTTCTGTGGAAACCATGAACAGAATTTCATATGCGTACTGTATCCTCGGGATTCAGAACTTGAACTCTTTGTAAATGATAGGGATAAAACATACTGCTTCTTAATGTGCGATGAACCGTCATGTGACTCATATATGTAATTCTTCTTGTCTTTCGTACCGGGATTCGCTTCAACTGTTTCAAATATCCTTTCCTCCTGTCGAACCTTTCTTACTCTCGCCCATCTCCTTACTATTACTATCGCCACTTATTATGCCATTGTTGTGTCTCCTCTTAGCCAAATCTTAAATCCGCCACTGCCCATAACATACACGTAGTACTGAATTTGTGTTAATAAAGATCTATCTATCATAAATAAAGGCCTTTAAGTCTCCATTGGTGTAGATATTTTCTTTGCCAATGGCTCTGTTTACATTTAATATTTTCGTATCTTGTTTATGACATGAGGTGGGGAGGTAGCAATAAATTCCAGAGAAAGCTTTTATGTAGATATAATATTATATTATAAACACCTAATGGAATATTCCTAAACAATGTGAAATGGTAAAATATTCTTAAGTACTATCCAATAAAACTTGTTTCTTTATAAAAAAAGGGACCAAAAAAGTTAAAGGCTTCTTCAGGTAATTGGATGGCTTGAGCTATAAAAAACAATTCCTTACCGACCGACGGCGCTTATTATTGTCGACTATCCATTAGCAATTGATGGATATAGACGGATCGTGTGTTTACGCCCACTACTCCATGTTGAAAATGAATACACCAATGACTTCGAAGTTATTAGTATACACTCTAAATACGTAGTATTTATAAAACTATGTGAATTACAAGTAGATACGTAAATAATGAGAAATTAAAGACAAGTTTGTTACAATATCTTGCAGAACACTTTTGATACTTTATAATACTCTTGGAAAACAGCTAAATTTAATATTAGAAACCAAGTAATCCAGGAAATTGTAAAATTTCAAGATTTGTAATAGAGAAAATTATTTAAAAGTTATTTAAAAACATTTTATTTATTAAAAACATTTAAATTCATTAAGACTTTGTTGATTATAAATTCTGACAGCAGTTCTGGAGCAAACATGTGATGGCCCACGTGGGACATAAAACTGCATGATTAATTAATAGCAAATACCCAGTTACGCACCTGACCGAAGCAAACAAATACCAAGTAACATTGTAACACCTACATTACCATGCAAAATACTAACTGTAGTGTATTTACCTTATTACAGTATTATTTAACACTTGTAGGTCACTTGCCAATAGAAGACGGCTTTTTCTTCAAACAACTTAACATTTATTTAAGCACACTACTCGTTACAGATAATCGCCATTACAATACCTGGACCCGCTGATCATGCGCAATCTACATCTCACAGTGCCAACCATATAGTACGCACAGATTATATACTACAACTTCCCACACTCTAAATTGGTTAATTAAAATATGTCATAAAATAATCTCTCTGGTGGTCTGCGCATACGCTGCGGCTTACCAAAATTTCAGTACGAATTCCGTCTTCCCATCATTATTTGCGCTTAAATCGTTACTGAAATTTTCCTTAAAATTTTTATCTCTATTTAACATAAATCCTCAGCTAAACTAAAATCTAAATTCTTGCCATTTAACAAAATACTGCTCCGTACTATCTTATTTTCTAAGTCACTTCCGAATAATTCCTTGTCGTCACATAACTTGCACTCGCGAATTTGATTTATGTCTTTTCCGCGTCAAAGATGAACCACACACACTTACAATAAACGTATACGACCCCACGTTAACTTTACTTTCGTTTTCACCCCTACACTTTTAATTTGGCGTTGCTGACTCTTTTTTAAATTTTTAGATACTTTGTTATACATATTTTTATTAAATTTAGGACAATCCATAGGGTTAATTAAATTAAAATGAGTTCGAATATTACGCCCTAATAGTAATTTTGATGGAGTTTCACCTGTTGAGCAATGAATCGTATTCCTATAATCAAATAAGAACTCTTGTAATTTTTTGTTTAAATTTTTATCAGAATTATTTTTTTTTTTTAAGTTTCTTTGCTGTTCTAACTGAATTTTCAGCACTTCCATTCGTATTGGGGTGAAAAGGTGAAATTGTTTAGTGTTCGATATTATTTTGATATAAAAACTGTTTAAATTCGGATGACGTTTATTGTGGCCCGTTATCAGACACTAACAGCCTTGGTAACTCGATTCTTTCGCAAATAACTCTATTAACTTTTCAATATTTGTTGTAGACGTAATGTTACTCATTGGGAATATTTACAACTACACACACAAGTACTTTTTTTTTGAACGGACCAAAAAAATCTATATGAATACGCTCCCACGCATTTTCAAGATAAGGCCAAGAAATTAACAGACTTTTTTTAGGATTACTTTGAAATTATAAACATAATTCATAAGACTTACAATTGGACAACCTGGACCCGTTGCACAATCTACATCTCACACTGCTAACCATATAGTAAGCACAGATCATACACTACACTAACTTATGTAACTTATTGGTTAAATAATCTTGTAAACAATGAATTTTTATATTTGAATAACATAAAACCCGACGTGTTTAAATTTTTGCAAAAACAGAGTTTTGCATCTAGAGTATACATCCATCACGGAGCAACAAATTTTATTTGTAATTTGCTTCAGATTAAGATGGGAGTGAACTTTCGATGCCCTAGATATGGTTCGGACTCCACAATAAACTGTAGGGCCTCGTCTCTCTTTACTCAACACAAAATCCTAGAATTTTCTGGGAGTTACTTCGGTGACTTGAGAGGCGGTTAAGAAAACATTTTAAAAACATATGTACATACCAAATCGTTCATATTTAACAACGACGAATGCAGAACGAATATTAGTTGTGATGTATGCTAATGCAATGACAGACTTGGTCTTTCTAAATACTTAATACATTGTATCAAGCGGTATGTATTTTATTATTCATTTTTAATTTTTAACACGCTTTTATTAGCTTCACTTGTATGTTTGTTTGCTTGTTTGTTTGCTTGTTTGTTTGTAACCGACTCTTTGGACTCGATTTTGACCCACTTTAAACGGACAGATTTGATTGAAACTTTGTACACTGACGAAGAACCGGTAACAATACAAAAATTTGATAAGTTTATATCATTATCCTGACCAGGATCGCCAGTCCTTTCCTCACGTATCCTCTGCGTGAGAGCAAGAGGCTTAATATTGTAAGTATATTCCGTGATTGTCAGCTCGGTCGTTGGCAGAGCGGGCAAGTCTTAGTCGACGCGAAACGATGGGCTCCTTGGGCGAGAGTTCAAATCCCATGGCTGAAATAAAAATTTTTTTTTTTTTTCAGAAATATCTGTTGGATCGTAATATGTTATAATATCAGCATCAATAAGCAATATAAATATAGTTTAAAAAAACTACAAAACACGCTTTCATAGCACATCAAACTAAAAAGTGAAAAATAAATATAGTTTTAAAAAACTAAAAAACACGCTTTTAAAGCACATCAAACTAAAAAGTGAAAAATAATTATTAACATAAACTGAAAACAATAATGAACGAAAAATACTAGTATTTTTGTGAAAAAAGCGTGGGGCGCTTTGTGCCATATTTTTCGTATATCGAGCAACCCACGCTTTTTTCACAATAATACTAGTATTTTTTGTTCATTATTGTTTTCAGTTTATATTAATAATTATTTTTCACTTTTTTAGTTTGATGTGCTTTAAAAGCGTGTTTTTTAATTTTTTTTAAACTATATTTATATACATTTGCTTTTATTTGTCTACGTATATTCTTTTGTCAACCATAAGAGGCAGTAGTAGCTACCAGTTCTGAACTCTGGTCTAGTTTTGTGCATATCACCTAACGTCAACCTAGGAATTGACGTAATTTATCGCTACCCCTCCCCCTCCCCCGATCTGTACTTTTGACCCACTCCTCAACTCGCTTTTTGAATGGTATGTGTTCTTCTACGAGTACAAAATTCAACTTTTAAGTGATCTTGCTGAGATATTTTGATTACATTTCTCTTTCTTTACCTTTTCCAATTTTGTAATATGGCTACACCTCGTTCTTTTTCGTTCCTAGCCCATTTAGTCTAGTTCACAAGTTAAAAATGGTGTTAATTAGTAATAAAGGTCGTAAAAATATGGGCGATAGCTCATTGAATTTGGAATGACGTCTAGAAAAATGGATAAAAATTGTTTACCAGCACATAAAAAATTGCAAAAGTTATTAACAAATTAAAATAAAAAAAGGCATTTAGTTTTTCGCAAATAATTCAGAAACTATTAATAATTAAGCAATTAAAAAAAAAAAGAGATTCTTAAAGAGGACGAAATTTCCGATAAAAAAGTCCTAACTCCTGGAACTGTACTTCCATTATTAATAATTTTAATTTAATGGTGAAAATAGTGCTCCGCGCGGCGAGCGCGACGCTGTCGCAGACGTCAGAATCCGAGCGTAGCAACAGAAAAAATTTTTTTTAGCTATAAAATTTTAATTAAAAAATTTCAAAAAATTATCGGATCATCTAGACATCCCAAGGAACAATATCCACTTTTGTATGTCTATTACTGTATCTGTAATATTTAATAAGCTATGTCATAAAAGATTCAAAAATGACAAATAAACCTTAATTTTTTATAAACAAATGAGTATAATAGCTGATTAACAATAGTTACAAACTAGGTGATTAACTCATTTTAAAGATTAATTAATCCTTTATAAAAACGATTTGAATATCTATTGTCGTATCTCTAATAGTTTAAGAGATATAGAGGTTAATAACTTAACAAAAGAAGAAGGCACTTTAATTTCTTTAATAGCAAAATTGAAAATTCTATAAAAAATCGAATTTTTTTTTTGTATTGGTTAAATGTATGATTGTTTTTAGTATTTTTTTTCTATAAAAAAATATTAATACATTCGACCATTGTTTATTACAAATTGTTTATTTATATAAACAATTTATATAAACAAATATATTTTAACGAAAAAAAAATTTTTTTTACTTTGTAGAAAATTGCAAATGATAAATTTAATGAATAATGAAAAAAGTTAAAAAATGATTATTAACAATAAAAAATTTTTTTTAAGAAAAATTTTTTTTTAATTATAATATTCCACTATAATAATTTGGCAAAAAAATTTTTCTAAAATATGCAACTAATCCATTTGTTTATAACATTTTTTTTAATCAAATACAACTAAAAAGTTATAAAATCTAATAGTGTTTTGATATACAAAGACAGTGATAATAATATTGATAAAAAAAATTTTTCACCTTTTTTTATCGTTTATTAGTTTTTTGTTAACGTAAGAGATTAATAACTAATGAACTATAACATTTAAAAATATCGTGATGTGATTATTTCATAAAGTACATATACTTGTTACATTGTATCCAGCTTCGGTTATAATTTTCACGACTTTAGTTTAACAATTATCTGATTATAAACGTAAACGTGAACTCCAAAAAGATTTGTTAATTAAGAATAAGCGCATTTTATGAAAAATTTATGAAAAAATTTTTTTTAAGTGGATATTGTTCCTTGGGATGTCTAGATTATCCGATAATTTTTTTAAATTTTTTAATTAATATTTTATAGCTAAAAAAAATTTGTTTTGTTGCTACGGTCGGATTCTGAGGTCTGCGGCAGCGTCGCGCTCGCTGCGCAGAGCACTATTTTCACCATTAAATTAAAATTATTACGTGGAGTTCCGGGAGTTAGGACTTTTTTATCGGAAATTTCGTCCTCTTTAAGAATCTTTTTTTTTTAATTTCTTAATTATTAATAGTTCCTGAATTATTTGCGAAAAACTGAATACCTTTTTTTTATCTTAATTTGTTAATAACTTTTGCAATTTTTTAAGTGCTGGTAAACAATTTTTATACATTTTTCTAGACGTCATTCCGAATCCAATGAGCTCTCGCCTATATTTTTACGACTTTTATCAATTATTAACACCGTTTTTAACTTGTGAATTAGACTAATTGCCCTGGTAATTATTTGTACTTTTATATCACTTATGTGCATTTCTTTCATACAAGCCATGTCGATTTATTTTGAGTCTATATGTCTACGTATCTCGTTACTCTTTGTTGCATATATCCACATGACCCAATGTTCCACACTTAATTTTCATCTTATTTGCATTTATTACTATTTTAAACGTATCTCTTGATGACATGCTAATGAAAGCTAAGAGGGAGAATGCTTAAGGTAAAATTTAATTTGAGTTAAATTTCAGTTCAACTGTCTGTTGATCTAGCAGACACCGTTTAAACGCATTTAAAATAAAATAATTTACAGAAACTTTGCATACTATTTCACAAAATATTCGTCTAACACGTTTCCAACATAACACACAATAATATATTGTTTTAAACTTTATCCATTAATAATATGGTGAAAGTTATTAGGAGGGAAAAAGTTTGTCAGAAATTGTTGCCCTTCTTATACACTTAACCAAAAACATACAAATGTAGTCCATACGAAGGTTTAAACAAGTAATAGTAGTTGTGTACGTGCCTAAAATAATAATTTTTATAACTGAATCGGTTATTTCTTAATATTTCTTAACTCTAAGTCAATTTTAAGTAAAAATGAGTTAGACGCGGGAATTTGTCAATTCGATAATTTTTCATCAGTTGGTGCTAAAATATCGTAGGTCACCATATTCCATAAAATCAACTCGACTGTCATCAGCAATACAGCGCGTAAGTCACTGGCTACCGGAGATTTTTTTGATTTCCAAAAAATTGCCTAAACTGACTTAGGGTGTTTAAGAAATAACAGATTCAATTATTATTAAACAATTGATTTCACTAAGATTATAAATACACCGTATAATGTAAGTTAGGTAGCTACGCAACTACTTTATTCCTTTTTTTTTTTGGTGTACCAGTTTCTAAAGTGGTGTACATATTTTTAAAATTTGCGTTTTGATGAATTCTACACTGTGGGCCAAAACCTTTTTTAAAAGTTAATATTTTTCTTGTTATTCTACCAAATTTAATGATTTGGAATATATTTTTCCCGGAATAGTTGAGATTTAATGACCAACTTGAAACGCTGGTTAGTAGTGGAGAGGATATTTTTTTTAACTTGTACGGTTATTGTCGTTGCAAAAATAAACGCTTTAGTCGAAAATATGGAAAAAGTTTAAAAAGTACTCTAGAGGATTCGGAAAGAGTTCAAGTAAAACATTTCTTTTTACATTCAGGAAATTATTTATTTTTAATGTTCCCGTAAACCTATTGTGTATGTACAGTCTATTTATTATGTAAAGAAATAAATAGTGCCTATGATTTTTTCGTGATGTATGTAATGTAATGATTGATAACTAAAGCTGCAAATCTTTTCTGTGTATCATTGTCGTAGAGTACAGATGTACTTACTGTCGCCAGCATTCACCTTGACCGCGAAACTCTTTCTCCAGTCCAGTCTATTATTAGCTTTCGAGTTGTATACAAGTTAAGTCACTTGGGCGTATTGCATATTGTTATTGTGTTTTTATTTTATTTGTTGTACTGTATTGTTGATATCAATTTAATAATAAAGCATGGCAGACGTACGTAGGGGTAGAAAACGTCCATTTGTTGACAAAGTGAATAAATTCATAGGTGAATTCCCGGATTTATTCTATGATGGTGCTAAAATAATTTGTAAAGTGTGCGAGAAAGATTTGATGTGCTGGGATAGACGTGATTGTGGACTTCACGTAAATAATGTACAACATAAAAATAAAAAAAATGGCGTACCTTCGAAAACACAGTTTATGTTTAATTTACTATTAATGCTGATTGCCTGTGATGTTCCGCTGCACATAGTCGATAAACAACCATAATTCTATTTTAAATGTTATAGTACGAGTACTGGACCCTCTTAAACCGACAGTTCCACTGTTACTAGCTAGCAAAAAACTAAGTCAGTGTACTAACGAAACAATTACCAGGGTGGTGCTGGAGAAGTTAGAAAAATTTGAACTGTCAAAAAGTCAAGTGTTGATGTTTGTGACTGATGGCGCCGTGACAATGCGTTCGGTAGGCCGTTCTTTGCAAGAATAGGATTGTATGTTTATACATGTTACGTGTAAAGTGTATGCTTTACATCTTGTGGCAGAAACTATTCGAAAAGGTTTTCCAGAGGTGGATGCATTAATAGCAAGTACAAAAAAGTGTTTCTTAAATCTCCTAAACGTCTCCGTGCATTTCATAGCAAGTATCCCGGTATTCCTGAACCACCACAGCCGATTCTTACACGTTGGGGACCATGGTAGCAGGCAGCTTTTTATTATGCTGAATATTTCCAACAAATAAAAGCTGTGATACTACAATTCAATCCAGATGAGGCGGCAGCTATTAAGGAAAGCCAGACAAAATTTGAAGATATTTCCGTTGAAGCAGCTTTAAAAAATATTGCGAAGAACTATAAACCATTACATGAAAGCATAAAAAAAATTAGAAAACAGTGCGTTATCTTTAGCGGAGTCACTGCAAATAGTGACGAAGTAAATCTAATGCTACACGCAGGTGACGCAACAAATGAGCGCGTTAAAGAAAAGTTCGCAAGTGTGTTAAATAAAGACATCGGTTTTATCAAATTAAGACAAATATGTGATGGTGCAGCCCCAGATCCGTTATTGCGTTCAAAGACTATTGTGCGTGTATTACATCAGTAAATGTCGAAAGGTCGTTTTCAAAATTTAAGAATATATTTTCACCAAAGCGAACATCACTCATGGAGACAATCATAGAAACATACCTAATGCTGCATAATGGCTACACATCTTCTACAGTTTGTGATAAGCAAGCTAGTTCATCAACCTAGTTAAGAGGGTAAGTTTTACTACATTGTTAAAAATTGTAACAGTTTACTGTTACTGTATTAGTTAATTTCGCGTACGCCACTGTCCCACAGAACATTTTTGACGACCCTATTGATAACTGCTTCGTAGCATCAAATATTCCAAGGTTAGGTATTCTGGAAGTCACATATCAGCGAGAAAGTGGCAACATTGCCATTTTCTTCAAATTTCTGTTTGTAACTATAAAAATTTTATAGCTTACGATTTTTTTAATATAGTCTTGCATAAAGTCGATTAAATGAAAATAATAATGAATATAATAGTTGCAAATGTTTTATGTTAATTAATTTTAAAAAGATAATCAAGAAAATTATTAAACAAATAAGATGAGTAACAATGAAAATAATTTGACAGAGTATTAAACTTTGATAAATTTAAACAGATATATGACAAATAAACAAATCTATATAATATAATAATCAGTAATGACAATTAACGCATTTAACAAAAATAACAATTTATAAATCATCAGTTAAATCAAATTTAGCCATCTACATGTATTGTTTATAATAATAACTATATGTACAACAAGTACACATAAGATACGAGTAAGTAAATGTATTCTTTCGACCATTTTGACCAATATTAAACAGTGATAAGAAATAATTTCCACAAATGAAAAAAATAAGATCATTGTTTTAAATTGGAATTGTCTTAAATCCCCTTCATCATTTCGTTATCAAAATCTGATTTTTCTTCGTTATTTGAATATTAATGAAATTCTGCTAGTGAAATGATAAAAGCAGGTATATCTTCAAAACATGTTTGTCCCATTTTCATTACCATTCCTCCCTCATCAGATTTTCGCAATGCACCGTAGTATTTCGGTCTGTACACTGATGCAAGGACTTAAGCAATAAGTCTTCAGTCTACTTCAGAAAAGAGGACTGCTTGTTATAATAGTCCTTCGTTGCATGCCGTATTATTTTAATTGGGTTAAATTGGTAATGGTGTTACAGACACGCCGAATGGATTCTCACAATTCTCTTTTATTTAAATTTTGAACCTTTTACAGTTCTGTTAATTAGCTATTTCTACATTTCGCACTTCTTATAAGCAACTCTTGGTGGTTTATTAAGTAACATTGGGTGGTAACGAGTCACATATTTAAGTTGTGCCAATGAAGGAAATTTATCAATTTCTGAAAAAGGTTTGTGGCCATAGTCGTATGGTAGTCTCTCTCATTGTTTTTAAAATCCAAAAAAATCACAGTATCCCAACCACCCATGTTCACACCCTCCATGCAAAGTTGTATAACGTTTTACCTTATTTTTAATTTTAGACGGAGTACATTTTAAATCTATGTCGTTTATCCAGCGTCGAATTGGATACTCGTTCTGGTAAATCTAAGTGTCGTCCAGTTACAGGCAAATATCACTAAAATTCTGAAACTGAACAAATTTACCACATAAGTTGATTTTTAAAGAACTGATATATTTTTGTTCAAAAAGGATTTTTCTATCATTTGCAATTTTATATTTAAGCTCCATTGATTTCAGAATTGTACACAGGGTGTAAGAAAGTTTCATTGCCATATTTCAATGGGCGATTGTATATTGAAAAACATGAAGAAAACTTCCTATAAACATGTGTCCGAAAATTATTTCTACGGTAACTAGAGCCCTTTGAAGAAGTTATCCAAGAACTGGATTTTATTTAATAATAATAATAATAATAATAATAATAAACGACTTTATTTGTTATAACAACTGTTACAATGTATGGCTACATATAAAATAAAAACAATTTATTATTACAACAAAATGGCGAAGTTCGCTCTACCAGCACTGGAGGGTGTTGTAGCCCGCTCTTCCACTTCCATTTAATACCTCGGGAACCCTTCAAGCTGCAGATACCCATTTTAGCAGAGCCTATTATTATTGAGAGTCACCATTTAATTGTATTAACCAAGAGAAACATCAACAGGGGCATGCGGAAGTGGAGTGCGTCCACCTGCTTTACACCCCTATTTTTTTATCATCAGAATATTTCCCACTTATTTTTATACAAAAAAGCCCTCTCCCCCAAGGTCGTAGAATCAACTGTTTTCAAAAAAAGCGCCTACTTCCCTGTCTTCTTCAAGCCCCATTTACTTGATGAATCCTGGAATAAAATTTTTAAAGCGGTTTTTTTTGAAAACGGTTGGTTATACGAACTTCGAAGAAAATGGACCTTCTTTATATAAAAATGAGTGGGAAATCATATTTCGATGATAAAAGTCCAAAAAAAACAGAGACAAAAAATAGCAGTGTAAAGTAGGTGAACCTAGATTTTGAATTTGATTTGGGAGGTGGTTAAGGAAACATTTCACTTAGAGAAATATAATAACGTAATTGTAAATGGATTATAAAAATTAAAATTGTGGTTCTCTGCTTGAGAAGTAATGTAACGTTTTGACAAATCTAATGAAATCATAGCAAATGTTAAAATTTTAAACGGGGTTAAAGCGATGTACATGAACAATTGACAATCAGGAATATTCAAACCTAGCCTTATTTAATTTTATGTGCAAAGTTCTAATATACCTGGAGCTGCGGGGCACATCAATCATTTTGTTATTCTGACACTTTAATTATGTGCTGTGGCTGTGTATTTTGCTGATTAAATGTGAAGGGCGAACATATTCTACATTTCCTCCTATAAATGATTAACTTGTAAATGACGCTTTCAGAGAAGCTAGAGGTATAATAGGCAATTCCAACAAAAAATTTTTTTATTTGCTTATTTATTATAATTTTAAATTCTAAGTTCATTAAATTTTTTCCGAAATGTGTTGAGCTCCATAAATAATTAAGATTATTCAACCACCAAAACACAGTGATATAAATAGAAGAACTTTGACAGCACTGGTTCAGCAATAGAATAGTACGCATTATTTCACTAGTTGTTTAACTGGCGGCAAACATAATTGTTCTGAAATCATTATTAATTTATTTTCATTTGTAGTGATAAAAAATTTAAACAGGGAATATCTTGGGAAACAACTTATTGCTAGAGTTTGGATATCGGCTAGTTATTCCGGTGCCATCTGCAGGAACCTTAATAATAAATGCAAGTTTATGTCGTGAATTTGTTTATATTGTATACATTTTTATATATCCATATAAAAATTAACTTGTTTATGCATTTTCATTAATTATGTAATTTAAAAAACCTTATACGCATATAAAAGAGTTAATTGGATTATAAATTAAATTTCGTTTAATAATATAAAACTGTTTGCAAATGGAGATTCAAATATCCTCTAAAAATCATATACCCACCTAATGCAAACTGTGAATTAGTATTAACATTATTCTCGCAGCCAAAATATTATGCAATATTTCCTCGTGTTACTGCACTGCATACAATTTCATGTGATTTTTTCATGAACTTCTACTCAATACGCCACTATCTCCACAGCCTATACCAACCATATGGAGCAATTAGCTAAATGTAGCATCGTGTTACTACAAAAACTTTAACGATATTACAATTTGATACTAAAGGAGCAGGAGTTATTGCAAATGCTTAAGAAGCTGTTGACGATCTCAATGTCCAAAAAGATACGAAAGACAAGACAATTTACCATAATCGATGCGATGAATGTAGTGTCTGATCTTCGACAATATATGTCTGGGAACATCGCTGAACACGTAAACAAAAACTTAGAAAGTGTTTTACAGAACAATCCAAGGGACCAATTCTTGACCATTCGTTAAGATCAGAGGAATTCGTTTGCTGGAATATCATAAAAATTATTCTTGGCTCATCGTTGATTTTCGCATACGCTAAAATGTAGTCACTTTGCAGCGAGCGGGCTGCTGACAGTCGCAAAATGATACAGGGTAATATAACCAGATTTATATTTAAAGAAATTGATCAGTGAAAGTAAAGCGCTTTGTAGGTGCCAATAAAGGTAATACAACCAGGGTCGGACTGGCTCGGTAAGCAGGTCGGCAATTGTCGACGGGGCCAAATACTTCTGGGAGCCAAACTGAAAATTGAAACAAAGTTTTTTACATTTTCCTTTTTAGGGAATTATTTTCCATTAACAAAGTCAAAAATATTTGTCTGGCCCCCGAGTGCCAGCTAGTACAAGTAGTTTATTCTTTACTAGTGTAACCAGCGATTCGTAAGATGCTGAAAGATGTAAAATCGGCAGTAGTAGCGCATCCATCCTATATTAGCGAAGTTACTAGTCGCGCGCTTCTCGGTTCTGTAAGTAAATTAGACTCTGACTCACTATGCTTTATGCAATAAATATTGTTCACTTTTGACCAGCTGATGTGTATGGTATCATGCGGATTCGGCTCGTCTCTCTCAGTCCTATTAGTGAGTGGTGTGTTAGATGATTGTGTGTATTAACAGTTATTTATGTGCCAAGAGCGTAAAGTGAGTGTTTTAGTTCCGGCATTCATGCTAGGGACTAAAACACACTTTACACTCGAGTATATATAACATGTTTCCACGAGCGGGCACAATTTTTATTGCAAAAAAAATTAAATGTAAAAACTGAAGAATAGTAATCGGCCACGAAGCTTTTTTAGGTATCCTTGTCCTGAAATGGATTGAAACCTTTGATGTGAACATAACACGTAATTTTCCACAAAACACCAAAACATCATATACTGCACTCAACGCGCGTTTCACCAACCATGTTGGCATCACCTGAAAATGATTGAAACGGTTTTAACACCATATACTGTCTGAACGTTATTTGTGGCATTCCCTGAAATTTTCTTTTTCATTTTTGGGACTTACTACCACATGAATAATTCTTCGTTATCTAAAAGAATAATAATATAGTTAGTTATCCAGTATGATACTGAAAAAAATAAACCTCTGCGCTTGTGACTTTACGTCAAAAAATTAGTCAGAGGGTGTTTTTTGACAACCAATATGAGACACAAAAATAACATAATTCCCCAACGTTTCGGAAAATGAATTTGTCCCTTTTTTCAAAGTTATTTATCTTTTTTTGAATATGTCAAGTTTCACACTTGACATATTAAAAAAAATACTTTGAAAAAGGAAACACATTTGTTTTCCGAAACTATAGGGAATTATATTATTTTTGTGTCTCATATTGGTTGTCAAAAAACACCCTCTGACTAATTGTTTGACGTAAAGTCACAAGCGCAGGGATTTATTTTCCAGTAACATACTGGGTAACTAATTATATATAATTTGTTAACGAAGAATTATTCATGTGGTAGTAAGTACCAAAAAAGAATTACAACTATTGCCTATGGGGCCAAATGAGGCCAATCCGACCCTGAATACAACTCCCTTTATCTCTAAAGATACTATGATGTACTTTATGCGGGAGGGGATATACATTTGGAGACAATAGACACACACCCAATATCCAAATATGCAAGGATAATGTTTTCTTTAGAAAAGCTTCTAGACAGGGGATAGAACATGCGACTCTGGAGTGAGAGATGTGTCCTTACCGCTTGGTTATGAAGACATGGTAACCGTACTAAATCGAAAAATGTCAGTTATAATATAATTAAATAATATTAGAATTCCTAAAAAATCCCCTCTAACCACATTATTAAATATGAATATGCCTGAAATGGCTTCATAAAGGCTTTCCGATTGTCTAGAAGATAATCTAACAAATCCGTTTTTCTTTCAGTATTCTATTACATTTTTGTTTCCTTTTCAAATCAATTTTCCTAATTTTTTTCTATTAAAATACCCACATTTTATAAAAAGTGACAAAAATGTAAAAGCTATTTATGCCCTGAAATTTACGATGTTGTCATGTATACCAATCGCTCATTATAATACATTACCAACTCGATAACGGATATGGGTCAAGAATTTCAATAATTAATATTATATTAATTAAAATATCGAGAAAATATGCTTATCAAGTAAGTATGCCGTGGAAAGTGAATAAAACTAGATTCAAAACATTCATTTTGTCAAGAAAATAACGCTTCAAATAATAAAAGTGTGATGTGGAAGCAAGAAGAAATTTGATAGATAATAATACGTGTGTACTGTTAATTTAATAAGTTTACTCTTTATCGCTAAATTTGTTGTTGTTTGTTGTATTTTAATTATTGTTGTTATTGTGTAACATGTATACATGGGATGAAAAAGTGGACATGTTATTAATTTTTGGAGAATGCCACAAAAATTTCAGAATCGCTGCAGATTTGTGTGCCCATAGGTAACCGAACAGACATCATCCATGTTTTCAATATTTTCCAATTATGGAGAAATAAAGCAGGAAAGGAATTGATAACAGTCCTGCAGCTTTTATCGTTGATGAAGCGACAGAAATTAATCTGTGGGCTTTTGTAGAAGTGAATCCTACTGCTTTTACTAGAGAAATTGGCCACGAGGTGCAAATGTCATGAATCAGTAAGAAAGATTCTCAAAAAATATGGTTACCGCTCGTTTAAATATCAAGTACACCAGCATTTGCACGAAGATGATGGCAACCGAAGATTAGCTTATTGTGACTGGTCACATCAGAACAATACCGCTAACTCGAATATTGTTTCTTTAATATTGTTATCTGTGGGAGTCGAGATTCACCAACAATGGAATATTCAATAAACAAAACAATAGATATTGGGCCCAAGCAAATCAACATTTAATGAGGCAAAATAATTTTCAGGAAAGATTTGTAGTACATGTGTGGGCTGGGGTGATTGGTACAAGAATTATCGGACTTATTTTATTTCAAGAACCTTTGACAGGGGAGAGATATTTAGAATTCCTACAAAATGATACTGAAGAAATGTTGCGGGCTTACCACTTGCAGTTTCTGAACAAATGTATTTTCAACAAGATGGGACTCCGCCTCATAATGCCGTCCGAGTTATGGCCCATTTAGTGAACTGGTATAATAGGCGAGTAATTGCAACACATGGACCTGTACCTTGGCATGCTCGCTTATCAGATCTAAGCATTTTAGATTTTTTTGTGTGGGGGTTATGTGAAAGTGTTATGTGAATTTTTTTATACACTCCCCCAAATACTTGTAATTTTACAAAATCGTATCCGTGAAGTTTTTTGCAAGTATAACTCCTGCTATGTTGCGAAATGTTATGCGAAACATCATTGACCGAACCAGAAAATGTCAAGAAGATAATCTCTTTAACTTCAATTGGAAGTTTATTATATATACTTAATAGACATAATATTAGGTCCCTTCGCTGTAGTAGTTAATCTATGTTGTGGAACAGTGATGTTAAAAGTTTCCCTTAAGTAATGCGTTGATTTTCTATTTCTTGGTATATATTTGTCAATATGAGAATTTTGTAAATTACACGTCTAAGAATGTACAATGAAGGAACTGTTAATATATCTAATTTTTTGAAAGAGAAGTTTTACAGGAATCATATGAAGATTTAAGTGATGTATCAATTTGATTACCCCATGACAGATAAGGGTATTTGACAGCATCATGTTGAATAATAGATTTATTGCCTATTTTTATTAGTAAGCCAGAGTTAAGGGGCTTAATGGAAAATAATGAGAAATTGGTTTTATGGACATTTAGGTCAAAACCATTATGAAAACAATATTTTCGCATTAAAGATATTGTCTTATTTGCTTTGGATGCTAGAATATGGAAATGATCGTCTGAGCAGTAACTGTGTCATCAGCAAAGATAGATATAAAAGTTTCATTCATATAAGAATAAATGTCGGTAATAAAAGAATAAACAACAGTGGTCCCAACACACTACCCTGGGGAACCCCAGTGGAAACGTGATTAAGATCAGAATTGTAAATCCCATTATTAGCGGTTAGAGATATATTTTGATACCTATTTAGTAAATATGTTTTAATCCAGCCCAGTGTGGGTCCCCTTATGGCATAATTTTCCAATTTATCTATAAGAAGACTGTGATCCACGGTTAGTCGTGTTAGAGCAAAAAATACACATGCACATTTTTCTTTATTTTCAAAGCTATTAAATATAAAGTTATACTTATAATGATAGGATGGGATCTTGTGTAGAATAACCACTTCTAAACCAAAACTGATTATCTATCAAAATTTTTTTCTGTACTCAAAAAATTAGTAAGTCTAATATAGCATGATTTTTCATAAATCTTAGAAAATACTGACAATAGTACTACACCTCTATAAATAGATAAAATTAATTTATCAGACCTCTTATGTATGAATAAAATAGTAAGGAGCACCATCGAAATAAATGGGGTGCATTTTGATAATCATTATTATGATAAAAATTTAGGTACGTTATTCATTGTTAACTGGTGTTAATAAAATTCTCATTTCCATTTATTTGTATTTACGATAGACATTTTCACTAAGACTACCTATTTTCAAAAAAAAAGTATAAAAAAAAATCTTACCTTAAAATCAAAACCAGAAAAAACACTAAAACAAAAAACATGTGTATTTCAACCGGACGCTAAAGCAATTTCGCACGCCCCTGATTGATGCTCCTCTTTCTCATCGCCAATATCCATTTGGCATGATGACGGTCTCGGATGCTAGGGCCAGGCAGGACTATTGCCTTTTTACCCTAGTCATCGCTGTAGACCTGGACCGGCCTCGTGCAGGGCGGGTTAACTTACTTTACGAACGGCCCCACTCACAAATGTGAGCGGTGCCGAAGATTTCGGTCAACCTCCCTGGGTCCTGGCTGATGAACCCTGCTGGCTAGGGCCTCTTCTGGCGCTCTTCTGTCTTCGTCTTCTTTCTTCGCCAGCTTGTCACCCCCGGGGGTAGTCATCTGTCTGTCAGGGACTGTGTGGATATTCTGTGACTTGGGATTGACTGCCAGTACACAAAGTGGCAATTGACACATTGTCATCTGGATCATCGGACAAGGTGAGGATGAACTGTGTAGCTCTAGGAGGTGAAGGCCTAAGTGCTTTCTTAGCACTTTCGTCCTTCACGGAGCCAGGGGACAACGGGCACTGGTCGGTTTACTGACCGGCGCCCGCAAGGTTCGTGGGAGGGTGGTTGGTCGTGTCATGTCTTTTCAGTGGGTTTGGTCCATCTGTAAGGAAAGGATTAGTTATACTTACCCGTTATCCAGTAACTGTACCTTCGGCCTCTTGTGCCTCGGTGCGTCGGCCGGATCATAGGAGGTGGCCTCCCTGATCAGCGGGTTCCTGTGCTCCTCAGCTAAGGTGTACAGTTTCTTCGCTCTATCCCGGATGATTTCGGTGACTGGTGTGTACTCCAGGTCCCTGAAGATGTCAGCGTTTCTAACGTACCATGGCGCGCCCACCGCTGTCCTGATGGCCACGTTTTCCACGGCTTGGATCTTCTTCAGATAGGTCTTCGCTTGGTATCCCCATGCTACGGAGGCGTAGGTCAGCTGTGGTCTGATGAGTGCTTTGACTAGCAGAAGCTTGTTCCTCAGACTGAGCCTGCTCTGGTTCCCTACCATCGGGTAGATGAGAGCTCTCGTCCGTTTGGCCTTTACCACGATGGCTTCGGTGTTCTGTCTCCATGTCAGGCCTTTATCCATGATTACGCCAAGGTACTTGACGGAATCGTGCCATTGGATGTCCTCGCCGAACATGGAGACGTGTCCTGTGGGGGTTTCCTTGCGTCCTTTCCTGAAGAGAATCGTCTGGCTTTTCTCCGCGTTGACTGCGACTTTCCACTTGATACACCATTCTTCCAGAAGAGAGGCTGCCTCTTGAAGTCTTCTGGTGGCTGTTCTCGCACTCCAGGATCTGGCCGTGACTGCCGTGTCGTCCGCGTAGAGTGCCATTGCGGTGCCTTCGGCCCTTGGGAGATCAGAGGTGAAGACAGCGAACAGATGGGGTGACAGCACAGAGCCTTGGGGGACTCTGGCTTCCATCGGTCGATACGTGGACACACAGTCCCTGATCTTCACTCGCATCTGTCTCCCGTGCAGGTATGATCTAACTAGTTTGACGAGTGCAATGGGATAACCCATACTCATCATTTTAGCTAGTAGACCATCGTGCCAGACCCTGTCGAAAGCCTTCGCAACGTCCAGGAGTAGTGCCGCCGTGACCTGTCTTTGGTTGAAACCTTTGGTGACTTCTTCGGTGATCCTGAGCACTTGGAGTTCCGTACTATGTCCTGTCCTGTACGCGAACTGTTCATCCGGGATGATTTGGAGCTCTTCGGTTTCCTCTTCTATTCTTCTCAAGATGACGCGCTCGGCTACCTTGCTCACAGCTGAGAGTAGGCTGATGGGCCTGTAAGAGGAGGGAAAGAGTAGTTCCTTACCTGGCTTCGGGATGACTATGACGTCGGCCTTCTTCCACCTGTCCGGAAAGTATCTGAGTCTCAAGATCCCGTTGATGATATTCACCAGGGCTGCCACCCCTTTGCTGGGTAGCTTCTTGAGGGCGATGTTTCCGATCTTGTCACATCCAGGGAGCTTTCCTCGGCTTTAAGCTCCTTAGAATCTCCTTGACCTCCTCTGGAGTGGTCGGACGGATGTGATCATCGTCTGGCAGGCGGAGCATCCGAAGCACTCTGCGTTCCACGTCATCAACCCAGTCCTCGTCCTCATCATCGAGTTGGTTTTCCCTACACTGCAGTTCCAAGCTGTCCGCGAATGCTTCAGCTTTTTCCCTGGCAAGTGTAGACAATCCCATTCTCTCCGTGGATTGGGGACATTGGTTTCGGCCTGTTCCGCAGAGCACGCTGGGTGTTCCAGATGCTCCTGTCCTGTGGGTCCAGTGATTCCAGGTGACGCTGCCATCCTTCTTGACGGTGTTCCTGGAGGGCAGCTTTGACTCTCCTGTTCAGCGTGTTATACGCGTGCCTGTCCACAGGGAGTCTAGTCCTTTGGGCCCTTTTCTTCGTCCTTCGTCTGTCCCGAATCAGCTGCCTGAGGTCCTCCGTGAGGTTTGCCATCGGCGTTGGTGCCCTTCTGGTCTCTGTCTCTGTAGTGCTTTCCTCCATCGCTTCCTGGATCTGGTTTTCCAGGGAGGTGATGGCCCTCTCCACATCTTCCTCGGATTCAATCCTGGGAATATGTGCAATGTTCCTTTGCAGTGCTGCACGGAACAATTCCCAGTCTGTCCTCCTTTTGATGAAGGTCCCAGTGTCCACATCATCCTTCTCTCCTAGGTCCAAGAAGATCGGATTATGCTCGGTGGAACCTTCCGTCCTGGTAGAGATTTCCGCATTGAGGGTCATCTCCTTCATTATAGCGATGTCCAGCACATCCGGTCGGTGGATCCCATTGTCGTGCGTCGGCTCGTCCGGTCCTAGTGCCTGCATGTTGCCAGCGTGTCGTCCCAGGAATCTCAGCAGATCTCGTCCTAGAGTGTTGGTGACTCTGCTGTTCCATTCCTGTGACTTGGCGTTCAGGTCTCCTATGGCAAGCACCTGAGTCTGGTCCTGGAATATTGCATCCAGGTCCGTGTCCAGGATCCGGCATCGGGGCGGCTGATAACAGGATACCACTTGAATGTCGCCATTTCGTGCCGTTGACACTACTACGGCGGTGGCTTCCAGGTTTTCCATGTCCGGCAGCACGATTGGATGGTGGTCGATCGACTTCTTTACCAGCAGGGCTACTCCTCTCATGGGCCTTGGTCCAGCGTAGTCCTTCCTGTAGACATGGTAGCCAGGGAAGTTGGCTGGCCTCAGCGGCGTCATCTTCGTTTCCTGTAGTGCCAACACGTCTATGTCGTACCGGGCTAGGAGTTCCTCCACTTCAAGTTTTCTTCCTTGTAGCCCGTTAACGTTCCATGAGGCGATCTGCAGGAAGTTCGGCTTCACCTGAAAAGACATTACAGATTAGTAAAGCCTGGCATCTGTGCAAAAAAATGCGCTCATTGCTGAGCACATTTGCTGCATCTGTTTGAGCACCGCGGTGAGGTTTTGGGCCTCCACGGGTGCTCGTTGTTGCCTGGCAGGGCCGGCGCTCGGCCCTGCGTTACCTTGAGCTACCCTTGCGTAGCTCAGCCCGCTGGTGGCGGGTCTTTTGGCCTCCCTCGGTGGCTGTTGGGTCCTTGGAGCCTGCTTCTGGGGGCCGCGGGCTTCTTGGGATATTTGGGACATCCTTTATAGCTGGCCGGGTGCGCTCCCTGGCAGTTTGCGCATCTCGCTGGGACGTCCTGCTTCTTTTTGCAGTCCGCTGTCCGATGGGCCTCGCCGCACTTCACGCACTTGGCCTGTGCGGTGCACCTACCCTGTGCGTGGCCGAAGCGCTGGCATCGGTGGCACTGGGTGACGCTCTGTTGCGCCCTTTGTCTCTCTGTGCGGACTACCAGGTAGCAGCACCTCGTTACCTCCAGGATCTTCTCCTGGTCCAGTGGCACTTGGACCAGTACCAGTGGGATCTCCATCTTGGTCCTCCTCGACGTCATCCGCTGAACAGAGATCGGCGAGAAGCCCTTGTCTTCCAGGTCTTTCTTGATCTCTTCGCAGCTTACGCCACTAGGGATGCCGCGTATCACTACCCTCAGGAGCCTCTCTTCAGGGAGCGCGTAGGTGTGGTACTCCTTTTCTCCTGTGTGAAGATTTTTGTCATCTTCCTATAATCTTCACTCGTTGATGGGTCGATGGAGATGCCTTCACCAATGACGCGGGCCTTCTTGAAGTTGACGTTTGCCTCGCGCAAACGTCTGCTTACCACCGTCCACGTTTCCTTTTTCCTAAGGACGACTGGCGGTATCTTGGGCGTCTTGGCTGGTTCCATTGGGGCCGGTCCTGGATTCCGGTCCTCCTGCCGGCTCGTACTCTCTTCTGGGGCCTCGGTGCCTTCAGGAGTCCGGGCCTCCTGGGTCCTGGCCTGTTTGGGCTCCTCTTCTTCACTGTCGGAGTTTGCCTTCCTCCTTTTCTTATTAACGGACTTCGTGGATCCGACTTGGGCCCCCTGGATGGCTTTCCAGGGAGCTCCTCGTGCTGCCTGTCCATCCTTGATTGCATTTGAGCCATCCTTAGGCTCATTTCTTCTATTTGGGCCCTCAGTGCCTTGTTTTCTGCCCTTAGACGCAGCTTTTCCTGGTCCACAGTCTCCACATCCATGTTGCATGGGGTGGAAGCCCTGGAACTACCACTCTGCGAGTCCTCGTCCACTTCTCTATGGTTTCCCATACCCTCCTCCTGGGTATGCATAGCCTTATCTGAAAAAGAAAGCTGAAAAATAGAAGTTATGGTTAGTACACACAGAATATAACAAAAATATGTGTCTCCAGGAGGGAGACTTTTTTTCTTTTTATATTAGCGTCTTGAAAAAGACGACTAATATTTCTCTTCTTCTGAATTCTTTTCGCAAAAAGTATATTAGAGCCTTGAAAAAGGCAACTAATATTTCAAGCTCGACCGCGCCACCGTTGCTTAACTTTAGTTAGCTCCGACTGCGCCGACCGTTGCTTAACTTCGGATTTCACTTCGGGTAGATCACAGTGGCACTATACTTCCGTATACACGTCTGCACTCGTTCACTGCTTGCACTCGAATGGCTTTCTCATCACCGCCAAACAATTTCATATGTCAATTTACCCTTACGTACCAAACCCCTCAAGCCCAAGTAATTTTTAAAAGGATAAGAGCCAAATTTTGGTTACCATCCTCGAAAGACTACAACGACTCCAGTAAGTATTTCCGTATCCATGTCATAGGAACTTTTCTTCATATTTTTGGAAGTAGAATCATGTCCCGAAGTATACTGATGCTACTTCCGAACACTCTGTGTAATAAAATACTAGAAAAAAGTAAAGAAGTCCACAGCAACAAAATGATTAAATGATGATTAATGAAGCCGTATTGATAAATACTTCAGTCTGCAGTGCATGTTTATAATGTCTGGTTGGATGTCGATAATTTAAGTATGTGTTTGTATTTATGTGTAGACGGTTTTTTTATATGTACAATAGATTTTGTTCTTTTTTTTTTTAAATGGCGTCAAGTCTTAATTTTAATATATTTTGTTTAAACTAAGATAAGAATTTATTATAATAACCTATTTATTTTAAAGGAAGGTTCTTGATTGTAGCCCTAAAGATGATAAATTCTTGTATCGAAACGTCGGCAATATGATAAAATAAATATAGTTTAAAAAAACTAAAAAACACGCTTTTAAAGCACATCAAACTAAAAAGTGAAAAATAATTATTAATGTAAACTGAAAACAATAATGAACGAAAAATACTAGTATTATTGTGAAAAAAGCGTGGGTTGCTCGATATACGAAAAATATGGCACAAAGCGCCCCACGCTTTTTTCACAATAATACTAGTATTTTTCGTTCATTATTGTTTTTCAGTTTATATTAATAATTATTTTTCACTTTTTAGTTTGATGTGCTTTAAAAGCGTGTTTTTTAGTTTTTTTAAAACTATATTTATTTTTCACTTTTTAGTTTGATGTGCTATTAAAGCGTGTTTTGTAGTTTTTTTAAACTATATTTATATTGCTTATTGATGCTGATATTATAACATATTACAATCCAACAGATATTTCTGAAAAAAAAAATATTTTTTATTTCAGCCATGGGATTTGAACTCACGCCCGAGGAGTCCGTCGTTTCGCGTTGACTAAAACTTGCCCGCTCGGCCAACGACCGAACTGAGAATCACGGAATATACTTACAATATTAAGCCTCTTGCTCTCACGCTGAGGATACGTGAGGAAAGGACTGGCGATCCTGATCAGGATAATGATATAAACTTATCAAATTATTGTATTGTTACCGGTTCTTCGTAAGTTTACATAGTTTCAATTAAATCTGTCCGTTTAAAGTGGGTCAAAATCGAGTCCAAAGAGTCGGCTACAAACAAACAAACATACAAGTGAAGCTAATACAAGCGTTTTAATAATACGAAGTCCGAAATATTAAGAATATTTTCATCCTTGGAAATCGATTACATTAACGATACAACTTACAGTTAAATTAATCTGCCCTTTATAAGATCTGAAATTTCAGCATTCAACTTTCCTTAAGTAACATGATTATTTTTATAAAAATGGAAATATGTAAATACAGTATCAGTTATTGTCAAATTTAAATTAGTTTACTCCAGAATTCGGTTCGATTATAAAAAGCTGTGACTTCTTTTTCTGTTGTTCTTACTGGTGATTTTGCACAAAGAAATCTACATTTTTTTCTCAAACAACATCCATCAATTCATTAAATGAAATAATGCACAGACTTAGTTGGACAAAGTAAGTTGCAAAGTTTCGTAAGCCCAGCTCTGGACCGAATAGCCTCTCTACGAACTTTAAGCATGATAAATGAACTTCACTTACCGACAGTTGAAAGCGGTGAGGAATGCTTGTCGAAATTTTTCTGTTCATGAAGCAGTACGTTATGGGATTGCAGCAGGAACTAACGTATGCAAGTAGTTGAACTAACGAAATCCCCGTGGAGCCAACGTATTTGTACACATCGTCGGGATAGAATAAGTACCAGGTGTTCAAAATATGCAAAGGGGCCCAGCATATGAAAAATTCAGCTACGATTACGAACAGCATACGGATGACCTGGAAAATATAACGGACTTAATTATTTATTGTAAGAGTATGTATCAATAAATTGTTATTGATACATCTTCGCCATTTGGCAAACAGGAAAAATAATTATTACTTCATAAAATTAAAAAAAAGTTTTTATCATGTATATGTTATACAGTGCGATCGAAAGGCCCCCCTCCCTTTTGCCAACTCTTGAACTGCTTGACATGAAACAACTAGTTTTGAAATGGGAACTAAAATACTACTTTGTTCGCGACAAATGGCGACTTTCCCTCAAAAATGTCACAAATAAATAATTATAGAGAACTTCGTTTTGTTTTCTATTGTTCAGAAATTAACACGTGTGACATATTTATGGTTAACTCGGAAGGATGAACTGAACACAGATTATGTCAAATCACAGTTTGTCATTTTTACAACAGAACAACGTCATTCAAGTTTTTTCTACATCAGGTTTCAGTTTTATTTATTAGTAGTAGAGTAATGCCGAAATGAACTGAACTACCAACATCTAGTGATGGGACTCGAGTGTGAAAATTCTCGAGTGACTCGAGTCAAAATCCGATTCGAGTGACTCGAGTCATATGGCTGTTCAATTCGAGTAAAGTTGTTACTCGAGTCGAGTTACTGTTACTCGAATCAAGTTTTAACTCGAGTCGAATTGCAATTCAAGTAAAGTTGTTACTCGACTCGGGTTGTTGTTACTCGAATCAAGTTTTAACTCGAGTCGAGTTGTAATTCGAGTAAAGTTGTTACTCGAGTCGATTTATTGATATTCGAATCAGTGAGTTACTATGAGTCAAGTTTTAAATCGAGCCGAGTTGCAATTCGAGTAAAGTTGTTACTCGAGTCGAGTTATTGCTATTCGAATCAGTGAGTTAATGTGATTTAAGGTTTAAATCGAGTTGAGTTTGACTAGAGTCTAGAGTCAGGGTAGAGTCGAAATCAAACTCGAGGCGAACTATAGAGTATGTAGTTGGAGATGATTCAGTGGTTTGCTAAACGGTAAGTTTTTAAAGTGTATTTAGGTTTTTTCTTTTGGTAATCTTTCAGCATTTAAAACACTACCATCTATGTAATTCCAACATAAGTTTGAAAAATCGAAAGGATAAACGTAAATCATAATAATTGAAATACAAAATAATAAATGGACCCAGGTCAAATATTATTTTTCGAGCAAATCAACACATTTCAAATACAAAATTAAATATTTAATTAACATTGTATATAAAATGACATTTAAAGAAAACCAACATAATTTTTTTTTTTATTAAATTAACATTAAATTAAACTCTTGTTCAGCACAAAATATTAAATAAATACAGTATTTAATATTTAATACACACCGATTACGGTTTTTTATTTATTTCGAACTAATTGAATCGAAAAACAAATCTTTATGAACATGAATGTGCCCGTTTGATTGCTGCAGTCGTGTGAGTCTTGAGTTTAAAGAATTCTAAGTTCTAATTTCTAATTTTCTAATACGTCGTAATAACGTCGCGATGTAACAATTATAGGTTTGTACGTAGAGGCGATTTATGATAGTTTTCTGACTATAGAGATGCGAGTATTACGAGAGCTCTGCAATAACAAACGTTCTGATTGAACAACCGCATCTCTACAACAATGTGCGCATGCTTCTGATAGTTTCAAACGGTTGGAAACTGCTCTACGAACAAACTTTTTAATTAGTAACTGTACAATCTGACCTACAAACATAAAACAACAAACCTGGAGGGGAATTCTCGATCCCGATGACCCGATGATATAGTAATTGATTAGTGATTTCATTCATGGTTACATGTTTTCATCTTTATTACTTTTACAAGATTAGTGCCTTTAGTGCCTTCATGTAAATAATCTTTCATATTTATACTATATAAACAAATCACACTGGCACTAAAGAATATTTAAAAATATTAATAAAACCATAAACAATAATTAAATTAAAGAAACTTGACTCGAGTCAAAAAGCGTCTTGATTAAAAAAAAATCGACTCGATTCAAAAATCTACTCGAGTCAAAAAGCGACTCGAGTCAAAAGTCGAGTCGATTTTTTGAGTTTTACTCGACCTAACTTTTGACTCTAATTTTATAACAATGAAACCGAGTTTCAACTCGACTCGAGTTTTCAACTCGAGTAAATTCGGGAACCTACCGAGTTATTCGAGTGAAAATAAGTCACTCAAGTCCCATCACTACCAACATCCCGTGAAACTGTGCATGGGAGCAGTCCTAGTGTGCATGGGAGCAGTCCTAGAACCTAGGACCTAGATGTAAGTAACGGCGGTGGGGGAGGGGGATCTAAGAGACTTTGACCAATACCATTGCAGTAGATCTAAGATAATAGCTAAGAGAGAGGAGCTAAGAGGCTTAGTCCTATACCATAGACGTAGATATACGTTTATGGCATTGATCGAAGCAAAGTTTTGCTAATCAGATTAGAAATAATTACTGATTATTAACCTTTGACTATTTGGTTAATCAATAATCGCAATCAATCAATAAATCAAATAGTTAATCATTAGTCTTAATCAGAATTTTTAATTCTTAATCATTAAGAGGGCTAATCGAACCAGGGTTTGTAAGGTAATTTTTCAAAATGTATTTCTTCCATATGGTTTGGTCAAATTACACCAAATTTGGAGGATCAGTAGTTGAAAGTGTACTAAAGGATACATGTATATCTATTTTAATTAATTTTCACTTTATGTAGGGAAAATTTATATTGTAAATATAAGTGAAATTTAAACGTGATCAGCTCCTGAATTATGATATCAATCGGTAAAATTCGAGGTAAAATTCATACATGTCATCTAGAATAAATCTTCATAATTATGCTCAGCAAATTTCAAACTTTTATTCCGTACTATTTGGTTAAAATGAATTTTCTAAATAAGTATCTTTGTCACTACAAATGGAGCAAGGTAGTGTTACCTCTATCGGGAATCGCACCTCAATGAAGTCGGTGAATAAAACGTCCAGTGAAGGTATAGTCAAGACCAAAATTATTCAGCGGCGCATGTATAAAAACTTTCTAGAGAGTGACACAGCTATCCGAAGCTTTTTCCCGACTAGGCCTCTTAAGTACTTTTTAATCAGTGACTATTTTTCAATCAGTGATTGCTTCTTTTAATCAGTGATTAATATCAGTGCATGCTTAATACTAATATTAGTCGATCGATATTCTCTGTGCCCATTGAGAGACTATTTACTTATAGTGCGCTGATATATTCCCTCAGAAGAAGAGCAATGAGTGCCACCAAGATGTATTGGTATCATTAGAAACAAATTCCAAATTGAAGCAATAATTTTATACTTTATATTGTGTTTTTATTTGTTTTTTGTTTCGTTGTTTATGGTTTACACATAAGTTATACGACATTCCTATAATTCAAAATACTTCATAATTTTTTCTTTATTTATAGTCTATAAATAAAAAATAAAGAATTAAGTATATCGAACACATTTATTTCATGAGAGTTTTACTTTTGATTTCATTTTTATCCATAATGAACATTTATTTTATTGTTAAGTTAAATATTAATAAATAAAATAAAAAATAAGGAATTTCAGTCTTTTTTAAATTTAATTACTGATTATTGATTAATAATCATTAATCAATGAATTTTTCTAATTTATTGGTTAATCATTAATCAATTAATATTTCCAAGTTATAAGTTAATCATTAATTGGTGCATATTTCCAATGTACGAATTAATCATTAATATTAATCTGTGAATAAATACGTTGGCATATCATTAATCTTTAATTAAACCCTTTTTTTCGTTAATCAACACAACTCTGAATCAAAGCCACTTAGCTCCCCTCCACCTCTCCCGATACTAACATCTAATTTCTAAGTTCTAGGACAGTCCTGATGCACAATCCCAGGCTAATAATAATAATTTCAACTCTTACTACTTCTATTATATTTAAGATACAATAATTATTTTTGTTTTCGAATGTAAACTATAATCGAATATCCGAATATAAATATACCAAATCAGATCTAGGTAACTACTTCAAACAAAAAGAAAAAGACTGTTGGAAAAGAAAATATCAGGTAATAGACAAAGGACTTTATTACAAAAGTATACAGGAGAACCCCTGTGAAAAACCATGGTACTCCAAAGTTAAATATACCAACAAAAACTTCACCAAAACCATAGTCCGATTACGTTTCAACCATGGAACCTTCCCAGCACATGCGTAAAAATCAACCTGAGTGATTCATGTAACTGTGAATGTGAAGAAATAGGAGATTTACAGCACATCATTTTAGAATGTAAATTACGAGAGGAATCCATTAATACCCTAATTAAAAAAATATCTGACGAAAATGTTGAAAACCTTTTAACTTCAAATATTTAGTATCTTTAAAGAACGAAAATGTATATATACCATTATATAATTATATCGTCAAAGAGAAAATTAGAATATAAGCTATTTGTTTCCTTTTTGTAATTTTTTGATAAATGTATATTAGACTTAAAATAGATACATCTTTGTAATTAGAATAAGTGAATCCTTTGTTTACTACCCCCATGTGAAACATTTCCTCTCCGAGGCTACGTCAGTTTGTCTTCGCCATGATTAGCCCCTTGGCAACTCAGTGTCCTTGTACGTTCCTAAAATTTGAAGAAAAAAAAGTAAAAGAAAAGGAAAAAGAGGAGAAAAAAAGGGAAAAACCAATAAAAGAGGGAAAAAATCGACATACGTAAGGTTTCAATAACAAAAAAAAAAGGAAAGGGTATGGGTATTATGGTTACAGTAAGGTAGACAATTTTTGGTAAGGGTATAGGGAATGACCCTATAAGTAGATGAGGTTAGAAGTAATATTATACAGGACCTAACAAAATGGTTATATATTTCTAACTATACGTTCGTCCCACATGGCACTGAGCTAATGGTTTACATAACCATGGTCAAAAAGGGTGGGTGGACAGTGGGTAACGGCAGCTCTTCAGGAACCCCACTGTGAACGCACCCTTCCCCCCACGAAGAAGAAGAATGTAAATTTGATGTGCTAAAGTGGATTAGGCATTTGAACACAAATATCTCAAAAACCATTTAAGATACATATATAGTATTATAATACCGCTATATTCACAAAAAAGGTAGACTATCTAAATCTGTAAAAGTTTATTTATTTTCAGAGGAACTAAGTAAATGTAACGCCGCCGTTTCCGTCAAAACTATAAAAAAATTGTTTTAATGTATAGGATATCTGCTTAATTCGGTAAAGTTGTTATATCTGCATAAATAGGTGCGATACAAAAAATTGGTAAAATTGTATTTGCATCTTCTATTTTCTAATACTCAAAAAATAGGTCACGGCTACTAGATATTCTAAAAGAAAAAAACAAAATTTTGTTCTTTTTTTTAATTTTAAAATAACGTGCTTATTATTAATTTTACTGAAAAACTGAAAAGGAAAGAAGTCGACGATATCATCTGAGGAATTTACTGACGGCACTTTTTTTTAAATCAACACTTCTGGTTTGTATGCTGTACATGTGGGTTTTTATATCCTGTTTTTTTTTTATTTACATGGTACGTTAGAGTTTTTTCCTCTGATTTCAACAATCATTTTTAATTTCTCAAATAAGTTAAATTATAAATAAACGTTTCTATTGAACATTATGATAAAAATGCAACAAAGTACATGAGTAGGCCATGCAAATTCAGTCGTGTATGGAAATTTGTTTTCGTTTCTTGCTTTAATAAATTCTACATAAATTATTTTTGTTAACTAACATAGAGAATACGAAAATGTAAGCAAGAAATCACTCTATCAACGAAAATAACAAATCCAGAACCAAACAATTTAACACGTACATATAATTTTAATAATCATCATTGCAACAACATAGTAAAAGATAGAAACAACATAGGTATAAGAAATAGATATACATAATTAAGTAAGGTAATCAAATTGCTTTACATTGTTATTCAAGCAGTCTCTGGGTCTGCGCACTTTGCTTAATTGAACATTTATGCAAAAGACGTTATCGATGGTGTTAGAGACTCACAAGTATTTGAAATTTTTATTTTTGAATCATCCATATCTCTGACATGCAGAAATAAACCTTTTCTTTTAAATAACTCCAAATAAGTAATAGATTTGGAGATTTTGGTGATAATTTATGATGTTTGTTGTTTGGACCTTTGCGCCTCTCAATTAGTAGCCGTATGAAGCTAATAAATAGAAAGATTAACTTTAACTTTGAGCGGGTACTAAACAATGTTTCATTTATACATATTATGCATAGTATTTGTTGATACTATAAATGCATTGCTGCATTATAGCAGTACAGGAACAGATCGTACCTCATACGCGCAAAGATCCAAGCAACAAACTATAGGTCCATTGTTACCAATCTAAAGAATAGTAAATAAGCGATTTAGAAAGTTAACACATAATTATGCTGGACAACTTTTATTTATTGAGGTAGTTATGACGTAAAATGGGCTGGAAAAATACACTTCCCATCGAAATGTACCTATTGGTTTTACTTTATATTTAAATTTACGTAAATAATACTAATAAATCTACCTCATACACTATTTTGCTTAAAAGTACTTTTAACTAAAGCAACAAGAAAAAACAACTAAAGAAAAATCTACCACAAATTACCTTGAAGATAAATTTCTCTTAAAGTCGAAATAGGTAGTATAATTAGATAATATTTACCTCTTTGGTGACTGGAAATTGTCATATCGGTAGAATATTCTAACTACGAGGATTTTGTTGGAAATTCTACGAAATTTATACCTACATAGCCTTTATTACAGCTGTTTAAAGTAATGTTTTGTGGACAACGTCGATAAATTCTACCTAGCTTATCTATCTGACCGCAACCATTTAGTCAATTATCCTTTGTAGTTTCATTTTTAAAAAGCAGTTAATCTTAAGATCAATTTATCGTAAGACGCCATATTTTTTTACCACAGTTGTAGTACAATTTGAAATTGAAATTTTCAAATTGGGTATTTAAACGAACTTATGGAAAGGTGACAAATTATATAATTATACTTGCTAACTCATTCTCAGCAAGTATAACATACTTTTGGCTCAAACTGTAATTATAATGTTTTTACTTGATAATAGAAATTTTTCTATGAATGAATATTTTGGAGGCACATGGTTATTTTTCGAAGTACAGGTGCTAATATGCACGGAAAAATTTTCGGCGCATTAATTTCAACAACCGGGAACTTCTGATACTATGCAATTAAATTGGATTTATTATTATCACCGACATTCATTTATTTTCTGTCTTACTATGAATTAAATTCAAATTCAAAGCAATGTTATTAACAGTTAAAGAAAACAATGTATATGGCCCTCGCTGGACATCCGGTCAGTTACCAACCTAGCATCCCCGCGTGACGGGGCAATTGTTAGATTGGGCGGAGCGAGGCCGATCCGGACTTAAAACTAAAACATTAACAACAAATACAACACCTAAAAGAAAAACATTTTTAAATTGTATAATAACTCCGAAAACGAGAAATCAGAGTGTCCTCCCATTTTGTGGGTGGACCGTGGTCTAAAGATGTTGTCTGAAAATTGGTAACGTTTGGTATGGTAATTTGTGTTTTATTCGAAATGGCGCGTTATAATACTCCATTATTTGTGTAATGTTGGCGGTTAGTGGACAATCAGAGAGTTTAAATTCGTAAAATTTTTGTGAAGTATATCTGATATAATCCACTATGGGTACAATGTCGTTGCAAAGTTATCGTAATTCACTATGAATTAGATGTCTTTCCAATTTTGTAGATGACTGTCAACAATTTTGCTACTACTATAGAGAAAAGTACCAAATAAGTATAAAATTCTTCTTTTTTTTCTTTTATTAGGAGTCATTTGCTATTTGCATATATATTCGTAGATTTTACCTAAAACTAGTCAACTCGATGTCGAATTAAAATCGAAATGAAGTCAAATGTATCTAAATACATATTAGTAACCAAACATACTGTGCAGCTACAAGGAAGATTTATATGTAATTTTACTGACCTTAGTAAATTTAACTAAATTTCGACGTTGTCTTATTCTCCACTTATGTCGAATCCACGTTGCGTCAATGTAAATTTTAGTTAAATATGGTTAATTCCAGATTTTGCGACTAAATTTAATATAAGTAAATTAAGTAGTCTCGACGTCAAATTAAATCAAAATGTTTGCTGGGATCCTGGTACAATAAGGTGTCGAGCATATAATGGAAGAGGATCTAAAAAATTCTTTAAATTAATTTCTACAAAATGTAGATGCAGTTCTTGATTGACATTCTCTTCAAAAAGTTAAGTTCCAACAATTCTTGTATCTAATACACCAAGCCATACATTGACACCAAAACGTTCTTGATATTATGTCTCTTCTGTTCAATGTGGATTCTCTATAGCTTAGCGCCGGTGAATATCCCTATTAAAAAAACCATTGTCTTGTTTCATCAGACCATAAAATAGAAAACCATATCCTTGGATTGGATTTATTCAAAATTTTTAAAGTACAGAATATTCTTTTGTTTCAAAAAATCTGTTTCCCGTAAGTGTCGCGTTTTATAACTATAATTATGATACACTTATAATTATGATATTGTTCTTTCTTTAAAATAGGTACCTCCTTTTCTGATATTACAGTGTGACTGAGTCTCCCTTAAAGATACTGGTTATTTTTGTTCGTTCTTATTTTCTATGTTTTTAACTACTTGTGATTATGTAAAATAAAATAAATTTAAAGGATTTCTGTCTCAGTTTGCGAAGACAAACAACATATCAACATTTTCATTAGATGAGTAAGTTTCCAAGACTGAAATAAGTCAATAATTTCACTGACACAAACGACTAGCAGCTTATAGCCCATAACAGTTTATATTTTCAGAGCCTATTGCTTATGAGAATTGTTACGTTTCTATCGGGGTTTTAAAAAACCCGTTTATAATAATTTTAGTCAGTTGAAGTAATACATAACTATGATTTGTGTGCCATGTTTTCATTTATGAAGAGTCAAATTTAATGAAGCATCGCCCACTCATAAACTTTGTTACATTTTTGTCAGTATGTTCAAGAAAAACATTTATTTTTTTTATAAATTGCTATTTAACTTATTTGAGCAATGAGAAATACGACTTGTTTGGTGCTTTTTAAATTATACAGAAAAACTCTATTGTATCATGTAAATAAATAAAACATAAGACTTGAAAAAAGAATTACTCATATACAGGGTGTCCCATAATTAAGTAAGTTACTTCAAGGGGATGATTGAACTAGAAAAAATAGATTGATTTGAATATAAATAGTTTCCTTAAATCAGTTCCTAAGGGAGATACAACCCCTTAAAAGGGAGTAAGTACAACATAGTTATATACCAATAAATTCGAAACGTCTCAAGTTGCAAAAATTAAATTTGGACCGATTATTAATTTCATAAAGTTACATATTTTCCTGGAGTGGGTTGGAACCTTTGATGTGAAGATAACACTGACATAGTTTTCCATGAAACACCAAAACACTATATACTGCACACTGTTTCGTGGAAAACTACGTCAGTGTTACATATTTTGTAAAATTTATATCTAAATATCGTGGTTTGATGGAGTAGTTACAGGTTGGGGTGATTTTCGACATAACTTTTTGTTCCATTTTTTTGACATTTATAATGAAAAGAAGCGCCAATGTTCAAAACTACATACGAACGGAAAGTGAATTCAGTGAATTCCTCGGAAAATATCATTGGCTTATTTCCTTTTAAATTTTTCAATAAACTCAATAGTAAGCTCGTTATTTCAAGGAAGAAACAAAATTTCGATTTTTTTAGATACATTTTTTGAGTTTTAAAAAACGAAAGATGCAAATTCAAATAATTATCCAACTCCCTCCTTTACCAAAATTTTGCTTCGTACTTAGTTATGTAGATGTAGCAAATTTCCCGAGTTGAGTAGACATCCTATATATGAAAATACTCTTCTTAATTAGTCCCTTATATATCTGAGTGATTAAAATATTAAATTTATTTTTCGATCAATTTTAGTTTTCCAAGTATATCTAGTTTAGTTGATATTTAATTATTTCTGTGTTTCCATAATCCCTGGAAAAAACTACAACCTCCGTATTTGATCTTTTATCCAAGCTCAAGAATAAAACCAGAAAATCAAATGTTACCTAAATTGATCACCATTTCTATATCTAGATATTTCTACTCTCACATTTGAATTCTTAGTTTAACTTAAATTAGCAAGCGTCACTATTTGATACGTTCGCTAGTTAAAACTTACGTTATGGATTCACTGTGTAACCAGCTCTTTTTCACTGTCAAACAAATTTATATGAAACATAGTATCATGCCGGTATTTATCAAATAAATTACATAAATTCGCATTCAAAAGAAATATAAACACACGTGCAAATACAAAGTAAACAATATGTCACTGTAATTAATTTTATTTGGATAATGTGAGAGTAAATTTGTACTGTTTGCATAAATACTCAACTTAGAAAAGAATATTTTTTTCGATTGTATTTTCTACCATATATCGAGACAAATATTTCATCGGAATGATTTTTGTATGACTACGTCGCATAGTCCAAAAAACCAAACTAGATATTAATTTTTTGGCTATACACTAAAATTATGACCCTTCCCTAAAAATATGAAGATTTTCATTACTCGATTGCGAAATTCTCAGCTGTAATTTTTTTTTAAAACACCCAATTTTGCCATACAAATTTTATAACAAATCAACCCCTTCGAAAATTTTAACTGGCACAAAGCGTTGAGTTACATCTTATTTGAAATGTATTTTAATTCTCTATATACCGGTTTTAAATCTTTTGAAGTGGTTAATCCTGTCCGAGATAGAGCGTTAAGGACATAAAATCAAATATTATCTCTTAAATTTAATAATTTTTTTTAAATTGAAAATACCTAAATTTGTAATAACACAGTGTAAAAATAGATTTAGTCAGTTTATTTAATTCAATTAATAAGTTATTCAAAATGAGCACTTTCTACTTCTTGACAGTAGTCGTAAAGTGGGTTGAAACCTTTGACACTGATGTAGTTATTCACAAAACACAAAAATACTATATACTGCACTCGACGCACTCTTCGCCAACCACCTAAATTTCAATGAATTGTAAATAGGCTGCATAGGAATTACTGATACTTATTTTGAGTATCACATAAATTTACATACGGATGTGATAAATAAAATAATGCATAACCTTAATTTGCATATATTAAATATCAATATTTGAGTAAATGTTAAAACTCTGATTCGTATAACCATAAAACATAAACAGTATTTTTCTTCAAGCGTATAACAATACTAACATTATATATTGCAACACGTCCTGAAGAAAGAGCCTATTTTTGTACTAATACAAATATTTTTCATTTTTTTTCCTAGGATAAAAATGAAACAATGTACACTGCTGTGCAAAAGTAAGTAAGACAGTGGCAGTAGTGGTGTAATATAAATGTATCTGCTTTCCCACGCAGATAATTTACTAATTGCTGATCGTATTCAACCATCATTTTTCCCCGGTCTCCCAGTTAAAGGCCTTCTTTTAATACCTCTTTCTTCTTATCTCGCTTTTTAACTCATAGGTACAGTAATATAATAAGTGCTGCCCTACTTAGTTTTGCACAGCAGTGTACCTATCATAGAACGAATTAAAAATCCAAGTAGCTATGACTTGTCATAACTCAGTTTTAAATTTCGTCGGGTCGGTTTTCAAATTTTAAAGCAAAAATGTCTGACGAAATGTAGTGCACACCACCTGAATTACTTGAAATTGCAAATTCATCAGTGACAACATTAATTCCCGCGAAATCCAAAAAAGTTTACGATAATGCGTACGATAAATTTATAAAATGGGCCAAGGACAAGAGCGTACATATGTATTCGAAAATGTGTTGATAGTATATTGTACACTTGATTTCAAAAAAAACTGGTACACTTTCTTTTAGCTATGTAAATCATTCGTTCTTTGATTGATATTAATAATCTTACAAATGTCACTTTGACGTTAATCAGTGGCGTCATTATTAAAAATGGTTCGACATCCAACAGATATTCAAAAATTTCGAATTGTTTCTAAAATTGAAGATGGTTGGTCCATAAGAAGACTTGCTGCTGAATACAATGTGAGTAAAACCACGATAATGAGTGTTAAAAAACAATGGGAAACCAACCAAACGGTATCCCGTAATGTTGGTTCCGGTAGGCCCAGAAAGAGCAATAAGTAATCAAGAAGATGAAAATCTTATAAATTACCTAATAGAAAACCCTTTTCAGACTGCAGTAAATGCAATTTCAGAGACAAATTTCCCTGCTTCGGTATCTACTGCTTGCAGAAGAATAAAACTACAAAGCGACTTGAAGAGTTGTTCAGCGGCTAAAAAATGCAAACTTTCAGAAGAAAAGAAGCAGGGTAGGATTATTTTTGCACTCAACTATAATCAATGATGAAAACTTCTGGGGACAAGTTGTCTTTTCTGTCGAAAAGGTTTTTAAATCCTGTAACAATGGACATGTTCGCGTATATAGGCCTTCTTCCACTAGATACGACGAAAAATATACTTTCGATCCACAAATATCAGGAAGGTTTTCAGTCAATGTCTGGGCTTGGATGAGCCTAAATGGGTTAGGTGTGTATTGGAACAGTGGTGGTCATCTCAATTCCATTAAATATATTGAAATATTAGACAATATTATGTTGCCAACTGCTCCATACATACGGCCCATCGTGTCAGGCAATGGTTTCTTAATAAAAACATAGAGTTGTTACCGTGGCCATCTAAAAGTCCGGATTTAAATCCACTTGAAAATATATGGGGACTAATGGTGAAACATATAAGAAAATTAAATAACCATCCAAATAATGCCCAAGAATTGGAAGGGATAATTGAAGACGCTTGGAAGAACTTGTCGCACGAAGTTGACCTTGCAAGAAATCTGATTTTGTCCATGCCTGCAAGACTTCAGACAGTTTTAGACGCTAATGGAGCAATGACAAAATATTAGTTAATTCTGTATTACGTAATTGAAGTTCATTTATTTTATTTTTTTATTGTATTTCTATGTTCAGTTTGCATTGTTTACATTTTTTTTAATCTCAAGTGGTATTTTTGTGTTCTTATTTTAAAAATAGAATTATCATTATTCAGTTAGTATTTTAATTACAACCATTAGTAGAATTATCCGTAACAAATATTATTTTTTTTAAACAATAATATGGCAGGCTTGAAAATGTTTTGAAAAAGTTATTTTCTAATAATTTTTTAAAATTCCATTTGAATAAAATAAAAGAGAAAGGTTTAATAAGTTTAAAAACACAAAGAAAACCGATCTCCTCCAAAAAACCCAGGTCCGGGGTAAATCACCTCTTCTCCACCCCCCTCTCGACATGCCTGGCCACCCCTATTTACAGACATATACACACAACTAAACTATTAAGATTTTCGATTACAAGAGTTGTACCAGTTTTTTTTGAAATCAAGTGTTCACAATTATCCAAAAAACTGAAAAGTTCAACTCTATAGGCGCAATATTCAATGGTAAAATCTAAATTAAACAGCGAACACAATGTAAAAATTAACAACTATTCTAAATTAATTGCCTTTTTAAAGCGACAAGGCGAAAATTATAAATCTAAAAAGTCAAAAATTTTGTCTAAAGAATAGTATGATGAATTCCACAATAAAGCACCTAATGATAAATATTTAGCAACAAAGGTACGTACGCATTTTAAAATGATATATTTAACCCTTTCATGTCTGTAATATAAAATTTTGTTATAATTTGTGAAATTCCAGTTATTTTATATCTATCCGCTATGAAAATAATAGATAAAAAGAATTGAATGCTTTGAGCAAGTTCGAATATAGCTCAGTGGTCAGAGTGTTGGACTCGTAATTTAGGAAAGTACCCACTACCCCCAACAACAAAAGAGGCATATGTCTAGCCGCCAGGGCCAAAACATCTGCCGGCCGCCCGGGACTTCCTAGCCATGCTGGGAGACCCTGGGTAGCAGCTTTCGCTCCTTAACTGGAGCGTTTTACTCTTTCTGCTTTTGTAAAGCCTGCTGGCTAATGTCATTATTATTTTGTACATATTTATGCGGAATTATTTACTTAGTTTTAGTTTATTTTTAACACGCTTTTATTAGCTTCACCTGTATGTTTGTTTGTTTGTTTGTTTGTTTGTAACCGACTCTTTGGACTCGATTTTGACCCACTTTAAACGGATAGATTTAATTGAAACTTTGTACACTTACGGAGAACCGGTAACAATACAATAATTTGATAAGTTTATATCATTATCCTGATCAGGATCGCCAGTCCTTTCCTCACGTATCCTCTGCGTGGGAGCAAGAGGCTTAATATTGTAAGTATATTCCGTGATTCTCAGTTCGGTCGTTGGCCGAGCGGGCAAGTCTTAGACGACGCGAAACAACGGACTCCTCGGGCGTGAGTTCAAATCCCATGGCTGAAATAAAAAAATATATTTTTTTTCAGAAATATCTGTTGGATCGTAATATGTTATAATATCAGCATCAATAAGCAATATAAATATAGTTTAAAAAAACTACAAAACACGCTTTCATAGCACATCAAACTAAAAAGTGAAAAATAAATATAGTTTAAAAAAACTAAAAAACACGCTTTTAAAGCACATCAAACTAAAAAGTGAAAAATAATTATTAATATAAACTGAAAACAATAATGAACGAAAAATACTAGTATTATTGTGAAAAAAGCGTGGGGCGCTTTGTGCCATATTTTTCGTATATCGAGCAACCCACGCTTTTTCCACAATAATACTAGTATTTTTCATTCATTATTGTTTTCAGTTTATATTAATAATTATTTTTCACTTTTTAGTTTGATGTGCTTTAAAAGCGTGTTTTTTATTTTTTTTTTAACTATATTTATTATATATTGGAATGAATTATTATGTTTAGTTTTTAATTTTGCTTATCTATGTATATATATTTTAATAATCTAATGCAATGCCTCATATAAGTTGTAAATAATGTCTTTAAGGATTAATAAATGTTTTAAAATTGACGTTTGAATTGGAAATTGACTCGTAATTTGAAGGCCCGGGTTCGAATCCTGTACTTTTAACTTTATTTTTGCTCTCTCTAACTTGATTTTACTTTTATAAAATTAATATAGTATATTTTTTAGGTTGTACTAATATTTGGAGTCACAGGAGCTTGTAGATGCGATGAACTTGTTCATATGAAAGTTAATGATATAAAAGATTTGGTAGATTTAATCTTAGTAAATATTCCCAACACAGAAACTAAAAAACATCGCTCATTTACTACAATCAGAGATTTTTATTTAACTTTATACAGAAAATATGCTACTCTTCGGCCAAAAGACATAACTTTTAGTAGATTTTTTATTAAATATCAAAATGATCATTGTTATCGTGTTGTGACGGGCATACATGAAATTTCAAACGTTGCAAAAGATGTTGTGTCGTTTTTAAAGTTGCCAAATTCACATGAATATACGGGCCGTAGTCTTAGAAGACCCTCGGCAACTATCTCAGTTGATAATAGTGGAAATATAAAAACCCTAAAGCGACATGGTGGATGAAAATCCACCAGCGTTGCTGAAGGATACATTGAAGAATCTGTAAACAACAAGAAACAGATAGCGATGAAAATACTAAACCCATTAGAGTATAATAAGCCCAGTACTTCAAGTCAAACTGAAAATATTCTTACTGAAGAATTTTCTGCCAACAATGAAAGAATTTTGAACAATCAAACTGACAATCTTATTACACGTAATGTATTCGACAGAACTATGAATCTAGAAATAAACACAGCCAGCAGTGCTTTAAACGTAAGCAACTGTACTATACAGAATTGCACATTTAATATTCATATTAATAAATAATGGTTTTTGGAAGGACCTATAAGTAATATAGATTTTGATATTTAAGAACTAAAAATGTTATACTTAATTATAAATCCAATTTAAAAAAAATTTTACCTATGCTTAATTAATAAATAAAATGGTTAGTATTACCAATATTTTATTTTTTTTGCCAAAAATTGAACATATTTGATGTCAATTTTCGAAATTAAAGTCGCAATTTTTTTATTTTGACGCTTGAAAAAAAAGTATATGTCACTTGGAGTAGAAGGCACATTATGTTTCGCCCAGTTGCTCAGCCGCGGCTTGCGCCTCGGCTGAGTAAACTTCTAGGCTCAACATGTAATGTTCGCCTTCTTCTCCTAGTAACATAATATACTATTCTTGCGAATAGAACTATAACTAAAACAATAATACAGCAAAGTGGAATGTTTGCTAACATTTAGGGTACAAGTAAAAACTAAGAAACGTAAATTCTATAGTTTATGGGTGTAAAACACCGCTACAGAACTGATAAAAAACACTGACAACAAACAGAAAAATACACCGCCACAGATAAGACAGAGCACTTAATGCACCCATAATGGTGCATTTAAAGTAGCACTAATAATAACAGTAATAACTCCTTCCTTGGAATCCTTTTCGATAAAATAAAAATGACGGTACTTACAGGTGGCCATGCACTTCATCCTCTCTACAGGAGGCAAATTTTACCTGCTGATTTTGGCGCTAAACCAAAATTAGCACTTCACTGAGCATCTAAAATCATATACTATACAACTAACAATATTGATATTGCATTAAGCAATAATCAATCAAATTTCAGGTACAAAATAACTTAGCACACTCGTGCTTTTAACCTAAGCGATTTAATCGGGCCGATTTTTCTTAATCAAGCCATCTCGCTGCTCTTTCCGGCTTTTTCGCACTCCCTGGCTATAGAGTTATTCACTAAAATTATCTGGTTATACAACCTACTATATTAATTGTACAATTTAGAAAATTGCCTAACTAGCAGGGCCGAAAATAAACTTAAATTTTCATTTATATCAAATATGGGATGATCAAAAAAATGGACCTGTACACAATGTATCTTATTTTACCTAAAGTGTTGCTAAGGTTCAATGAACCTTGACTCACTCTAACCAATATAGCGGACTATATCGGATTGGTCTTCTGTCTCTATTCATACCATTTTTACACTTTGTAATTTCCAACCATTTAAATGCATGTAACTGTCTGTAGTATAGAAATAATACGAATAGTGACAGAGGAATCCCATATAATCCGCTCTATTGGCTAGTGAGTCACGATTCACTGAACCATGGCAATAGTTTAGGTATAAATAGGATACATTGTTAGCATAGGGTTAGTTTTAACCATACCCAAATGATGCCAACCTGGTTGGCGAAACGCGCGTCGAGAATAGTACATGGTGTATTTGTATTTTGTGGAAAACTACGTCAATGTTATCTTGACAGCAGTGTAAAGTAAAATTACTTTCTTACGTTTTCAAACATGTGTGAAATAATTGCCCTTATTTTGGTCGTTATTTTATTCTTTAATATTGCAAGTTTTCTTTGATAGACCTTGTTTTTTAGGTGACCTTCACAAAGAAAATTCAGTGAAGTCAGGTCAGACGACCTTGCGAGCCATTCCAACGCACCTCTTCTGCCTGTTCGTCTATTCGGGAATACTCTATTTAAATATTCTCTGCCGGAAAGCCTAAAATGAGGTAGTGGCCCATCATGTTGAAACCACAGTGAAGAATTTGGTATCTCTGGATTGTTTGGAATAAGAAATAAGTTTTTCAGAATACAATATAAGCTCTGTTTTAATAAAGCTTAAATATAGAGCTCGGGTTATCCACAAAGAATATTGATCTAATTATTTGATTCCCCACTATGCCTACCCAGGCAATAACTTTTTCTGGTTTTTGAGTATGTAATCTCATTTATAAATAACTCATTCTGGCCTAATTTTCTCATAATTTCTTCACAGAATTCAACCTTCGCCTTGATAAGTCGTAAGCTTTTCTTCTATCTCCAACATTAGATTTAATTTGGTGTCTTCATCAATAACAGAATATTCTCTTTTAGGTAAATGTCTCAGATGTCCCAGCTCACGAAAGAGTTTTTCTGTCTTACTAAGGGTCGGTTGTATCGACGTGGTTCAGCCAAAGTTCAACTGAACTTCGTTTAAAATCCAATGTTACGATTGTTGTAACAATCGTAATCTTGGATTTTAAACGAAGTTCATTTGAACCTTGGCTAAACCACGTCGTAACAACTGGCCCTAACTGTTGCTTGTGATATACAAAGTAAACTTCTCTTCTCTTCTCATCAGGAAACTTCTCACGAAATAGAGTGTTCTAGTTCTGTCTTCATATCCAATTATCAAACTCTGTTTAGGCTACAGTTACTTCTTGTTTTATTTATATTTTGTATTACCCATGTTATTTTTCTATACCCATGTAAAAATCAGAAACTTAATCTAAACCAGGCAATTTGAGATTTATTCCAACTTCTACAAACCTCCGCTTTAAAGGTAAACGAAAAAAACTAACATGAGAAAATATCAAGGTGATTTTTTATTAAACTGATTGAATTTGCTCTTATACCTAAATAAAAACTTGCAAAACTGTATCTAATAATAATAATAATAATAATAATAATAGGACACCAGGTTCAGAAAGTTTAAGTGCTACTGCCTTTTAGTATGTTAAATACCTACATACTTGTAGCTTATTAAAAATAACTTAGTTTTGAAAGTAGTGTATTTGCTATTTCAAAGATATTGAATTAACGAGATCGTATTTGAATTTATATCCTTAAAACGTTCTACCTTGGATAAAAATTGACTGAAATCAAAATAATTAAAACCAGTGTATAGAAAATTAAAACTTTTAAACAAGGTATAATAATTCAACCCCTTGTGCCACTTAAAATTTTCAAAGAGGTTGATCCATAGGGAATGAGATTGAAAAATAGTATGAAATTTTTATTGCAAAAATTGTTATTTTTAAAAACAAAAGGAGGATATTTTCCAAAAATTGTCTATTATTGAAATACAGAATTTCTTCCATCAGAAGTCTTTTCAAAAATCCGTTGAGGAGAGTATGCATTCGTTTCTAAAGCAGATATTTTCAGCAAATTAAGAACATTGTTGAATAAAGTAAATGTTACTCTACAGAACTTGATTCTGCGACCAAAGCATTAGTTGTTAAATATACTTGAACAACCCTTTTCGTTTTTTTTTTTAAATTAAGCCTGGAGTAGATCTACAAATTTTCACGTAATTTAATTACTGTAACATAACCAGATATGATTTAATTGCTTATTTACTTTTTTTATAACTAAACCGAGTTACAACTCCTCAGGAAAGCATTTTTGAATAACCCTTTTGATCAATATGGTGATTTTACAGTAGAATTAACACATTGGATTTATTGGAGAATAAATGACGTCCTATATAATAAAACTGTACACCTATTTTCTCATTGCAGTGTACTGATATTTAAATCTCTTTTATATGCGACGTGACGGTAATTTAAGTACATGGAAATAACGAAAAATGTACTATTATTATGTATTAAAAGTGGCATGAATCTTCCATCACAAATTCTTAGTGGAATCTTTTTTTTTCAAGATTTATCTATTTAGATTCTCCACGTTTTTTCACTCGGCAGGAATATCGCCATCATCTGTCAAAGAATTTAAATAATTGCGTTGCCTTATTCACAGGTCATCTCATATTTCATTGTGAGAACATGCATACCTGAAGAATATTGGAAATGTCAACAAAACATAAAGTGTTGAATTTTCACACTGAAAGGATAGTTTTCTCCGCAACCTGTTATTTTTTATTTCTATATAAAAAATCTTAAATTATAAATTAACTCAGGTTTAATATGCCTGTCTTCTCAACTTTGTGAGTAATTTTTATTATAATAGATACGTTTCATGTCTAAATATCATCTTATTTTTTATAAATTCTAAAAAAAAGTTATAACAGTTAGAATTTTTATTCCCGATGACAAAATAAAGCGATGGTTGGGATTTCTGTATTTACAATTATACATAAAAACAAGAAAGTAACAAAGAATTTACACGCGTTTTTTTTTTCATCTACATTTTTAACTAATGAAAAAAATTTTACCTACATTGCTCGTATACTATTAATCCTATCGAGTTTTAACAACTGCATTTTCCCATACTTTTTATGTAGAATGATATTCTGAGGCTATATGTCCTAAGAGGGAACAAATGACAACACTGAAAACCAACCCCCAACCACTTAAATAATACCTTGCAAATGAGATAGGAACAAACTCCTTGGCCAATCTTCTCAAAATTTTAGATTTTTATCAGAAACATTGTAATCTATGTCTTAAATTAAGGCGCTGTAACTCCCAGCAACGGCTATTTCTATGGACATTAATTCAATAAAAAATCCCACTTATCTCTCCATGTTCTACCACCTGCTAAAAATTATTTACCCGAACTGAATATTCCTGTGTACGCTATCCATAAAGAGCTAATAAATACTTCGTTTTGTTCCAATTATGTGGGCCAAAGCAAACGATCAATTTAACTGAGTTTAAAGACTATTTCTCAAATATGGAAAAACAAACTCCAAACAACGTTGCACGGGATGTGCTTCATAACAGCATTAGGGCAGATATTAACATCTTAAGATTAATTAAAAAACACACCCCACAAATCAGACATCCCCCAAACCCTAAAGCAGAAGCTATGCTGGAGGGGGTTACACTCTGAAAAAAATCTTGGACATACAATCATTTTCTCCGACATTGTTATATGCCGGAGTTGAGATTCTAACTCACTACCGAGTCGTGCTCTCTCCATTCCCCCTCTTCAACCCCCCTCTCCCACCCTTCCCCCCTCCACAAACTTTTTCTCAATTCCACATAACTGGATTTTCTACCATGACCAATAGTATCCACATATACATAAATTTCGTTATAAAAACCGCTGCCAATTACTTGGGGATCAAAACTTCCTCACCATAGTAAAACCGTTTATTATAAAAGTAATTTTTGACGTTTCAAAAAGTCACATTTTTTGACGTTTCAAAAAAGTCACTTTGACGTTTCAAAAAAAGTCACATTTTGACGTTTCAAAAAAGTTACATTGGTGGAATGTCACTAATATTTTTTTTATACATTGGGACCAATTTTGCTCATCAACGGACTCAATCTCTTCCTTGACCTCTAGCATGTGTGTACCAAATTTGAAAGCTTTATCGCAAAAACTGTAGCTGCTATCGCGAACCAGACAGTCAAACAGACACAGACAGAAAATTTTTTCTGTCTGAAATTTTGTGTATTGTCATAATTCGTCGAGATTCGTCCAGAAATGCAATAAAAATTGTCAAAATTTTTTTCACGAATACATAACTTTCTCACTTTGAGGGGTGAGGAAGTAAAAGGATAAACTATGTATTTTCTAAAAGCACTAGAAGTTTACAAAACACAGACAGTCCTTTCCATGGATGTATATGTCTCTATTTTGAGATTACCGTCCCGATCATACTAATATTAAAATAATGTTAGGTAATGTGTACTGCAGTATTTCTCGAGATATTAAAATAATTTTATGTTCATAAACACCGAAGCGGCAAATGAAGTTACAATATTTACATTTTTATTAGTCCGTGTGGATGTAATAAACAATATTTAGGTACAACAACCAGAGCCTCAATTTTAAACTCAGTGGATGTAAAAATATTACATAAGCTATTGAAAATATGTGAGAATGCCATGGCAATAATTTGTATCTTTAAAATATAGATATTTATGTTTATATTATTTTAATTCCATATTAGGAAATAAAAGAATTACCTCTGTAGGTGATAAGGAAGTAAATAAAAAATTTCATCATCACCGGTAAAAACGATAACTGTTTTTTTTTAATTAATCATTTTAACATAATAAATTTGTAAGATGATAATAGGGTCATTCCATCCAAAGGCAAAGCGATGGACCATCACGCTGTCAGATAATGCGGATTATAGTTCGCTTGGGGTGGTATTAACGACGTAATTTCTGCAGAGCAATCCTCGTGGAAATACTGACGCAAGAGACTGAAATTACCAACAATATAATGATATTCCAAAAAGGTAAGTGATTTTGTAAGACCGATGTTTTACACCAATTACCAAGTATAGCTCGATTTTGGATTGGCGCAAAATGTTACAAAATATTTTCAGTACATGACATTTTTGAAATATTTTAGTCTCCTTAGGCACATTTCTGCATATTACTATGCCAGTTTCCAAGTTATAACTTATCGATTAACTTATATGTTTCAGTTCCGTGCTCGGTAGCACAGTGAGATAGAGCGTTAAATGAAGAAAGTGGCCGATTTTACTGTCTGCCGACTCCAGAGCTCGAATATTGTGTGTGCGCGTTTTCTCAACAGAGTAACTCCCGCTCGTACAGCTCCCTCTTTGGATTTGGAAGTTATCTGATTTGTGTGGTTTGTTTTAAAAAATCTCGCCTTCTATTACTAGAAATCGGAAGGTAGCGATCAATTCCTGATACGACTTTTACGTAGATAATATCATTGTATTTTAAACACCTAATGAGACATTCCCAAACAAAATTAAATGAAAAATATTTTTATGCACTATGCAATAAATCTGTGTTCTGTATAAAAATAGGTTTTTATAATTGGACGACTTGCTGTTATGAAAAACAATTACTTACTAGCCGATGAGGCTCGTTTTTGTCGAGTGTCCAATAGTAATTAATAAATAGATATATACGGGTCGTGTGTTTACGCCTACTACTGTCTCATGTTTAAAATGAATACACCAATTCAAGGTCATTGGAATATACTCTAATTACATATGCAGTATTTATAAAAAGTCTATATGAATAATACGTAGATACGTAAACAGTGTGATATTACGTAAACAGTGTGATATTACGTAAACAGTGTGATATTAAAGACAACTGAGGTTAACTTTTTCAAAATGCCTCGTTCAATCTTTGCAAAAGTGTATTACAGGGCAGTATTGCAATGTTCAGGTGCCATCAGAAACGATACTAAGAAAAAAATAGTGACAAGTACGTCCGAATTAGCGTGGATGAAATCACCAATAGTAGGAAGGTAGCAAATATTTTAGTGGGTGAATTAATATTAGTAACATAATGTTACTCTTGTGATCGCAGTTAACAATACTTGTGCGTATGTGTTAGTGTTACATTCACCAGTACTTTCAGCCCTCTTCATATTAACCTTCGATGTTACCAAACACCAAAATAACCGCAAGGTAAGATATTGTGTCATTATCCATGAACATATTTATGGGGTGATACTTCACCTAGCGATAACCCTGAAATTGACGTCTTTTATAGCTACCTTCCGATTTCTATTTATAACACCATGATTTCTAATTTTTTTTTGTTTCGATCTAATCGTGATTGCACTTTGTTATTTCACATAAATGCAATAAAGGAATAAGTATATATTTTTTAGAGTTTTCAAAAATACGATTTAGTGACCGTGACCTTAAAATTTTTAAACTGACTAAGACTTTTTATTCATAAAAGTTTTAATTAGGATCTATAGAATAATATGTTTGTATTTATTAACCTCAAAATAAAGATATGATATTTTCTTGAACTTGTTGTCTCATTATTTTCAAAATGTCATATTTTAGAAAGCAGTTGTACAAAAATGAAAAGTTAAAAATTTCAAACGATCACTTTGTTCCACAATTTACAAAAGAAAAAAATTCAGAATTTTACCAACTTCAACTTCTGCATTGGAATTAATATATTTAAACAAATGTTTATGTTTACTTGAAAGTGGAAGAAAAGTCCTATAGTTGTTACAGACAATCAAGTAAAATTTACAAGAATTGTCTGTCTTTCGGTTCAACATAAATCTATCAACTCATATTAAAATACACTAATGGGAAACAATACATCTACATTGTTAGATAACTCCCATAGCCATCGATTTATAATTCTCCAATCATTAAATTATCTTGCTCACCTTTTTCTTGGCCTCTATGCTTTTGTCCATGTAGTTAGACCGAATCCCATGTCTACTGAATGTGTAAGTTGTCTCGTCAACTTTTTGTTCTGGAATATAATTGTCTGCATTGTAATGTTCCTTTGGAGGAACGGCTTCAGCTGACGATGTAGTAAGCTTACAAGAAGGAATAAAGGCGTTTCTGTTGCAGTTATATCCTCGGAAGTCATGATTGGCATTGGGCAACTTTACCTGAAATTAAAATTTACATTTAAGAATTTAGTATATATATCACACTGACGTAGTTTTCCATGAAAGCAAAACATTATATACGCTTATTATGCAGCTACGGACACGTGTTTCGGAGTTATTGCCCCTCATCAGCGTAGCGTAGCTAAGGAATTGGATCTAGGATGGGATAGATCAGGAACAAGAACAAAAATAAGGCTGGAAAGTACAGTACACAGTACTCAATTAGTGTCTTCATGTTCCCATGTGCCACATTTGGGGCCTCGATGAGCACAGTCAACACGTGTCCGTAGCGATAGTTGGTTTTTGGGGATATGGCACTAAATCTTCTTATTTTATTTTGACCCCAATAAATCTATATTATTTTGTTTGTATTTGACAGGTGGAAACGGGGTAATAGAGCCTGTGTCTTGACTGTGATCATTGAGGCCCCAATCGTGGCACATGGGAACATGAAGAACTAATTGAGTACTGTGTAACTGTACTTTCAGCTTTATTTTAGTTCTTGTTCCTGATCTATCCCATCCTAGATCCAATTCCTTAGCTACGCTACGCTGATGAGGGGCAATAACTCCGAAACACGTGTCCGTAGCTGCATAATTGTTTTTTTGGGGAATATGGCACTAAACCTTCTTTTTTTATTTTGAACCCCAATAAATCTATCTTGTTTTATTATATACTGCACTCGACGCGCGTTTCGTCAACCAAGTTGGCATCATCTGGAGATGATTAAAAGTTTTAACCATCTCCAGATGATGCCAACGTGGTTTTCGAAACTCGCGTCGAGTACAGTATGTAGTGTTTTGGTGCTTCGTGGAGAGCTACGTCAGTGTTATCTTCACATCAAAGGATCCAACCCACTCCAGAACTAGTATATATATCAATAATAATACTACTTCTTCATTTACTACGCTTCATAATATTTTATGAAAAATATTAAGTCAAAATAACATTACAATGTGTTCCTCTTAAGTAGACACCGGAGAATTTCCGTGAGACTCGGACCGGCTTCCCAACCGGTCTGTCTAGCCCATAGGAGCGAGATCTATACCGTATTTATTCGTTATTCAGTTTAGTTTACAACCGTCGGGCCATGTAGAGGGTGCGAGGATGAAAATAAATAGTGATAGTTGTGTCGCATTTTCATTCGTGATTGTCGACAGTTCTTCCGCTAATTGGGAAAACTTAGCAAGTCACAGTTTAGTGAAAATTATATTAGGTGCATAATATATTCTACCAGCTTTTTCCGTGTTACTCATATTTATTTCGAAATGGTATTCAAAAAGGTTAATGTACTGTGCGCTGTGGAACTTCCTAGCTAGTCAATTTATTTTCTATTATACATAGAAAATTTAAAATAAAATAGAAAAACATGATAATGTAACATTTGCTACTTTATTGTTATACTACTTATATATTACCTTTATTAACAACAGCAGTACCTAGTATTTGGGCTTAGTTGATTGGCGCTTTGTAATCCCATATATAACTATGCATTATGTAATATATTTATATATGTACATGGTGGACCAAATTAGATGGAATATGGGATTTTCTCTAAAACTATGACAGGTGTCGTAAGCTCGATTTTCGAGAAACAAACAATGGCGCAAACCGCGATCGTCTTTCTTTTTCGGCTACCGAGCTACCGAGCATTTTTGGAAAATTGGCATTTTTGGATGAGCTCTACATCTCAATTACCACGTGTCGAATCGAAAACCGAGTAACACATTCTTAAGGCACTTATTTGAGTAAAATCCGTTGCTGATAAAAAAGAAAATTATGCATGATTCAATTTTCGAGATATAGATATCGCCTGGCTGTATGGATTTTATCCCAATGCCTTACGTTGCTTTACAAAAAACATTCAAACCCTACAAAATTAGGATGTCACCATCTACACCCAAACGACTTTCAAAGGCATCTCGATTTTGGCCAGTGGCTTTTGCGCAGTGCACTGAAGTGCCAGAATTTGAAGGAATAATTATATGGACAGACGAGGCCCATATAAGCAGTGCAGTGCCGGAATTTTTAATCGGCATAATAACCACCATTGGGCTCATGAAAATCCGCACGTAACCGCTTATAGTTAATCGTCAAGGACGATTTGGATTTGGTGTATGGTGTGGTTTTATTGGATACCAAATAATAGGTTCTCATTTTTTTCACGTAATTTGAATACCGAAACTTATATTAACATTCTAGAGCCGTATGTAGACAATATGCCTGTAAGACAATTTCAAAGATTATATTACCAACAAGAAGGCGCCCCAGGTCATACGTCAAATGAAACACAAAATTATTTAAATACTCAATTTGGGGTGGATTGGATAGGTATCTATATATCACTCAGGACTAGTTTATCAATGTCTAGTTAGCTAAGTTAACTAAATTGAGAACTAATAATTAATTTAGCTAACTGGACATTAATAAACAACAAAGTAGTTTAGATACTGTTAAATTTTTAGGAAATAATGGTCCTATTTTGTGGCCAGCTAGATGTCCCGATTTAACCCCTGCCGACTTTTGGCTTTGGGGTTATTTACAAAATATTTTATATAGAGAACGTTCTAAAACATAGAAGAATTGGAAAACAAAACATTAGCTACGTTTCGGACAATAACTCCTATCATGATTAGAAATGCAACAAATGCTGTAAGGAGAAGATGTCAAAAATGCATAGATGTCAATGAAAGACAATTCGAACATTTATTGCAGTTTAGTTTTTCCTATTTTTGGCAAAATTATTTTATGTTTTAAGAAGTGTTGTTGTTAATAGTTTGCCATGGCCTCCTCACAAATATATTTAATTTTTCGAAAATTAACCACTTTCTCTAGAGATAAATATGACACATGATATATCGTTGGAAAGCTAATTTAAGTTATGATCGAACAATGAAATAACTTACTGCATGTTCCGTTTAAAAAAAATACAGGTTATGTCTATATCTCGAAAACTGAGTCATGCATGATTATCTTATTATCAGTAGCGGATTCTACTCAAAGAAGTGCCTTAAGAATATGATACTCGATTTTCGATTCAACACGTGGTAATTGAGATATAGAGTTTCTCGGAAATCGAGCTCAGGACACCTATATTAGTTTTTGTCTGTCTGCCATAGTTTTAGAGGAAACCCCAAATCTCATCTAATTTGGTCCACCCTGTACAAATTTTTTATTTTCTATTACCGATATTGGCTCTATTTTCATTATTCCTTAACAGATATTCGAATTATATTTATAATTTCTTGAAAGTGTAATGGCCTGTTATATATTGATATTAAGCAACTTAGCGGGAAAAGGTCAATCAATTAAAACAGTAGTTTTTCTGTTTTTGACTAACCTATTCTCAACATATTTATAACATTTCGTTATTGATTTACTAGATTTAGGCAGCAAAATAAAATGTTGGACATACACATTTGTATAGCAAGTCACTAAGTACATCCATTGTAAAAACATATTTTTAACAAAAATATGTTTCTAGTAAGTCACGCAATTTAAAAAAAATCAGTAGGTACGTGTGGATTTGTGTTGAAAAAGCCATGAATTTTTAGGGATATAAAATGGGTAATGTTATTATGTGTATTTTAAGTGTTATTTAGAGTACAACTCCACTGTTCCTTGTTGTAGTAGACGGATGTTGCAAACCAATATGCAGACATTTGAGGATACAGTGGTAAATACTTGGTGTAATATTGGTGTTAAAAGTAAATGCTGTCCACGCAGAACAAATTCTGAATACATCAATCTATACTACACAGTACAGGAGGTTTCATGCAATATTAAGGCACTTGAGGTGTGTATTTTAATTGTTCCGTACAAATTATTGTCTCTTACCCCATGTGCCGGCACTGCATGCACGGAAATTGTCCGGTATCTACTCATAAACGAATTACTTCTTTCCCACTTTCATTATTAAAACCATGGATTTATAAGCAAGAAAGATATAGTATTATATCGTTTGTTATGTTGTCCACTTAAAAATCAGATTCTAACAACTTGTTCATAAATAAACAAACATCGTCGTCAATACGTACAAATAGAATAATGACAACCCACTGTGGTGTGCTGTAATTTATTCAATATTTACATAGTAATAGCAAATATGTATATCTGAAAGAACATTTAAACAAAAATTTTATCAAATTAAAACAAGTTTTTTATGGCATTCGAAACGAATAAATATTTTTTTTCTACAAACACCATTAAAAACTAAATTTTTAACACGGCATACTTGAATTAAAAATGTAATATTATATAAACTCGCGTTAAAAATGATTACATGATTTACTTTTAACACTAGTGCAAAAAGTAAAATGACAAGTCGTTTGTCATAATGACATTTATATATTTATTAACAAAAAATTACAAATTATTTAGAATGTACAATTGGAGCAATAGTAATATTTATCCCTTGTGAGGAAGCTACTTCACAAGAAGAAATTGTTGACTATAATTAATATTGGAACTCATAATATTGCAATAGTTTTTCACATTTGACAAGCATGTGTCAAACAACGGGCAAACTTGATTTATCTATTTCATAAATCCTACAAACTACTAGAATTATGAGGTAACCATTAAAAGGATTTGAAATCTGTTTAAAGAAACTTTATTGTTCTTTTAATGGTGTTTGTAGAAAAAATATTGTATGATACACGTGTTAAAAATGACTTTATTTTGTTCGTGGAGTTGCTCCACTCGCTTACGCTCGTTTCGCAAACATCTCCACTCACAAAATAAAAAGTCATTTTTAACACTTGTATCATAAATAACTATTTTCTACAAACACCATTAAAAACTAAATCTTTAACACTGCATACTTGAATTAAAAATGTAATATTATATAAACTCGCGTTAAAAACGATCACATGATCTACTTTTAACACTAGTGCAAAAAAGTAAAATGACAAGTCGTTTGTCATAATGACATTTATATATTTATTAACAAAAAATTACAAGTTATTTAGAAATATTTATATTAATTGTACAATTGGAGCAATTAGTAATATTTATCCCTTGTAAGGAAGCTACTTCACAAGAAGAAATTGTTGAAGTTGAACTTGAAGCAGTGGAGGAAATACTATATAGTTTTTCACATTTGATAAGCATGTGTCAAACAACGGGGAAACTTGATTTATTTATTTCATAAATCCTACAAACTACTAGAATTGTGAGGTAACCATTAAAAGGATTTGAAATTTTTATAAAGAAACTTTATTATTCTTTTAATGGTGTTTGTAGAAAAAACACTGTATGATACACTTGTTAAAAATGACTTTATTTTGTTCGTGGAGTTGCTCCACTCGCTTACGCTCGTTTCGCAAACATCTCCACTCACAAAATAAAAAGTCATTTTTTAACACTTGTATCATAAATAACTATTTACTTCGTGTATAAAATATATTCCTGATTAATTTTCTGAATTTTTAGAATCGTCGCAATGTCGCATAATAGGATGCAAGTTGGAGGAAGTTTGTTTACATTGTCAGTTTGTCTTATTTTTTATGAAAATTGTGATTACTGTTTATTATTAATCAATCATATTTGACATACAAATGCATTTGTGAGTAGCAAATATGGTGAGACAGTGCCAGGTATACAAAAGAGCCCAAACATATATTTTCACATGTAAATATGAAACTATTGTTTTGCAGTGGCATAGGAGTACGATTAGGTAGTTAATTATTGTGTTTAGACAGAAAAATAGAAATGCGCTGTGATGAAAATAAAATTTAATGAGAAATCGAGGTTTAATAAATCTCACAGAATATTAAAGAATATATTATAGAATTTTTTTCTTATAAGAAATTTTTGTTTTTTGAGATTTCCTGTTGAAGGAAATGAGAATGAGAAAGGACTGGTTGAACATAGTATGATTTGATGAGGATAAATGTCTAACCAAACATGCTGATATATGCTCGACATATTTCAATGAAAATGATTTGCAATTATACCGAGTGCACGAAAATATTTAAAGAAGGCTGCTGTTCCATAACATTTTTTCCAACTACGAAATCGTCTCAGCAGATGATAAATTCCATGTTTTCAATCAAACGAATTCAAAAATGAAATTTGTTATATAAAACTGTGGAACGCGAACTGTCATAATGTCTCATTACTTAAGTGTTCTAAACATTAACGTATATATAAGCCAAATGCTGTTCTAAATTAGGTTTATTAAAGTATGGCTTCTACATAAAAATCATTCCATATTATCTGTAAAATTAATTATTCCTGTCAAAAATATATAAAAAAATCTGTATGTTCTTGATCTTCATATACCATGATCCTCTTGAAATGTCCTCTCTTTTAACCTCACCTGCAACCCATGAAAATGGGGAAATTATTGCAATCGGTCCAAAATCGAAAGTTGAGAGAAGACCAGAATTTACGGTTCGAAGTTAAGAAACACAAAAAGTGGATTTTACAAAATGTCCATGTGTGTGTATGTGTGGATACTACAAGTGTTTCAAGAAGTGTGTATAAGCACGGTAGCACCAAAAGTACTGAACCGATCTTGCAAAAATTTGGCACAAGGATATTATTAGTGCTGTCAAGGATGTATATTTTGTTATAGATCCATGAGTATCGCAGATCAGCTAAAAAGCTTTTAATACCAATAGGGAGGTCGAGGAATTTCGAAGCGACTCTAAACTTTCGTTTCGTAATTATTTTATCAATTAAACTTACAGAATATCCATTACTCGCAGCTATATCAATGCCTTTTCTTTTTCAAACCTCTCCTTATTGAGGGGGAAGCTTAATAGACAATGGATTTATTTTGCCTATGTTGTTCCTATGTTGTATCTCTGTTGTTGCAAAGATCTTTATTAAAATTATTTACGCGTTTAATTATTTGGTTATGGATTTATTATTTTCAATGCTTACATTTTCATATTCTGTGTCCTTATTAACAAAAATAATTTACCTATGTAGAATTCATTAAAGTAAAAAACGAAAACAAACTTTAATAAATGGCTGAATTTGCATGGCCTACTCATTAACTTTGTTATATTTTTATCAGGATATTCAAGAAAAATATATTTTTATAATAAATTGCTTTTTATTTTATTTAAAAAATAAAAAATATGACGTTTGGTATGTTTGAAGTCCTACCATGTAAATAAATAAAACATAGGACACAAAACAATTTACCGACATGTACAACACACAAACCGGAAGTGTGAATGTACAAATGGTGCATTCAGTAAATTCTTCCCAATTTTTCAATAAAATCACTAGTAAGCGCATTATTTGAAAATAAAAAAAAATAATTTTCGATTTTTTAGAATATCTCGATAGCCGTGGTGTATTTTCAGATTCTTAAAAAATAAAAGATGCATATTCAAAATATCCAATTATTTTCTTTTCCAAAATTTTTGCATCACACCTATTTATGCAGATATAGCAAATTTCTCGAAGTGGACATCCTCTATATACATACAAATCACAAATGCTTATGGACTTATGGAGACCCAAAAACATGGGGATATGACTAAAATTTGGATTTCTTTCGTTATGCATATATCAGTAGTCTGAAATATTATAAAAATAAAGCAACCCATAAATAATAAATAGAACTGGTCCAATTGATGGTCCTCGTGGTACTCCGAATGATATTTATTAATTATGATCAGATTAACATTATTAAATAGTATTCAAGTTTTCTATTTCATTAATAACAGATTTACTTAATTAAACAAGTTTTATTATACAGGGTGTCACATAATTAAGTACCTTCCTTCAAGAGCGTGATAGAACTAGGAAAAATAAGTTGAGTATTTTATAGAAGTATTTGCCTTAAATCAGTTCATAAGGGAGCTATTTGCCAATAAATTCGACACGTCTTAAGTTGCAAAAATTAAATTTGGACCATTTGTTAATTTCTCAATGTTACATATTTTGTACAAATTTTATCCAAATATCGTGATTTGCTGGGGTAGTTACAGGGAGGTGGGAGTGATTTCTCGCTATTTTTTTTTTGTCTAAAACGGGAAATGGCATCAGTGTTAAAAACAGCATAAAAATGTGTTATTACTAAATTTCGATCGGGGCCATCGTAGGTATGCAAGGTAACTTACCTTTACAAAAATAATTTCACAATTTCACAAAATTAAATTTGGACCATTTATTAATTTTGTAATGTTACATGTTTTGTAAAATTTTAATTTAATATCATGATTTGTTGGGGTAGTTACTGGGGGATGAGGGTGAACGTCGCTATGTCGCTATAATTTTTTTATTTTATTTTTTTTTAAACATTTAAAATGAAAAAAACACCAGTTTAAAAAAATATAAGAAAAGGTGCGCTTACTAAATTTTGTTAGGAGTCATTGTTTTGCAGTTATTTGCATCTTAATATTGCAAAACAGGATAGGTATGCAATAATGGAAGGTAACTACATACCTCTACAAAAATAATTCCACAATATTTTCAACTGTTGTTTTGTAGAGCAATTTAAAATATCACTTTACGTATGAAGCATATAATTTAACAAATCTTTATGAATAACCAATTTTAATTTTTATTCTTGAAAATCTTCTGAACTTAAGAGGGCTAATCGAACCAGTGTTTGTAAGGTAATTTTTCAAAATTTATTTCTTCCATATGGTTTGGTCAAATTACACCAAATTTGGAGGATCAGTAGTTGAAAGTGTACTGGAGGGTACATGTATATCTATTTTAATTAATTTTCACTTTATGTAGGGAAAATTTATACTGTAAATATAAGTTAAATTTGGACGTGATTAGCTCCTGAATTATGATATCAATCGGTAAAATTCGAGGTAAAATTCATACATGTCGTCTAGAATGAATCTTCATAATTATGCTCAGCAAGTTTCAAACTTTTATTCCGTACCATTTGATTAAAAAGAATTTTCTAAATAAGTATCTTTGTCACTACAAGTGGAGCAAGGAAGTGTTACCTCAATCGGGAATCGCACCTCAATGAAGTCGGTGCATAAAACGTCCAGTGAAGGTATAGTCAAGAGCAAAATTATTCAGCGGCGCATGTATAAAAAACTTTCTAGAGAGTGACACAGCTATCCGAAGCTTTTTCCCGACTAGGCCCCTTAAGAGACAAACTTAAAATAATATTAATTAGAAAATTATTGTAAATAAAAAAAAATTTTGTCTTTAAATTACATGCTTCATTGCGTAAAGCGGTATTTTAAATTGCTCTACAAAAAAATAGTTGAAAATATTGTGGAATTATTTTTGTAGAGGTATGTAGTTACCTTCCATTATTGCATACCTATCCTGTTTTGCAATATTAAGATGCAAATAACTCCAAAACGATGGCTCCTATCAAAATTTAGTAAGAGCACCTTTTCTTATATTTTTTAACACTGGTGCTTTTTTTATTTTAAATGTTAAAAAAATATAATAAAAAAATTATGGCGACGGTTCACCCTCATCCCCTTGTAACTACCCCAAGAAATCATGATATTCAGATTAAAATTTTACAAAATATGTAACATTATAAAATTAATAAATGGTTCAAATTTAATTTTTGCAACTTAAGGCGTTTCGAATTTATTGATAAATAACTATGTTATCTCGTTTAAGAAGTTATAGCATCCTTAAGAATTGATTTAAGACAAATATTTATATACAAAACTCAAATTGTTTTTTTTTTCATGATAAGGCAAACAGAAAAATTCCCATAAAATTCCTTTATTAGTGTGACCGGTTTAGTGAAGAAGTATATTACTTCACATCTTCAGACACAGGAATTTTTATAAATAAAAACCAGGGTAGTCAAAATTAAAATGTTTTTTTTTTAATTCTATCCCCCTTGAAGGAAGGTACTTAATTATGGGATACTCTGTATATTGTAAAGTATGATGGAAGGCGCCAGATGCCGTTGAGTAATGAATTAGCAACACCAGCTTGTACACATACTTTATTTAATTAATTTATTATCCATTTCTGAGATACTTATGAGTTGTAGCATTACACAAAAATCAATTTTTAGAAGAAAAGACAAATGAATATTTAATCCTCCAAGCAGAGATAAAAATGGAAACTTGTTTGCGCGTTTGTAATTAATGCGACTGAATTTGGCCCCGTACAAAAAATCCTATCCAATTTAAAAACACGACTCCATAAAAGCTTGTGGCTTTGTTATAATTTAATTATTCGTAGCTTAAGGCGAAATACACATTACTTAACGTCAACTCAGTTTGCGAAGAAATTGTTCCTGACTTACTCTGATGATAATATTATATTCTGATATTAATTATTTTAAAGGGTGAACCTTGTTGCAGAACCCTACGTAGTCCTAACACAAGCCTTTTTTAAAAAGTAGTTTATTATATTAAAAAATATTTCATCGTAACCTCATTAAACTTACAACATTTAATCAATTTTTTTTTTGGTAATGTGCAAAATCCTTCCAGACTTTTAATATTTAAATGTTTTGGGCCTTGAGTTTATTTTATTGCATAAAATAAAAGTAATTAAAATCCAGAAAACAGTGAATTCTACATAATGTACCTACTGAAATTTCAGAAGTTAGTTGTCGAAATTTTCTTTGAAACTGAATTATACCAAAAATTACCATTTACGTAATTATAACTTTACTAAATAATGTACCTAAAAACATTTTTTGTTAAAATTCATGAAATTTTGAAGGTATGCAGAAAGGACTTAGACATAAGTCTGATTATTGGTATTAATAATTTTATGTTACTTAGTGAAGAGCTACTCAGTACATCAAATAAAAGTACTTGAAATAGTACTGGAAATACTTTTGGTATTTCAAATACCGTATCTAAAGTACATTTGAATCTCGGTATTTAGTATTTGGCACTTCAATTACTCTGCCAAAGTCCTTGGATTTGGTACTTGATTTTAACAGTTTATAGTATTTCAAATGTTTTTCTTGATATTTCAATTACTTAATTAAAAGTATTAGAAGTCCTGGGAGTATTCCAAATACCGCAAATTACTTAAATTACTTGGAAGCATTTGATTGTGCAACAGTAGAAAAAGTTTCTGTCTGTTTAATATGTCTTCCATTATCAGCGGCAGTTTGCTGATATTGTAAATGCACTAACTAATGAAAATTATTTTGAAAATTTAGTATTATTGAAAGCCATTGGAAATAGGTAAACTTAATTTTATTATTATTTTATTTGTGCTTACATAAAAGAGAGCTGTTAAAATAAAATAAGAAATTATAAGAGTAAACCTTAATAAATATTAAATTGTAGAGGTATTTCAAATATCTTAGATTACCTGAAATACTTGAGTACTTGAAATACTTTAGAGTAATTAAAATACTTTCTAAATACTTTAACAATTACTTGAAATACTTTGAGGCGTTTGAAATACTTTAAGAAATACTTGAAATACTTTAGGTTATTTGAAGTAATTTAAAGTGCCTAAATAATCTGAAATATTTGAAATACGGTACTTACTTACTTACTTGAAGTACTCCCGACAAATATTTGGCATTTGAATTATTTAGTTTCACATCAAAGCACTTGGAAATTGAAGTAGCAAATAATTTGTCAAATACTTGGTATTGGATACTTCAGGTACTTCCATTGGGTACTTTAAACAGTTCTGCTTGTTGAGTTATTATAAATAAGAATAAGTACATTTTTTCCTCCCTTTTGCTAAAAACGTATTTAAAATTCCTTAAATTAATTATACAATAATTGTGTGATTTTAATTAGTATATGCAAAATATTCATTAAATGAATTAACAATATCTGATAAAGTAAGAAGGAGGGACATCTTTGTGTCCTTGAATAATATTTTCTAATTTTTTATTTTTTTTTTAAATTTTAGTCGCTTGCAACGACATTGTTGTATAACCAAAATACTAAAAAAAATTTAATAAACTTGAAAAAATGACATTGCCAAAAAAATCACCCAGATTACATAGAAGGTTCTCAGCCATTAGAAACATTTAAAAAATGCCCAAGACCAACACTACACGGGTTCAAATTATCAAATAACACATCACTATTTTTTCAGCAAATTAGATAAAGAATAAAGAGCCATATCCAAAACTTCAAATCGCAATTTTTGATCTCAATTATCCGATTTTTAAAAGCCAAAATTGTAAAATTAATTTTCAGTAAAAAAAAACCGCTACGCAGTATAAGTGCGACGGCCGGCGTCGCTATGCATTGGAAAACACCAAAATGACCAAAACTCACACACCTAAAAAAATAATTTTTACAAAGTCAATTAAACAAATAACAATTAATATTGAAGTAAAATAGTTTAAGACAAATTAATAATAATAATTTCATTCAACAATCATTGTTTCCACAGCAACTAATCTACCGCCAGATTTATTTATATGAAACTTGTAAAATTGGAGTTTGGTACACAGTGTAGACCATTGAGATAGACAGACCGCATTAAAGGCTTACACCTAATCGGGAGGTTTCAAAGTGGGTCAGCTTTTGGGCTTATTGCGCGTTTGAAAAAATATGACATTATGCTAACATCGGAATAGATGACGACACAACCCCTATAAATGTAAAATTTAAGACAACTTGAGACAATTTAACCACCCGACACCGACAAGATAGCATCGTGGTAGTAAATTCATTTTAAAAGTATAAATTTTTCACTTTTGCATTAACACAGACTAGATGTCCCTTCGGAAACGATAAATAACACAGCCCCACAAAAAAAAAAAATTTCTGACCTAGCAACGAGATGAGTATATCCTTATGTATTTTTGATCGCTGATTCCGAATCCGGGGTCAAAAAAAGTCGTACACCACCAAAAAAAAATTTTAGAGCCAAGAAACACCCCCCTGAATCGTTTTGTTTAATATTTTCGGGAAAAATTTAATGTATTACGATAAAAATAAAGGCGAATTGCAGCGTTCATTTGGAATTATTTTTCAAAATTATTTTTTCGCGAGGCTAGGTTTTTGAGAAAATTTCGAACCTCATTTAATATAAAAAATTTAACTTGTTTTAAAATCAAAGCTTCACTCGACTTAAAATTCATTTATTCAACAAAAATTGGTTAGTTGTAAGTTTCCCGGGTGTTCACTAGGCTGCCATAAAGGTTTCAGAATTTATTAATATTTTTTGTTTTAAAAATCGACATACAAAATTTTTACAAAAAAATAAATTTCATCAAAACAATTTGTAAGTCCGCCAGGACATAGAAAAAATTCATTTTTTGAATTTTTAACTTTCGAGTCGTTTGAAAACAAATTTTCAAATTTATTTTCATTTTAATAAAATCACATTAAGCATAAAGGTATACACTGCTCAAACAAATTTTTTTTTCGAATTCGACTTAAAGAAATTTAAAAAAAAAAATTAACTTGGACAAAAAAAAAAATATTACACTATCACAAATCACCTGATCTCATGAGTAAATTTTAATTTTGTAGGGAACCCTCTGTTCAAAATATTTTTGGCTTTCAGCGACTTTGAAAAAAATAAATTTCATATTTCAAAAAGCACTTACAGGGAACCAGAAAGACATTTTTGCAGAAACCACCTCAATTTTATTTTTGCATAAAAGCTGACTAAAAAAAATATTTTCAGTATATCATAAAGGTATTTTCAGGCTAGAAAAACGCCAAATTACCAGGGACCTCCTGTTAAAATTTTGTTTAACCCAAAATAATAAATAAGAAGCATAAGCCGCTTGATTAAATCCTTCAGCTACAAAATCTGAGGTAGAAACAAGTCGCTGAGTTGCTGAAGTCTTGCTCAGCTCTGCCAGCATAGCCAAAGGCACACAGAAAATTCAACGAGGCTAAGAACAGGCTACCTTACCTCTCCGTATCATAAAAATCGACCTTGAGAAAATTCCATTTCTACGATCAAATACCAAGGCAATAAAACTAAGATCATTTTTTATGACAGCAAGTCACGTGGCACCCAACTTAATAACAGAATAATAATCCAGCTAGGGAGAAATAAAAACACAAGTCTTTAAAACCACAAACAAAAATACCTTGCTGTATTTGTGACACCATATTGAATAATTTAGTCTCTGCTTTTAAACTTAATTATTTGATATATAAATAATAATCATCTTCGGCTTTGGTTTGGGGGTTGTCTAATTTATGTTGTGTGTTTTTATTTATTAAATTTCAAATGTCTTTTAATTAAGTATTTTATTTCAAACACTGTTTTATCTCGTTTTATAATTGTATCCCTACCATTGTAGAGCTCTGAAGAAGACTAAATTATAGTCGAAACGTTAACGAATGAACTAAAATTGTTTCTTTTTGTCCCATCCCAGTGAACTTCCCATCAATAAAGTAAGAACGTTTTGACAAAAGTCACATTTGTATGAAGGGGAGAACACGTCCCAGGAATGGTTCACATTCAGAAAGAGAAGTTTTTTGATTCGTGCTGTGGGGCGACTAAAACAACTAAAAAATTGACAGAAATTGGTGATATTTTGATTTTTTCATTTTAAGATTTCAGAACCTCTTGCAGAGCCAAAATAATTGATGTTTTTTTAAACAAAGATCAAAATGGGATATTTTATGTATTATTAATAGAAATACTTAACCAATTTTCCCAGAGCTTCTGCTGAAAAGCTTCATAACCTTTAGAGTTTCCCAATAGTGATTTACAAATATAGATGCGGCGTTCACCATTTCCAGTTATTAAGTTGTGATGGTTAATTGATATTTCCTATACGTCATATATGCGTAGAGAGCTTTGGCATAATTACGCTGAATATGAAATAATCTTGTAACAAGGATACCAGCATTTCCATAAGGGGGTACATGTATCTACATATAACATCTATTTCCTCATATCCAGATATAATTTAATTAAAATTCTGAAAGTGTTTCGAACTAGTTCTATTATAAAACTAATTTTAATGCAAATGGGATCCTATACTTTTGCTGAGATATACAGGATGTTTCAGCTAAAATTTTCTAGGCAGATTAGTGGAAAACTAAATACGGTGTTAAATTTTTATAAACGTCAGTCGGTATTTTCGTTTTTAAATTAAAAAAAATTGTCACAATATGGAAGCTTCGAGAATAGCAAAATAACCTGCAAATTTCTCTAAGAAGTTTGAGGAGGCATTTAAAATTTTGTTTCTTTTCAAAGTCAAATAATCATATCTGAGAATAATTTCATCCTTATAAAATACATGTACATTATTTGAGTTATAAGGATTCATCAAGAAACCTATATTTTGTCCTACGATCTTCAGTATATAATCATACATCACTGCGAAATATTCGATCGAACGAATTTGTTTGTGTATGAGTTACTTAGCTGAAGCTCATAGTATATTAGTCGTAATGATAACAATTGGATATGGAAATAGAGCTAGAACACAAGTAGGGGTTTTATCGTGAGAAGTTTCCTGATTTACCTCGTATATCATAAGGAACAGTGATTAAAATAAAAGATCTTGCGTAAGCTTGGATACGTGAGACATTTACCTAAAAAAGAGAATAATCTGCTTTTGATAAAGATACAAAATTAGATGTAATATTAGAAGTAAAAGAGAATACTACGATTTTTGCATGAGAAGTTGCACGAAATAATGACGTAGGTGCATTCGTCATGCGTTGTTTGGGCTAATAAAATGCATCCTTACATCTTCATCCAACACAGGAGTCATGTGAGGACAATCCTGATAGAAGGGTTGAATTCTCTAAAGGAATAATGAGTAAATTCAACCAGAATATAGTATAATCTATATAAGACGTTATTTTATGGAAATGCAAATCATCAGAATTCCAGATAGTGGTCCCAAAGAAATCCTCATTGGATGCGAGAGTTACATGATCAACAATCGGAAAAAGTCAATGCTCGGGCAGGCATAGTGAGGAATCAAATAATTGGACCAATATTCTTTAAAGGTAAGCTAACCGGAGCTACCTATTTAAACTTTCTCCAAACAGAGGCAATTCCTACTTGGATAAACTTATTTCCAATTCAGAGATATTAAATTTTTCTTTGCGGTTTCCACAAATTGAAGCTACATCTCATTTTACACTTCCTGTCAGAAAATATTTAAATAGAACTTTCCCAAATACACGGCTGAGCAGAAGAGGTGCGTTGAAACTACCCGCTAGGTCGCCTGATCTGACCTCACTCGATTTATTTTTGTGGGGCCAACTATAACGCACAGTTTGTCAAACAAAACCTGCAAACTTGCAAGAGTTGAAAGACAGAATAACGGCTGAGAGGGTCTATTACTCCAGAGATATTCGAAAACCTCAGAAATGAATTTTGCTTTAGACTGGGTTGCTGTCAAGAAGTAGAAATTACTCATATTCAATAACTTATTAATTAACCTTAATAAACTGACTAAATCCTGTTATTTCGGACAAGGATTAACCAAATTCTAGGTTTAAGATTACATGTTTTTTATTAATACTTGCTAGTTAATGTACGGATAAACCAAATTAATGGAAAATCAAAAAATACAGTCATCACTTGTTGCTCTTTGAGTATGACTTGCCGTCTTTAATCTCACATAATTACAAAAAGGTTTATTTTAGCGATATTAAATAAGAGGAGCAAAACTTTTCATTGACAATTGTGTAAGGGGCGACCTCTATGAGATATCAAAATAGGACTATCTTAATCGTATTTGTCGACCCTGTAAAATGTACCATATCTATTTTGTAATAAAATATTGGTTAAAAATTTTAAATTTCAATATATCATTCAAACAGTCCATATTAGGATAACGTTTATTAAGCAAAATGTTTTGAAACACTCTGTACGTACGTATGTTTTATTGTGGGAAACTTTTTGCACTTTCAATTACAAGTGCTACTGCTATAACAGCGCAGAAATACACTGCTTTATTAATGTGGCTTTTGCTACAACAGTCCTCTAAAGTGTAAAGTTTACGCCATTGGGTCTCAACCACTTGAATAATTATGTTCGACGTACACAGTTTGAATACTGTATTGTCCTTGGTTGGTTAAGTTTGGATAGTCAAAAGGATTTAGGGGTCAGTTAGTGATAACTCGTCAGAAGTTCCCTCGTTCTCCTCGTTTTAATATACAATATGTACCTAGATTGACGTTATGGATTTAAGAATTTAAATTTGTGTTTATGTGGAGGCTTATTTCAATTTACACTTGGAACCAAACTTAGTTTAAACAATAATTATATTGGGTGTACTAACAAAATCAAAAAATATTTTTCAGCTTTTCAAGCTAAACTCTTAAGATATTGAGATAACATATCATTGGACACTCGACAATTCCGTGATTCCCGAAAATGACTTCCCGATCTGCCTGTCTTTCTCATAGAAAATTAAAGTAGCTGTGCATGCGCAGCGAGATCTAGACCATATTTCCTATTTAGACTTAATTTATCTACAAACATTACAGTGCGTAGATATGTAACGGTCCGTTTTTTTTGGAATAAATAATTTGGACCACATTCGTTGTAAATTAAATAAAATCGTTCGAGTTTGTAACGAAATTGCAGGCCATTTCATTCCAGTTTGTTGTGTTCCACGATGAATTAAGTTTCTGCCAGTCTAGTCGAGATGGCGTCACTGATTTCTACTGGAACAGTTGGTTTTGCAGATTTTTGCACTAAATATCTATCTATCTTTATTGCTCATACTCTACTCTCAAATATCTGTCTCTTTCCAAACTATAACCGAGTTTAGGTGGGAGAACAGAACTAAGTTTCCTTCTTCTTACTAGTGTAGAGTTCAGTTGAAAACCATCTCTAATTCTGCGGTCTGGTAAGATTTATATGTTTTCTGGTATTATCTTGTGATTTTATGCTCATCATTATTTAAAAAGTTGCTATATTGATTTAAAGTACCTTTGAGGTAATTTTCATAATAATATTGTACCGTAATTATCTTAATTTACGCCTTGGGCGAATTTGCTTTTCGGTGATCAGTTCACCTTGGTTGTTCTTTGGAACAGCCATCATTAATATTGATTAGTATCAATTTATCGTGCCTTGCTGACAATTTATCTAATATTCCTTTGATATTGTAATAATTTCGTGTGTTAATTTAAACTAACTTTCGGTTACTGTAAATTTTAGATTTACTCGGCAACGGATGTCGCCATTTTGTATCGTAGTTTTCTGTCTATGTCTCTTGATGTTTTAGGTCACTGAGCTACGTTGGTAGCGCTCTGAAAAGTGGTGAGTGGTGACATTTGGAGATTGGTACACCTGGTTGGATCAAACCTATTTGTTTATAACCTTTGTGAAAATTATCTAATTTGGTACATTTGTTTTGTGGTGGATTATTTTATACCAGTGCATATAATTATCAACCAGACCTCAGTAACGTAAGGTTTTTCTAAATTTAAAATATCGAATGCTTACTTGAACGTTTACTTAGTATTTAATCAGGAACGCTGCTCTAGTGGAGCCTTGCCTAGTTCTCTGGCAAAGATACCTGCCTAGTTATCTGGCAACTGATTAACTTTTGATTATCTACAGTAAACATATAGTCAAGTTATATATCTTTATTTAACTTTATCTGCAATTCCTTGGAACCTCTCTCCGAGGAACTAATAAATAATTTAATTTAACGTTACCTTCAAGTTGAAAACTATCATATTGTTTTATATTTAGCAAATATTTATTTACGTTATCTTTCTAGTTGTCTGTCTGTATACAGACATTCTAAATTCTATTTTCTTGAAGATTAACTTCTAGTAAAAAAATATCTTAACATATAGGGAATACCTATTTCACTTTGTTTATTATCGTAGCTACACCCAGTTTATTTGTTGGACTAGTATTTTTTCTATTTAACGTAACTTTTATTGATACTTAAGTTAGTTGAAGTCTTCAACTTCCTAAAATATTGTAGGATACCGATCCTAGTTTGTTTAGTTTGCAATTTACTCTGTAAATTTGTGTTAACTCATATTTTGTCTACGTAGCTGGACAATTCAAACGTCACAGCTTTTAACTTTGTTTTGCCTATAATACTGATCTCATAAAACTCTCCCCTTTTTATGTAAATACCTGGACCAAGAGAAGAGGATAACTGGTGGATCGAACTGATCATTATATACAGGGTGGAGCAGGAAAACGATATTTTACACAACTGGCATTTTTTCTCAAGGGTAACTGTAGTACTGACAGTGGTGATTCAAACTGACACCGAACCCATTAAGAGCTTAGCCGTTGGTGGATCCTTCGCTGGACTAACCCATTGGAAGTTACGTAAGATCTTCGTCCCCAGTGAAAGTTTTTATTTGGTCAGAAGAAATTTGTAAGAGATCAGTCACTGTATTTTTTTTCGTATTCTCTCAATGTCATATTTTATTTTTCATTTTTTTTCTCTTTCCCTAATATCATTTTTCTGTGTGGTTAGTTGTTGGTCTTCAACCACAAGTAAATTTTTTTTTGACTTGTAAATATTGTACATATACTAGTCTTGATTATACTTTTTATAAAATAATATCTTTTTATTCAACTTCCTTACCAACCGAATTCAAGTTTTAACGTTATCTTTACCTTTTAAAGTAAAATTTTAATTATTTGGTACTTGCAAAAGTCCTGGCGCCCAGCCTAGATTTTGGTGATAACTCAAAAAAAATCTAAGCCCTTATTCACGGCCTGCTCACTGAGCTACCGGTTAATAAGTACAACCCCCAGCTTATTGTGTTATGCCAATAATTGGACGGGGGGTGTTGCAAGTTATACCTTAAATTCCAAATTTGATTAGTATAATTTAATTCAATATTGTTGTATTACCACTGTAGCGTAGCGCTACTGTGATAATTGTATTGTACAAGACGTCTTTTAACTGGTGCGCGCGCGGATCGAACGATGTTTTCGGATAGCGCCCAAGTGCGATGGACAGACGCGCGACCGCCACGGTCCAGTGTGGATCGCTAGGTGAGGTACCTTATGTTATTTTACGTTTAAGTATTTCATCTTACCTTTGAAGACAATGATGAGCCACGGGCGAGAGAAGATATGTGACCTGGATCTTTGTAGTTGTTTGTGAGTCCGAGTATATCAGTGAGATTTTCATTTGAACCGAAAATAAGTATTACTTGGCGCACTAGACACGAATGTGAAGCCCAAGTGTGTTGGTTGCTGTATGAGTAAGAAACTAAAACATAATGGAGCTGTGCACAACCACTGGTAAGGTTAGCTTTCATAAAATTATAAAACTAGGTACCTAGCAACGCTCCGACGTCCACCGGTGTTTGCAAGAAGTGTTAGCTAGTGCGCAACTAATAATTAGTCGTTAATGATTTGCAAATTCGCCTGCTTTCCGAACTTTAATTATAGACTATATTTGACTTTTCTTTGAAATTAATAGTTAACGTAATGAGAGAATGTTCAAAGTAGTTAAACGTTTTTCCCCTTTTTAATATTAACAGTGTTAGCCAGAACTTTGGTAAAAACACATTTAAAAACAGGGTGGCGCTTAACAAAATTTATTAAATTGGATAATTTTTAGTGGTTAATTTGGCACTTGCCGACTGTTTCTGATTTTGCTTAGCTTTAAGTCTAGTTTAGAAACTTTTCTAATGAATCGTCTGCTTCCCCGCTCGGAGAAGAGTCTCAATTTATTTTTGCTTTAATTGAATAAAGGTATTTGTATAATAAATTTCGTTTTTTTAGTATCTTGTTCTTACTATTTTAAAAATGAAAGCGCGAAAAAACCAGGACGTCACAGGTAGTTGGCGCGAAGACAAATAAAATAGTAACAGCTATGTCGATAATATCACGGAAGACGCGAAAAATCAGTACGTGTGGATTTATGTTGGGGAAGCCAGGAATATTGAGAAACATAAAAGCATTAATGTCTTATGCTTAGGTCCATTTAAATTTCTGAAATTTAATAAGGAAACACAAAATGTATTCTAAACAATTTCTTGAATGGAATATTCTCATATCTTGAAGAATAAAGGTAATTTATTAGTGACGTTTTTTATAAATTGACTTATAAAGCACCCTGTAAAACACGGATCAACTCATTTTTGATACATTATAGTTGCACATCAAGCAGGATTGAGTCCCCAAGTGCCATTCCAAAATTCGACAATTTGTTATCAATTACACCTGTACAATAATGACCAGTGGCTTCTTAGGGCTTGAAAAACTACTGGCGGAGACGTAGAATAAGAGTGGTTTATACAGAAGTTTGGATTTCTGACTGTATGGTTTATGATGGTTAATACTCCCTGGACGCAGCCTCACGTCCTGAATTAGGCTTAGAAAGGAGTATCTGATCATAGAAAACAGATTAGTTGAAACTGATTTGTTAAGAAAAATAAAATTCTATTTATACTGTCTAATATCATAATAAAGATTAAAAAATAATAACAAGTACATAATACACCTAATGAAATAAATTTAGCCTGGTTTAAAATAATTAAGGAAATATGTTAAAAATGGTAAATAATATGAATGATGAAAAAAAAATTATGTTTAACTGCTTAAACAACACCTGTTATTACATCTATCCTGGGACAAAGTGTATGCGTAAAGCTATCAGAATTTTATGATCCCGTATCCCAATATGATTTATGTAATTTGTCTGACCCATGCCTTGCAAAATATCTATACTAATGCCTTAAACACAGTACAGGAGAATCGATGAAATATTAAGACACTTGAGGTATGTATTTTAATTAAACACCACAGGTAATACAACTCCCTGTATCCCTGAAGATATCGCAAGGTACCTTGTGTGGCAGAGGGCCACACATTTAGTGACAAAAGTCACACACTCAATATCCGAGTATGCTAGAATTGATTTCTGGTTTAGAAAAAAATCCGGGCGTCTCGACTGGGGATCAAACCCGGGACTCCAGGGTGAGAGGCAAGTGTCCTTACCACTCGACCACGAAGTCACTATTGTTCCGTACAATAGATTATTATTGTCTATTAACCCTGGACGCACAGAAATTGTCCGGTGCCTATACCGGGTGATGTGGAGGATCTCTAAATACATATTTGGGAAATGGGTATATAAAATAAGCAAAAAAAATTTCTATTCTCATCCGTCACGAAGATATTTTGTGTTGTTCATGTAACCATAGCTTTAACCCTTTAACCGTTTAGTTAAGATTGCTTGTAAATAAAAATCTTCTAAGTAATCGCTTTACCCACCTTTGGAATGGCCTTGGTGGTCCTCACAGTTGGCCACCAAGGTTACCAGACCTGAGTCCCTCGATTATTGTTTTTGAGGTTGATTAAAATCATTAGTTTACGCAACAAAAGTGAACACGAGAGGTACTGCTCGCCAACTATTTCAATTATTATCTCCGTATAGGCTAAGAATCCGACCTGTGTTTATAGAACTTTTTGTTTATTTTAATCACCTGAACCTGTTCCCCAGATATTGCGGATTCCTCCCCAATCACCCTGTATATCACAATACGTAGGATGACAAAAATTACATGACCAACAAAAATCCAATATGGCGTCCATAGGAATTATCAAGAAAAAAAGCTGGGTCATTTCGTTTCTGGTAACATGTGTCAAGTGAAATTATAACCGACTACCCATTTTAGAAAAACTGTGAAATTATTATGGAGTAAATATTTTGTAAAATCGGATTTTTCTTTCTTTTTTCAGGATATTACAGGAATCAAGTACGGTAACATATTTTCATGTTGATTAAGCAGTGATATAGCAAATATTCTCTATATTAACCGACCCTGTATCTTTTACTAGTTCAATAATGCCATGGTGTCAACTTGGAACTAAAGCCACCCATATATCAAGCATACAAAATGTTAAGACAAATGTGTTGAAATAGAATTAGTAAAACAAAGAAACATAACGAATCAAGAGTACATGTTTGTAATACAACAACTGAATGTCTATTATTGCCCTAATACGTTATTCAGAGAATTACCGATTCAAGATGAGTATATGGTTAGATTAATACAAAATGAATTGGTTGCAAATGTAAGCTCGTATGAAAATGAACACAAAAAGCTTAACTCCGTTAGCTTTTGAACCACATATGTTATAAGTTTCTGGCGCTCGAATAGTTTTCATCGTATCCAATAGCAAATCCTTGATTACAGTCTATTGTGGCTAGCAGATTTTCCAAGATTGGAACCTTGTATTTTCAACAATGAACCGCACACAATTTTGGTAATCTATTTAGTAAATTCTGATTCATTAATTTAACATCATGTCGTAGAGAAAGGGCAGCACAAAGTATTTTAGTTAGGTAACTTTAGTCTCCGTATACGTCTGTATGCAAATATGCAGCGGGTATACATTGCCTAAAAAATATATACAAGAAAAGTTAGTATCTTAAATTATTCCAAAACAGTTTATTTTATTTTGTAATGACATTAATTTCATTTTGTCCCTATTTTATTTCTATTTATTTGATTTTGTGCTTTTGTGCTGAATAATTAAACGAATTTATGAAGGTCAAAACATTAGTATTTACATGAACAGTAAATTACAGCAAGTGTTGATGACACATAAATTTTAAAGCACATGTACAATATATAGGGTGAGTCGGGAAGAAAGTGTCAAGCTCCGGGAGTATGTACTACTATGTAAGTGTATGAGTAAGAAACCCAAAAGTTGTAATCCAATTTTTATTTGTATTCGAATTACAGCATCTTAAAACTTTAATCTACAAGAAATTTTCTTTATGCGAGCTGCAGTATTCAAAATACGACGAATTAGTGCATCTCGATTGTCTACTTTTATTTTGTACATCTCACATTTAACCAGCCTCACAAACAAAAGTTTAATGGTCTGGAGATCTTGAGGGATAACTAATTGGACCTCCGCACAGTGGACGGAAACGCCGAAAAGCTGGCAATATAAAGGCATTGAGCTATTTTACTGAAATTGTGCATACAGGGATTTTTTGTGTCGCTGATCAAGAATCCGAAGTTGAATTGTGAAAAAAACAAAATGGCGATCATGAAATCCCCCAAAACATACCAAAAATCGCCAATTATAGCTGCATTTTTACAAAACTTTGTATATAGTTTTTTTGGGTCGCTGATGAAGAATCCCATATAGAATTTCAAAAAAAATTACGGTCAAAAATATATACATAGTTAAAAAATTATTATTGAATTGAAGCGAATTCATGTGTTTCATTTATTTCGGGAAAATTAGGATCTGGGGAATGGAATAAAAATGTGTAATGACTTTGAAAATTAATTTTATTCAATTACTATCTGAATTACATTCATCGTCGCATTCAAAAGGAGCCCACTTTATGGTGCACGAATGTGCATGCATCCGTGCATTCGCGCACAATTTGGTCAATATCTCGCAAAGATGCAAAAAGATGCAGCTAATTTTTTATACACTTTCGAAAAAATGTTCATTGAACACATTCCAATAAGTTTCAAGACCAACCATCACCAACCGCGTAACTTATGGCTTTTTTTGTGGAGTTTATGAATCGTTGCATGTACAAAAATGCACTCCACTTCGATAATTATTTACTAATTACCATATAAATAAACTGATCTGATACTGAGATATTTTAATTGTACTTACTTTCTGATGCAGAATCCATTTTTATGACACAGAAAACTGCACTTTGAGAATTTTTACGCTGCAGACAAAATTTATCGATTTTTGAACCGTTGCGAGCTGCCGAAGTGACGCGCTGCATGGTCGCACAATAAGTAATTTCCTCGCTCAGGTAGTGAACCCGGACCGGTATTAACGGTCGTTTCTAATGCTAGGGGTACCACTACAACGATTTAAAATGTTTACATTTCAAAAAAAAAATCTTCATTTTTTAAATTTTGGCCAGCTTTTTGGCGTTTCCGTCCACTGTGCTCCGCGACTAATCTATTCTCCTTGAAAAATTCCATTTAAATATTTTATGTTCAAAGAAATATCATTGACAATTATTTCGCAAAAATTCTAAGTTATGTTCTCAAAAATAAAAGGACAAATTAAATAATTATTGACGATACTACATAGATTAACTGAAAGACGATGCCGAAAATTTGTTTCAACTATTGCATGTTGATTATTTTCAGACCATCATCGATGAGAGTAACGGGTATCATTTATGTTGTAACGAGTAAATATAGTTTCATTGGTAAAAAAGCATACACGGAAATTAATTATGAAGAGCATATATCCATCGGCAAAATTTCATGTATCTAACATGGTCTCCACGCTGTATGTGGTATGTACATAAGTACTCCTCTAATGTGCGGATAACTCTTCATTGAGGAATTTCAACTTGAGCAGCAACTCTTCGTGAGTTAATCGTACGCTTCTATTCCACTATATCAAGCATGTTTTCCACTTTTTGTATGTCTTGCCCACGATCACGTTCAGATATTAAAATGGTCACTTATCTGTAGAGTTGACATTTCGATCCGCAAAACATGGGCGGTGCTAGGTAGAGAAATACACATGTATGTAAACGAGACTTGTTTACTATTTTAGTCTACTGTTATGCGTCGAAGTGTCAATAACGTAATTTATTTCTCTCCGTTGTATTGTTAATAATTTTATTTTTTGTATTTTATTCTTAATATTAATTTAATAATAAAGTATGTCAGACCTGCCCAGGGATAAAAAACGGCCATACGCTGACAAAGTGAATAAATTTATCAGCGAATTTCCGGATTTATTCTACAATGGTACTATAGTAATTTGTAAGGTGTGCAAGACTGACCTGATATGCTGGGACAGACGTGATTGTAAACGTCACGTAAATTCTGTGCAACATAAAACTAAAAAAAAGTCGTGCCTTCAACAACACAGTTTATGTTCGATTCACTCTTAATGCTGATTGCCTGTGATGTTCTGCTGCACATACCCGATAAACAACCATTTCAGGAGTTCTGGAATAAATACAATCCCAAGGTGACGTTATCAAGTCGCACAATGTTGAGTAACGATGTACCAACTGTAAGCGAAGATATTGTAAATAAGATCAAATGTGTACTAAAGAATACACGGCTGTGGTTATGTGTTGACGAGACGACAGATTGTAAAAACTATTCTATTGTAAATGTTATAGTACGTGTACTGGACCCTCTTAAACCAGCATTTCCACTAGTACTAGCTAGCGAAAGACTAATTGGCCAAACAATTACGCGGGTGGTGCTTGAGTCGTTAGAAAATGTTACCTGTCAAAAAGTCAAGTGTTGATGTTTGTGACCGATGGTGCCGCAACAATGCGATTAGTAGGCCATTCTCTTCAAGAATACAACCGTAGGTTAGCACATATTACATGTAAAGTACATGCTTTACATCTTGTGGTAGAAACTGTTCGACAAGGTTTTCCAGACGTAGGTGCATTAATAGCAAGTACTAAAAAAGCGTTTCTTAAATCTCCTAAACGTCTTCGCGCATTTCATAGTAAGTGTCCGGTATTTTCGAATCACCACAGCTGATCCTCACGCGTTGGGGAACATGGTTGGAGGCAGCATTTAATTATGCTGAATATTTATAACAAATAAAAGCTATGATACTACAGTTCAATCCAGACGAGGCTGCAGCTATTAAGGAAAGCCAGACAAAATTCAAAGATGTTTCTGTCGAAACAGCTTTATAAGCTATTCACAAGAAGTATAAAGGATTACATGACACCATACAAAACTTACAAAACAGTGCGGTATCGTTAGCGGAGTCACTGCAAATAGTAGACGAAGTAAATCGACTGCTACACTCTAAAGATGACGCAAAAAAAATGAGCCCGTTAGAGAAAAGTTCGCACATATGTTAAAGCAAGACACCGGTTTTACCAGATTAAGACAAATTTGTGATGGTACTGAAGATGCATCTGCAGATCCGTTAAGTGAGTTCAAAGACTATTTTAAGTATGCTTGTATTACATCAATAGGTGTCGAACGGTCATTCTCAAAATATAAGCATCTTTTTTTCACCATGTCGAACATTACTCTTGGAGACAATCATAGAAACATACATGACGCTGCAAAGTTTTTACACATTTTTTCCAGTTTGTGATAACCAAGCTAGTTGATAGGGTAAGTTGTGCATAAATTGTTATAAATTGTAACAATTTATTGCTTTTATTACTAGTTAATTTTTTTCTTACACTTATTATGGTGCGTACGCCTATGCGGCGCATTTGTGCCAACTCTAGTCATCTGGCAAACGTTATCAATCAATCGTTCGCACTGCTAGCAATCACAGTTGTTCGCAGCTTTGTCTACAACCGGAACGAACGTTTCTAGGAGATTCCCACATGTACCTAACATTTATAGCAATCTTCGGTGATCACGGACGTTCTAGGTTTCTTTCAGTCGTTTGTACAGCCGCCGTAGTGATGATTACAATATTTATTTATTTATTTATTAATAGTTACAACTACCCGACAGACGAATCAAATTACAGGGCAAGAAATAACAAAATATAATCGATACTAATTAACTTATCAAAATAACTTAAATATTAACAAATTCCACAGAAAGAACATGATTTTTTATAACCCTAATATTACAATTAAAAATATCAATGTTTACTTGAACCGACGTATAGTTTGAATAAGTGGTGTATAAAGGTATGAAAATATTTTAGCTCAATAGAAATCCAATAAAACCAGTCAATTTCTAGTCACATGTGCGAAAATGGCTAATCATAGTAACATTTAACTAAAAGCAACCCATGGCTAGTTATCACTTATTTAAAAAGTGAAATTTGTGTCCTTGAAAAATTTTCTACAGGTTGAAATAATTGTTGGAACCAGGACAATAGGTTAAAATAAAACGCTACCTTGCCTACGTTTCGTTTAATATGCTTAAATATCTTCAGGGCTCAATAGCCAAAAATGATGTAAAAAATTCCACAACAGAATTTTTTTTTAAACAACGTCTGTAGGCATAACAATTACAAGACCAATCAATTTGAAAGTCAATAAAATATACATATGTGTAGACATTAGACACAAAACAGCTTAAAATTTAACGATTTGTTAAATGTTAAATTTTAATCTGTTGTGTGTCTAATGTCTACACATATATATATATTTTATTGTTTTTCAAATTGATTGGTCTTGTAATTGTTATGCCTACAGACGTGGTTTTTTTAAATTTTTTTTTGTTGTGGAATTTTTTACATCATTTTTGGCTATTGAGCCCTGAAGAAGTTTAAGCATATTAAACGAAACGTAGGCAAGGTAGCGTTTTATTTTAACCTATTGTCCTGGTTCCGACAATTTCAACCTGTAGTTATCACTTATGTCATAATGTTATGTCATAAGAAATACTTCATCTGCTCATTCGTTTAATTTTATTAATTGTTGTTTTGGTAACTGTACCTTTAATTAATAATATTGTATTAATAATATAATTGTATTTTTTTTCGTTTTTAAAATAATTTTGTTTGATAAAAAATAATGTACTTTTAATTAACAATATGGATTAAACATATTAATTATTAGAATTGTAAAAAATGTTCTCACCTTATGAACCACGTATAATGATAAATGCTTATAATGTTTTCAAATAATGACCTTTAAGCATGTTGCTTTAAGTACTAAGCATTTACTAAGCAACAAGCTGTCGGCTCATTATTTGAAAACATTATCGCATGATTATCATTACCCATAGTTCATTATTGCTGAAAATTTTAACAGATTTGTTCTAGGACCTGGCAAATAAAATAAACTACTAGATTGGGTTTGAAAGCTGGAATGAAGAGAGAAACAACTATGTAATTTTTGACAGTCGACTTGGTTATTTAAAATTTTATATAAGGTTTCTATTAAGTAATATTTCCGTCGAGTATTCAAGTCACTCATGTGAAATCTTTGTAATAACATATTATTGAAAGTGCCTTAAGGGGAATAAGCACCATCTAACTTATATCATAGAAACTTTACAAATTTCCTCCGTATTTTCTCAATATTAAATTTATGAATTTCGGATCCCGGATTCCAGACTAGGCAATCATATTTCAATTTAGATCTAATGACAGCATTAAAGAGTAACTCCAGTGTAGCAATTTCCACCAGTTGTTTGCTGTTTTTTATTATAAAACCAAAATTTCTATAAGCACCCGCTACCATATCATTGATGTGGTCAGTAAATGTTAATCAGCAGTCAAAGATTACTCCCAAATCTTTAAACTTATAATACCTAGTTAGATAATTGTATATATGAATTCAATTGATTGCAGTTTTCTCATAAAACTCATGCAATGGACTAATACACCAATTTTCATTAACTACGTTATCAGATAGTAGTTGATAAGAGGGGTTTATGGAATTTTTTTGTGTATTTTTTTTTCTTAACTGTTTATCCGTAAAAAAATAATAAAGCCGAAAAATTTTTTCACTCTGACGTCAATTTACGTGACGTCACGAAATGAAGCCGGCAACAATGCATTGTCCCGTTCCTAAATCTTCAGCTCTGTATTCAGTTGACAGTTGTCACTTCTTGTCAAGTACGGGTAATTAGTAGTTTTTTTTCGTTTCTTTCCTGTTAAAATTAGTGTGTCCTGTATTAATCTAGGAATGAAAACAAAATCATGTTTTGTGCCTTGTTCTTCAAATACTTCGAAAAATTCTTTAAACTTATTTTTGTCACTTCCTAGAGAGGAAAATCGCCGAAGTCGATGGCTAAAAGCAGTTAATATTGAGAGAACAACAAAAACAAGCAGACTATTCTGCTGTGAGGACCATTTTGAAGTAAGTATCAACAAAATGTCTATTTATTCAGTCTGACTTTACACCTACGTACCTATATAAATGTGTAGCGAAAAGAGTTTTATCTAGTATTTATAGTTATATCTAATAAATATCTATTTCTACATCCTTAAGTACTCAAATAAGTATTTACAATATTATTTGCTTCATTTTACAATTGAAAGAAGATGCGGAAAACTGGCTTTTTTATAAAACTGTTGGTAGAAAGCTTACCCTGAAAAAAGATGTTGTGCCACGGCTTAATTTGAAGAGACCACTTAATGGAGTCTGAATGTACACAGTTTAATATGGAGGAAAGACAAAGCAAGCTATGCAAAAATAAAGCTTCGACGTATGAATCAGTTGTACTTGAAGACATAACGAATAGAGAAGAATGTTTGTCAATAAATTTAGATGTAACATTACATACTGCATCAGAAACAAGTTTGCTTTCAAGTTCTCCCTTCATTGTGAGCACTTGTAGTGACTCTACCGCATCTGATTTAACCGTATCTTCTTATTTGTCAAAGAAGAGTGAAATAAGCAGTGATGATGCCATCGATAATAATCGTAGAATATCCACAATACTTCTGTTGGAGACAAAAAGCCGATTCTACCTGGACCTACCTGTTGAAGTATATAAAACAGTAGAATTTATTGTTGAAGTTGCTCATATTAGACATTTAGATGTGTTAATTACTTTAAAGAAAATAAGAACGGATCAAGTGTATAATATAATAGCCTATGACTTCGAATTATCTTGCACTACCATCCAAAAAGTTGTCATTAAATCCGTCCCTATTATTGCCAGCTGTCTAAAGGAATTAATATTTTGGCAACATTTTCTTAGGGTTCAAAAGGACTTGCCATTGCCATTTAGAGCTAGATATAAAAAAGTTCAATTGATAATTGATTGTCTAGAAATAGAAATAGAGAAGCCATCAATATAATATTGACAGATAATAAATTTCTTTACAAAAGAAGGTTTAGTGCCATATCCCCCCAAAATGAAACAATTATGCAGGTACGGACACGTGTTTCGGAGTTATTGCCCCTCATCAGCGTAGCGTAGCTAAGGAATTGGATCTACGAAGGGATAGATCAGGAACAAGAACTAAAATAAGGCTGGAAAGTACAGTACACAGTACTCAATTAGTGTCTTCATGTTCCCATGTGCCACATTTGGGGCCTCGATGAGCACAGTCAACACACAGAGCTCTATGTGTACTGCTCCTTTCCACCTGGCACATACAAATAAAACAAGATATATTTATTGGGGTTCAAAATAAAACAAAGAAGGTTTAGTGCCTTGTCCCCCAAAAAGAAACAATTATGCAGCTACGGACACGTGTTTCGGAGTTATTGCCCCTCGTCAGCGTAGCGTTGCTAAGGAATTGGATCTACGATGGGATAGATCAGGAACAAAAACTAAAATAAGGCTGGAAAGTACAGTACACAGTACTCAATTAGTGTCTTCATGTTCCCATGTGCCACATTTGGGGCCTCGATGAGCACAGTCAACACACAGAGCTCTATGTGTACTGCTCATTTCTACCTGACACAGCTCTGTTGGAAATCGACAAATATAGTTTTAGATCATTTGCATATAATGGAGCATTACAACTAAGTTCACAGACGATATCATTTATGAAAATAATGAACAAAAAAGTTTGGTTAGTCCCGCTTTTATGGGACTACCTGTATACTCTTTGCAGGAATTCTAAAACAGTTCATTTGATTCATTACAACTTTTATTTGAAAATTTTTTTCTAACTCGAAAAATAAACAAAATATAGGGATGGGTATTTTCGTTGGATAACCCTGTACAAAAGTATATCACCTCATTTTGAGTACCGTGCACCGTGGAACTATTTTGCATTTTATTAATGAGACTGACATTGCAATATTACAGAATCTTCAAAGTTGAGAAATCTTTTACAATATAATAAATATGATTCTATTAATATTAAATGCTCTTAAGTTGATGACTGTTAAACAAAAAATTTGCTTAAATACTCAATATTTATTTTTAAAATTAAAGGATTATTTTCTTAATATTTAGTAGATCAAATACCGTACACAAGAGAAAGACATGATCATAAAACCAGACAAAGAGATAACTTTTATATACTTTAAAAAAAACTGTTATTTAGACCACTAGTCTTACAATGTTTAATGCTCCTCCTAGCAACATAAAAATTGTATATAATTTATGTTAGGTTAAAAAACAATCTGTGAATTATGTAGTAATTTTTAGTTTAGTCTTAAATTATTGTATATTATGTGTGTATAATAATGTAATATTTGAATGAGGACGTAATGTAAATAGCATTTTGCTCTTAAATGAATTAATTTAATCTAAAACAATCTGTAATGAAATTAAATTTAGATTTTTCGTGGAAGTTGGTATAACGATGAGATGATTTTTTTATGAAACTATTCAATTAACTAAAACTAATTAAAACAAAACAGAAATATTTATCACAAAATAGAATCTATTGCTTCTTCCATTTTACAGGTTGTTCATAACATACATTTGTTCTCACGCAAAGAGCTACAGGCTAATTTAATAAAAGGCAATCACATTACGGTTTAATATAATTATTCTACCCCTAATAAGCGTAAACTTAGCAGCTTGAGGTGTAATATAAAAACCAGTCACGTCTAGAAAATACAAAATTGCGGCCACTTCTCACGCTACTCCTGTCTTAAATTCTCGCTTATCTAAATATTCTTACCTTAACAAATCCCTTCATAAGCCACATTTTCACGGTTTCTGCCTTATCACCACCTTTCTTGTTGCGTTTGTTATTTTTTGACACTGTTGTCATAATTTTTGCATTGCACGGCGGAGTCAGTCTATGTTGCCTAAGAGGACTAAGAGAATTAAGGCCGTTTTCTGAGTTGGCTGATAATTTGTTGTTTCTTGCTATCACCTCATGTATGTTAGATGAGCTGCACGACCGTTGCAGCACTGAAACAAATAAAATAGTTGGTAATGATACAAACTTCAAATATTTTGTTTTAATTTCTTCCAAAAATTGAAAAAAGTCCTTCTTATCCAGGCTGACGATTTTCAGCTTCAATTTGTCTCATGACAATTATCAAGTAGTAAACTTTATACGGAAAAACTTTTAGTCCGGAATTAAATAAATTTCAAATACGAAAAAGTGATAATATTGCATATTTTATTCTTGCACATTTTTTTTTTACTTCATAAAAATGTTCTACAATACTAAAAAATAAGATGTGCAAAATATGACGCCTTAATTCCCAATAATAAATTTGTTATAAATTATTAAAGTTTCGCGCGCGAGCGAACCGTTTCAAGCAGGTTCAAAAGCGCGGGAGTAGTCGTGACATCACACCTTACCACGACGGAGATCCCAGCACTCGACTGCTTGATTTCAGCCGTAAAAATACCAGCATCGCCATAAATTTTAAGTGTATAGGTACTTAAAATGGAAACAAAAACTCCTTATTTTAAATATTGCATTGTACCGTTGTGTAAGAATACTACAGTAAAAGTGCCAGATAAAATATTTATAATGTTGCCAGAAGATAAGATTCGTCGATCAAAATGGCTAAAAGCGTGTAGAAGAAATGAAAAAGACATTTCACAGAGCAGTAGGTCTCTACATGTGTGTGAAGATCATTTTAATATAACTACGTTATTTAATACTGTATGTCTATCTACTAGTTTTTCGCAGGCGGGCAATAAAATATTCCGAATTCCGAATTATTGAATTTTAATTAGGGTAGGATTAAAGAAAGAATGTGTATACAATGTCAGAAAATAAGATTAGTAGATAGAATGTAATTTAGTGATACTAAGTAAAGGTAATTTCCTGGTGAGAAAATAAACAGCTATTTATTATTATACTCTTCGCAAATACGATTACGAAGAGTATATTGCATTTGATCGGGACATTTCTAAAATCGTTAATATCGCTCGCAGAGAAAAAATCATTTCGTTCGTCATCGAATTCTGAACAACTTTCAAAATGTCCATCTGTTCATCTGTCCATCCGTCTGTCTGTCCGTCACGTTTCTTGTAAGCACGATAACTAAAGAAAAAAAGTCCGTTCGAATTGAAATTTGGGCTATAAGTTAGTGTTAGCTAGAGGAAGAAATCCATTGTTTTTGAAAAAATTCAAATAGTAAATAAAAAAGTTATAGGACATTTTATTTAAAAATATGAATCTACAGAGGGTTGCAATTTTCAATGTGCTACTAAAATTGAAATAATTTTCTAAAGACACCAAAATGCTGTAAAATATACTACCACAAATTTCGCCTACGCAGTCGGCATCATCGGGAGATGAAAAAAAATTGAAAATTAAATATGTGATCAATATATTAGGTATTGTAAGAATGAATCTTAGTTTATACTATAAAATATACTGCCACGCGTTTCGCCAATACAGTCGGCACCATCGGGAGAGAAAATTAAATATATAGTCAATACATTAAGTATTGTAAGAATGAAGTTTATAAGACAAACACAAGATTCTTTTCAAAAAACTGCGAAGAGTATCCTACAGCATGTGCAACAATTATATAAAAGTTCAATAACACTACTGTCTGCGAAGAGTAAAATGTTTACCTCTAGTATATATAGTATATTGCAAATACCTTTCCCTTGTCGTTTAATTTATTCTATTCAAATCTTACATTTATCTATTATGTGAATGTTAACACGACACAATCACTTATTTCCCTTGCCCCAAAACACGGTACGAAAATACCTACGATAGGTAATTATACATTTGCGCAACATTTCCTTTGCAGCAAATGTCTTCTATAGAGACACTTTACGCGTGTGTACAAAAAAAAACACGAAAAATATAGAAGTGGCTGTTGTAAAGAATTACCCTAAATTCTTTCAAACATAAGACTAAGTCTGCTAAAAATGCTTAGTTGCGACTAAGCATTTTGTAGTTATTTCTTTTTATTCCGTGATCAAGTCATAACTATTTTATGTTTATAAATTATTACTAAAAGCTAAAAACATACATACTTCTCTGCCTTGACCCCGCGGACCTCTCCAAGGGAAAAAGTTTCACTATTTTGTATAAAAGATGCCATCATAAACATATCCACTTTAGGCAAATTATCAGATTGGCCCTTTGAAAAACCTTGATCAGCCATTTTAAAATATCTGTACAACTACAATAAGCGGTACTATAAAACACAATTATATATTTATATCAGAACAATCACTAACAAATCAACCACAGTCTTATAACACCGGTAAACATCTGATTGTATTGCTTCCCGTCGCAACGACTACCGAATGTGGTATGGTGTGACGTCAGAGTCAATAGTAGCTCGTTTCGGGCCACTTCAATTTTATCGCTGTTTAGATCCTTTATACTGATCGCGTGGAATTAGAAAACTTATTTTTTTGTGAAGTACACGTTTTATTACAACGTTACGCTATGTTTTTTAGTATTATTTTTATTTTTAAAATTATAGGCAAGTTCCCTATTTAGATGATCATGTCACTCAAAATCATACACCTTATACAGATAAATTTTGTTAGATATTTGACTAAAAATTCAATGCGAAAATTCTGTTTATGGTCGTCAAAAAAATAGAAATAACAAAAACACTAAACAAACAGCAACCAAAATATTGAATACTAGGGTGGGCCGAAAAAATTATTTTTTGGAATTTTAAATGCGCCTAGTATGGAAAAGTGGTGACATTGGTTCCTTAGATTTCACACAAAAATTCAATTTTTTTTTTTAAATACTTAGCCGGGTGTCTGGGAATTTAAAATTTAAAAATTTTGTTTTCTGGAAAATGTTACTAGACTATACTGTTCTGTAGAAAACAAAGTCAGAAATGTATCTGTACGTTTAGCCAAACTCCTTTAACACAATGTAGCTTTAATCATTGCACTACAGCACACTACGCTGCATCGATAATTACCAATGCTATTTTAGGAGACATTTCAAAAAACGATTCAGAAAAATCGTGAACAAAAATAAGATTAGAAGAGAGGTTGACAAGAATAGATGCAAACTCAAAATATTAATAAAAATGTTTCAATTGAAGCCTCTATTATGATGGGAGAAAGGATCAAGCCATGTTCCAGTAGAAGGATTGCCGGGTCATGAAAACTGAAGAGCATAGCTTTAATCGAAAAACCTGTAGGTAAGTTTATTCTTTGGATACGAAGCACTTACGCAATCACGAGCGATAAATATTACCGAAGGAATTATATGCTAGAAACTCTGGAAACTCATAATGTGGACTTGTCAGAACTAATGGCTATAGGATATAATGGGACTAACTCGTTATTACCGATAGGTAGGTGGGGTTATCCGCCTGTTGAAAACTGGATTAAATAAACCGCTGCGGTAGAGTAAATGCCTTCTGCACGCTGAACTAGATGGCCATACAAAAGATCCTTATCTCCACTCAGGACCAATTGACTCCATCCATCCGGTCTACGAATCAATTAAAACCGATTTGACCCAAAGTTGATGAAAACAACCTGATCAACAATATTTATTTAAGAGTTGTCAGACAATCGGAGAAGGAACGTGTCCTACAAGTATGTCATAAAAGTCTCGGTAAAATAGCATACTCCCGGTCGCTGAACAAACCGATTTCTTCTTTGCAGGATGGATCGACCGTTGCAACGTATAATCTTTTATATGTAGCAACTAATGATTCAGCTAAAATTTTACAAACACTTATTGAATTTGTAATACAATTATATTCTCAAATGTGATTTAAACTTAAAACACAACCACTTTTGGAAAGTACCGCGAGCATTTTATGGAGAACAATTCGCGTTTTAAGAGGATTTCCGAATAATGTGAGAGTTCTTTGTGACAAAGTTATATAGGATAATGCTTATTTTACATACTCTGAGAATCTCCTCACTGGTGTTGGGCGATTTTTTTTAGAACCTAAAATTAATTTCAACGTCCCAGACTAGTACGTCTGAAGAAGAGCTGCTAGATATCGTGACAATAAATGAAACACCAGATTTTGACCAGTTTCCCTGCCCACTAAGGTAGTCGAAAGATGTGTCAAAATAAAAATGTGCGTTGAAAAAATCCAGAGCCAAAATTTAAACAAGAAGGTACTTGCCAACATTTTAAATTAAGGTCAATATTACGCTGTAAAGAATCAGTAGGTTACATTATTGGATGTGGGTGGGCGGTTGGAACTCATGGTGCAGCTATCTCCCCGTAGTGAGTTATGAGCTGATTTTAATATTGCCTGAACGTTATTTGCGACATTCTCCAAATTTTTCTTTTTCCTTTTTGGGACTTACTATCAGATGAATAATTCTTCGTTATCTAAAAAATATATGTAGTTAGGTATACAGTATGTTACTAGAAAAATAAACCTCTGCGCTTGTAACTTTACGTCAAAAGATTAGTCAGAGGGTTTCTTTGACAACTAATATGAGACAAAAAGAATAATATAATTTCTTAACGTTAAGGAAATCGAATCTGTTTCCTTTTTCAAACTTACTTATCTTTTTTTAGAATATGTCAAACGTGAAACTTTAATTTCTTTTTTGATTTTAATATTCAAAAAAAAAAGTTTGCTTATTTTGTCCTTTTTATTTTGAATATTGAATTAAGCGAAGAAAAAATATAGAATTTTAAAAATACGTATGTTTTTAAAAGGTACAGTTAAAAATTTAAATATTTCAACAACAATTCGGTTTTATAAACGAACAAATAATCATTATATACTAAGTCCGGTTAATTTTCAAAAAAAAAAATAGAAAATTATATGTTTTTACCCCAAGGGGCGCGGCTAAATATTTTTCATAAAATTTGCTTTTTTGTGTAAGATACAAGGGACCCACATCACAACTTTTCCATACTACTAAATTTACAAAATAAAATTTTAGTCGTTTTCGGCCCACTCTACTGAATACTCGATACGCTTTTCACAAATCAAGTTGGCATCACCTGAGGATAATTAAAACTTACATTAAGCAAGTAGCCTATTTAGGTATAAGTAAATTCCAGTCAGATTAATTTCACCGTGCAGATTATTTGGGATAAGCCCTTTGTCGTTTGTACTTTAATTTCAATTTGTAATTTATTAATGAATACTTAATAAATTACACTACTGACTTTATTGTACAGCTTCAGTGCTGAAAAATTTTTGTGTTTGTAAAAGAATATATACAAATTATCAGGTGCTTTTACACGATGACAATTATTACTATTTATTTATTAATTTAATCCTTTACTGATGTCGAATCTTAATTTTCCATTAATTTAATGTATAGCTAAGTTCTATTATTTGATATACCGGGTGTAACAGGATCGTGGTACACCCCTTTCTGTCCTTTAGTTTTGGAGATCATTTATAGAAATTTGGGATGTCCTATATACATATTAAGCGGATACTTTTGACATACAAGTGGTTTTTTTTCACTTTCGGTTTCGCCGGAAGTGACACTAACTTTCGATTTTTAAATAGAACACCCTGTATATTATTGCACTTTTGAATTCTGCATAATTTTTTGAATCCAACGATACCAAATAAGTGACATTTCAAAAGTCAATATTTTTTATAATATAATTTTCGATTTAAGTGTGCCATGACGGTTCCGATTTATTCTAAATGACCCGTGTAATGCTAGAAAAATCGAAATCCCGTCAATGATACTAAATTTTGTGATTTATTAGCAAATAAAGTTCATCAAAATGGTTTTTGGGGAAAAACTACATTTTTTCAAATGGAACCATATTGGTACCGTGGTACCATTTATTAGTACCACTAATAAGGAATTTTTTCATATGTCGTATTAAAATATGCGATAAATACAAATAAAATTACAGCTAAAAGAAAATAAGAAAATACAATTTTGTTCTAATTAAATGTTAAGAAGTAACTAAGGTGGCTTTGAAACAATGAAATATTTAGTTTGTCAAACATTTGTTGGTTTACTGGTATTTTTATTGTGTCTTTAAAAATTGTTTAAAATTCTTGTTAATTGTGTTCAAAATGCCGTAAATTTATACAAGAGATGAAAAAGTGGACATGTTAATTATTTATGGGTAATGTAGAAAAAAATGCAGTTGCGACTAGATACCTTTATGCCGAACGATATCCTGATAGATAATGTCCAGCGAGAAATTATTTTAATTGTCTTGAAAATCAATTCCGAAGTAAGCCCAACAATGATCCAAAGAAAATTTCATTCTTGACGAAGGAACGGAAATTAATGTTTTGGCTCGAGTAGAAGTTAATAAGACTGTTTCTTTAAGGCAAATTGGGTTTGAATTGGAAATCAGTCATCAACCAGTAAACTAAATTTTGCACAAATATCACTATAAATCTTTTAAATACCAATTGCACCAGCACTTGTACGAAAATGATTACGGACATAGGATGGAATATTGCAATTGGATTTTGCAGAATAACAAGCAGCCAAACAGTGATTTTTTGGGAATGATTTTATGAGTCTAGGTTTATAATTTGGAATTATTTAACCGACAAAATACAAAATATTGGTCACAAGAAAATCGGGAGGGTAACTTTCAAGTGCGGTTCGGTTTCAATGTTTGGCTTAGAATAATCGGTAGTAGAATCATTGATCCAATAATATTTGAAGGACCCCTGACTGATGCCAGATACTTGGGATTTCTGCAAAATGAAATTGAGGACACTTTTGCTGAACTATCTCTCCATTTACGACACAGAATATATTTCCAACAAGATGGCGCTCTTCCCCATAATTCAAGGATAGTAATTGATTACCTTCAACGGAGATTCGGAGAAAACGTAATTTCGACGAATGGTCCTGTGAGGTGGCCTCCAAAGTCATCTGATTTAACACCCTTTGATATCTTTGTTTGGGCTCATTTAAGAAATATTGTCTACGCAACCGCTGTTACAACTCGTAAGTCGCGCAATTAATAGCATAACAGCACAGCAATTGGCGAACGTTCTTCAAGAAACAGCTATGCGAGTTCAGAAGTATATTGACGTTAATGGACAGCATTTTGAACAACTATTGTAATGTTTTGTGTTCATTTTTTGTATTCCAAAGCCATCTTATGTATAACAAGGTAATTAGAACAAAATTGTATTTTCTTATTTTCTTTTTGCTGTATTTTGCTTTTATTTATCGCACATTTTAATAGGACATATGAATAAATTCATTATTAGTAGTATTAATAAATGGTACCACAGTACCAATACGGTTCTATTTGGAAAAATTGAGTTTGGCCCCAAAAACCATTTTCATGAACTTTATCTGCTCAAAAATCACGTAATTTAGTATTTTTGACGGGATTTCGATTTTTCTAGCATTGCACAGGTCATTTAGAATAAATCGGAACCGTAATGGCACACTTAAATGGAAAATTAAAAATTATATTATAAAAAATATTGACTTTTGAAATGTCACTTATTTGATGTTGTTGGATTCAGAAAATTATGTAGAATTCAGAAATGCAATAATATGCTGGGTGTTCCCCTTTTCACTTCAGGCGAAACCGGGAGTGAATAAAAAATCACTTGTATCTCAAAAAGTGCTGCTTATTATGTATATAAGATATCCCAAATTTCAATCAATTATCTTCAAAACTAAAGGAGAAAAGGGGGTGTCCCATGATCCTGTTACACCCGGTATGTAGGTACTACTATTTATAAATTGTGTACAGTTAAGGAGTTGCTTTAGTTTGTAACGGTCCGTATTTTAAATAAATAATTTGGATTACATTCCTTATAAATTATATAGAAATTGTTTGAGTTGTAAATTAACTTCCAAATTCGAATAGAATAGTTTTACTAAACCCTATTATACTAGCTATTTAGTGTGCCGCTACTGTGAAGGAATAAAAGTTGTTTACGAAGAGGTTCTATCGCGCACGCTGAGAGACGAATTTGATCGGAGTGTTTTAGCGGGAGAGCGAAGACTGGCAGACAAGTTAGAGACACGGCAGGTAATGGACCTGTGTGCGTTAAATTTGTTTACGTTGGATAACTTTTGTGAGCTGAGAAATTTATGGAGAAGCTAGGCCGGCTCGTTGAAGTAGCTGAACTTGTGATAGTAGAAAAATGCCCATGCCGTACACTCTGCACAGAAGCAACAAGTAGGACTGTTTCATTATATTTCGTCTAGACGAAAAATATGTAAATTCTAGCAAAAAACAGTAAACTTCGCGAACACCCTAGATACCTAGACACTAATTATTAACTTGTGATCGGACTTTGAGTGCCATGCGAGTGAACAATAAATTGTTGACCTGAATTTTAATAAGCAAATCCGCACCGTGCATTTAGACTAAATTCGTTCAATGTACTTTACGTTTATTTGTGTTAACTATAATTAACACAAATAATAATTAACTGATAATTATCAGTGACTTTAAATAACTACCTATTTTTCCATCTTTTAATGGTAGCCTGTTGAAAGTTAAGAAAAAGCATTTTATATTTTACATATAAAAGATGGTGGCGCTCAAAAAAATAACTGCTTTGGTTTTATATTATTGTACTATTTGATTTGGCGATTGTCGTGGATGACTTTATTTTTGATTTGTTTAGTTATAAGTTTGATTTGATTAATCTAGTTAACCTTTTGGCTTCCTCGGCCCGAGATAAGAGTCGTAAATGTTGCTTTTTATGAATAAATCTATTTTGCACTGAGTTTTGTTTCATTTGATTTAATTAAACTATTCTTAATGATCTGGTGACAGACGTTATAAGTCGGACCGCTTATGATTACAACTTTCTTTTTAAAAGTCAAAGCCTTAAATAATTGTATTAATTTTATTCCTTTCAATCCTACGATACAATTATCCAACGAAGTAGTTGTAAATAAGTCGCTTATACGTATATCTGCAGAACTAGTCTGCTGACAACTGAAACGAATAAAATTATTTATGACTTTGACTCTTTAAGAAGGAAGTTGCAATCTTACAGCGCACAGTGGGACAAACTACATCAAAATTTGACATAACTCAAGGCCTCAATGTATTTCCATAGAAATAGATACTTATGGGTTTTTGGAATCGTTGATGCCGAATCTGATGTCAAAAATAAAAAATTCAAAATGGCAGTTCTAATATGACGCGCAGTGGGGCGTATACAGTATATCTCAAGACGGATGTTATATCAAAGGTGAGACCCGCATAAAGGATGTATACCGTGGACACGTGTTTCGGACTTGTTGGTTCTCATCAGCGTGGTGTAGCAAAGTTGAAAAAATAGACACAACCTAGGCAAAACGACCCAAACAGAAAACATTGATAGAAGCCAGTCGCTCATTTATGGCTTCAATTGAAAGACCCCGTGTTTACAGGGCGACAAACAATGCCTATTTATAGCTGGCGATAACGTTAAGTTCTTATTAGTTTTCATAAAACGGTTATTTATAGATGATACAAATGTCCCTCTCCTCAACTTAGGTTAATGCCCATGCGCAAACGTTGCACTGTAAGTAATTGGTCAATTCGCCAGGTTTCACGGACCTGGATGTTTTGCCTATTAGTTGGGAATCTGGAGGCCCAAAATCGATCATGGGGTGTGAACTCAAAGATACAATTTTTAAAAAATACCATCAAGAAAGATCATACGGACTTGAATCTGGAAGGCGCAATGCCGTTCAAGATTGCAAAAAGACATAAACGACACAAACGAACCCCACCGACAGGAAGCCAGTGGCTCATTTGTAGCTGCAATTGAAAACCCCGCGTTTACAGGGCGATAGACAATGTCTGTTGCCCTGTAAACATGGGGTCTTTCAATTATTGTATGTTGTATATTTTGACGCTTTGTTCTCTCTCAGATATCTTAGAAAAACACATTTTAGGTCTCTCAATAATTCCCTTTTTTGTTGGAGGGTAATTGGGAAACCTTATAGATGTTTCAAACTATACGTAGTTACTAAATAGAAATCTTTCGCTGTGTATATTACACCGTACCTACTTCTCAAAATCTTTTATAAAAAAAAAACTTTTCTACGCAAGTAAGGAATGTCTTTGTCAAAAAAAGTTCATCAGAGCTCGATCCCGAAATGAATAAATTTTAAAATATAGACTCGTATATACATAAAGAAGATTTAAAAATAACTCATATTTATCTTAAGCTAGTTCAAATTGGCGCAAACATGCGCAAGTTTCTAACCATATCCCTAAAAGATCATCTTATTAGCTAACATTAATGACCAAAAGTATAATTCCGAAACACTGACAACTAAACTAAAACGCTAAGGTTCCTAAATCATACATCTTGATTTTCGATATAAAAATAGCTTTAACAAAAGAATCGTTACTATATTCGTGTGTGAATAGAATCAGCTACATATTATAAAAATTGTTAGACTTACCACTGGGTAATGACGTCCTGGTATAATAAAAATGTCTTTCAAATCCGCGGAGAAATAAGCAAATAAAAACAAACAGTATTATTAAATTCTCTATAACCCGTCTATTAATAACGCGTAGGAAGCACAAGTTTAGACTGGTGTATCGCAGGTAGTTCACAATTTCTAGTGATAATAAAATACCCATAGATGCCCAGACTCATTGGGTATTACCTACACATAATAAAAATCGGATACGGCGTTTTCCGAAATTTCGAATTTCTGCCAACTTTTGACGTCCTGGGCACCACTGCAGCGGTTCGACTATATAATAGTATTCAGCGAGTGCTGTTTCAAGTCGACCAAGCGTTAAGATGTAATAACGAGTATGGATTATACCCGCTCCAACTGTAGTGAGAACTGTCATCAATACTCCATCCACATAGGAAATCTACACGTACGTAGGGAATTCTTCCATGGTACATCGTAAATAAATACATATTGACGGCTCTATTACATACGTTTGTTTTCACCTAATATTAGATTTTTCTCTGCTAGTGTTTCGCTATTTAGTTCCTTTATTTCATCTCTATGTAATTCTCTACATTCATATTATATGCGATTCATATATACAGCATACCTGAGATATCTGCATCTGTGGTAGTAAAAAAATTCACAAAAGATTAAACTTTATAAATTATCCAGCTTGCAAACATTTTTTTCAACCTATCGTGGATACTAATTGAAACTTTTGTTGAATTGGCTTCTATTAGATCCCATCATGCCACAGTAATTTTACATGATTAAAAGTTCCTGATTAAAATTTTTTGCTCACAAATATAGCTGTTCGTTAGCTGGCCGATTAATCTCAAATGAAGTTTATTTTAAAGATATTACATTTTATTTCAAAGAGATCTACTGACTTTTAGTTACGTTTGTTTGAGTTACAAAATAGTTTTAATGAGATTTAATTTCATTAAAATTTATACAAAATAAAAAACAGAATTTAAAAAAACTATTTAAGGTGAACCCTGACAGTACTTTCTCATCATCATACTAAATTTTAAATGAAGGAAATAAATAATTTTATTTTAAATAATAAATTCATTCATACTTATATATATTATTATTTATTTATGTCATTATTGGATTTTTCGTTTTTTTTTTTTTTTGGGAATATTTAATATAAATTTTCAAAAGACACGAATCCTTACACGGAACAATCTTTATTGTAAATATGTTTTGAATCAACGCAAAATTCTCTTTGGACCATCTTGAGAAGTACCCTACCTAGTGTACCGGCTTTACTAATATTCAATTGTTCTACCTTGATTCAATAAATCAGAAACCGCCTTTGCAACTTTTGATGAGTCACTCGATCCTTCCAGCTTACAAGAATATATAACTTTCTTAGCACTCAAAAAATCCAAAAAGTTGTGAAGTACTTCCATCCTCAAATCTGTATCAAAGTGGAAGTGTCACTTTGACATTCTAAAATACGGCGGTATGTTGAACTTATATTACAGTACGGTCTCGAGCGACAATTCCTGTTTTAGAGTGTAGAAACATCATTAACAAATGCTTTCTTTCCTAGGCTAATTCTAGCAAGAACTGTTTTTGCAACTGGCATATTTTCAGATGTACCGGGTGAATCTTAAAATGCAGAAAAACGGATGTATAAATTAAGCTAATTATACGTACTAAATTTCTGATACTTAACTTGCTTCTAATTAAATTAACCCTTTAACGTTCACTGGTCGATTAAAAAACCAACTCCATAAAAGTCAAATCATATGGAATTTTAATATGAAAATGAGTCTTAATGCAAATCGTATGTGTTTAGACGCTCTCTGGCATATTCAGCAACCACAAAATCATTCATAGTGCGCATAAGTGCTAAAGTGGTTGTTCTAGGAATCAGTAACAAATTCGTCACGTGGTAAAGTGTATGATGCAAATATTAGTATTTTTACCTGTTTCTAAGAAAAGTAATTGTATCATTTAAGTACTATGTATTTCCTAATAGAACTTGAAATAATATGGCATGTTAAAATAGAGAAAAATACCATAAATTACGGTCACAATTGTAAATAAAAGTTAATACATCACCACAAAAATTCGCGCGCTTTTTATTTCAAGCAACATTTTGATGTCTAAACGAAATATATAAATACAAATTTTGGTATATCTGTAAAATAATATGTTTGAAATTCATGAAACACATAAAATTTTATAAAGGTTATGTTGCGCGTTCGAGTTATTTCTAATTTTCTTCACGGATAACCTCAGTAATTTTTTTTTTTGATCTTTATTTATTTTGATCTACATATAAATGTATATATACTTATGTACTATACAGTAAAATAATTGTACTTGTGTGAATGTATTAGATACCTACAATTATGAAGCAAACTAAGCAAGTATGCCAAAAATAATAGGGGAGACTGGGGTAAAATGATCTCAGCGAGTCAAATGATCCCTCTACCTAAACACAACAACTATCATTACCGTCTACCGACCAATTAGTGTAAGATGTTTAGAATGATACAATTAACGAGTTTGTATGGCGGTTAGTGATTCCTAATTTTCGGTCAATGAAATTTTTTTGTTTTTTATATTTACGGTTTTTTTCTCTTAGGGCCACCATTATACACACAAAATATCGTATTGAGTACGAGTGTAGTTAAGACAAAGCCTACGCTCGCCCCGTGAATAAATCTTAGACTTATTAGAAATGTTCTTTTATATTTTGTGGTTGACCTATCGACCCATGAACAAATGCTGCAAATGCTTTGGTTACATAAACATTCTTTGGTCGATATTTCGACCATCCATTAAAAATAAAGATAGATTAGTTAGAATTTTTTCAACATTTTTAATGAAATCTGTATACGCCAAAGCACCCATTTTATGAAAATTGATTTTCAATGAAAAATAGTACTGTCCTATAAAGGGTTAAATTAAAATTCATTACTCCTACTTGGCTCAGACGGGTGGGTATATATTCATAATAATTGATTCATCATTAAGATAAATGAAATAACTAAGATTACCTTGAAAACAAACCGGTTTGAAACAATTATCTTGGAAAATAATTGTTATTCCAAGTATTTGACCTTTTTTTCTAAGCGGTTCTAAAATAAAGATTATTACAAGTTATCGTATATAGGGTGTACCAAGATAAACCCGATTAGGTCTTATTGCAACACAACCATTAACGAATAAAACACTTTGTTGCAAAGTACCAAAAGAAAAATATGTATCATAGTCAGTTAAACAGTAATTTATCAACACAAGCCTCAGTCGCGCTCGAAAAAACTTATAATCGGAAGTGACCTATCATATCAAACACAAACCGAACTAGAGTCCTGAAGACAGTCTCTCACCGGCTCTTTCACTGGTGTAGGTCTCACATGGACCCGCAAAAGTCAAAAATGTACTAAAGAATCTCCTCCATGGATTTTTTTGGGTAATTTTTTTGGATACCACATATAATTTTCAGCTTTTGACTTAAGAATTTGCAAATTTCTGCCAAACGACATAGAAGAGAATCTTCAACAATTTCTACCATTTTGGATTGAGAAGTCCTCCAACATTAATATATTTGAAAATATTACATTAGACTTTTATTCGGCACTTGCTAATGTAAACTGCTCGCATTAAAGACAAATAAATACGTTCAACGCTCAACACTTTTTTAAGGGTGCAGGAGCGGTTGATACATTTCAAAAACTCATAAATTTATATCTCGCCAACATCGCTCTTTCATTTATTATTTTGTGTCAAAAATGTCACTGAACTATAGGCAACCAATAATACAACAATACTGTTGGGTTTGGCATTTTACCACTCGATGCGTTATCATCACCCTTCTGGTATTTTTCATTGATTGTGGAATACGCCTGCTATAAGATCGATAATGACAATTTCCATAAGACTAATCTATGGTCATCCCTATGGGATGGAATTTGTTCTCAGAAAGTTGCCTTGTTTAGGACGTAGTGTAAAATATGTTAGTGTTGCTTTAGAAGGGAACCTTTAGTGAGGTTATGACTTTGGCGGTTCTACTTGGGAAATTGGAGGATACCTGTACCTACTGCCTTTGAGGGTGCACGCCTGAGGGCTATGTTTATATCGTTCTGCAAACCTGGGGGCGAAGTGTATCATTCTGCCACAGCCTTCTTGTACGTAAAGAAGGCTCTGACTCTGCATGCCTGGGAGCAAAGTTCGTATTATTCTCCACGTCTGAGGCGCAGTCTGTAATTATTTTGCATGCTTAAAGGGTCCTATTCATGATCCTTAGTGGCTCTTTTTCGGGAATTGTGTAAATTCCCGTAAGTTCCTATCTGAGTGATTACTAGGCTGTCAGAGGGTTTTCGTAATTTATTCAATGTTATTATTATTAAAAAATAGTCGAAATTTTCACTAGAAATAATTTTTAGTAAATATTTTTGTACATTCCTATAATTAATTTTAAATAATTATTTTAAATATTTTTTGAGTTTTAACCAGAATATTTTTCCAATATTAAGCGAGTTTTCTTACCAAATTATGCTCTGCACTATATAGAACTAATTCAGCTTAAAGAAATCAATATATTTTTTTATATACTGCCCTCGCACAAGACGATTTTTTAGTGATGGTAATTTAACTCGTCATTTGAGGGAAAAGCCAGTTACATTTTTGAAAGTTGAAATATAAAAGAAAAGAAGGCAATAAATGAATAACTTTCTCCTGTGGTTGTGGTAGACTTGGCATATTTTCATTGTCTAAGTACGAATTTTATATGTTTAATAGGACACTTCCATTAGTTTAAACCAATTCGGAGGAAGCAATTATGTTTTTGTATTGGTAATAACATTGCTGAAAGATAAGAGAAAGCTTATAAACTGTTAACATGAAAGACCTGAAATTTGAATATAAAGACAACAATTCGATTTCGAACGAGAACACATTTTCAAAGAGACGAACAAAAAAAGCCATGTTCAGATAAATATAATATGCTAAAAGAAACTTCCTGATGTTAGTTTGAAGGATATCTCCTTTCAAGTAAACATTGTATTCGATGTCTGAAATCAAATAAAAAATACATCTTTTCCTTCTACAATGATATCATTCCAATATAATAAATAAATAAATAAATAAATAAATAATCTTTTAGAAGCTATCTTGTGAACAATAATTTAAAGTATAGGAATAGTCCAAAGATTAGTGCTTAATAAGTTTAGTTGATGAATAATGTAAACGATGAAATTGTACGTACCATTATTAAATTATATGTAACAATATGCAAAATTACAGCCTCTCAACTTGGTCACAGGAAACTGATAACGCTTGTAACTTCGTGAATAATAAATACAATAATTATTGCAAGTATAATTAATATGCAATTTTCATGATGTCACAAAATTTGTTATTTTCTCTGTTTCCTTTCTTTAACCAATTAGTTAAATTTGTAATTTAGTTAGACAAATAAATTGTCACGGACAGTATCCTAAGGGACCTGCTTGTAGTCCTGTTTTCCTGTTTCATGGAAAAAGGGTTTATTGACCACATACTGTCCTAAAAAATAAATGGGTACCTTTATTATAATAGATAAATTACTTAAAAATATGTTGTACTTTTTTTACGGACACCGATTATGCAAATTTTGGTATATGGTCAATACGCACTTTTTCCATGTAACCCTCGAATGTGGGTCTCTGTTTAAGAAAAACATATTTTTATTTATTTATTTTGCTCACGGTGTACTTATGTCGATAGTCTAATGTTTTCCGATACGCATATTTATCTAAGAATCCATCTGTGGCGCATTGTTTGCAAAAGAGTTGGTTATTTTCGTATCGTTTCATTCATAGTATGCGCAGTAAAATGTTAAAATCGCGTGTAAACAGATATTTCAAAACAATATGGCTGGAATTACGTGTACCACATTCTAACCACCGTTAAAGTGACCAATAAGAATGAGCATACAGGAAAGGATCATTATTTTGTAAATATTATTGTAAAACAAATATATAGTTTTTCTGCTACGTACTCACGTTCATTTTGGCTTTGTGTTGCTCTAGCTTCAGTATAGGCATTATTACTCCATACATTAAACTCGATATCACAGATGAATTTTTATAATATTTTTTGTCTTTGTCTTCTTGGAACTTGAAGTTACTGGTCGAAACTGTTTCGAAATTTTTTTCTCTAGTTCTACCAAGAGATTTTCTTTAAGAAAAATGCTACATTTTGTAATATTTTCAAAGTTCCTTAAATTTTTAATAAGAAAGGTTCTAAAAGTTTCTTGGAAAACCTGCTCAAAAAATTATACTGCTTATGGGTCTGCTGTATGGTGTTTCAATGTGAAATTAACGTTTTTCCATAAAAATCCTATGACTGATTATTAAAGACCGCGAGTAAATCTAAAACATGGTCTTCAGAACGGTTGCGGTCACCACTTGTTGCAATACCTGTTCCCGCAGTTAACCTCCAAAACGGTGCTTGTTATTTTTCTTTTTTTTTAAGTTGGTCTGAGATTAAGATTATATTAACCAGATCAAATAAAAACAGTTTATACTAAAATTGAAAACATTATTTTAAATACAAATTTTAAAAATGTTTACTATCAAAAGTAAAAATTTTCGATTTAGTGAAACATCTGCATTAAAAGGTTGACAAATGGCAACGTCCTGAATGATTTCCATGTTTTGGTCGTCAGAACTGTGGCCATCATCAGATTCGTCATTCTCATAATTAATTTTCTCAAGATCTTCTTCAATTATTCTTTAAAATATTAGATAATTACTCCTCAGATAATCATTGCTGTTCCTGAGGATTAAAGAGTCATTTTAAGACAAAAAAAACTCACAAAATCGTATACACTACGCATTAATTTTATTTCGTAAACAGTTGACTGAATGACGTATTCGTCCATCTAAAGAAAATGAAATTGACAGAATAATAGCCAGCGTGAAGAAGACATTTTCAAAAGCGCCGTCTCGAAGAAAATTATTTGAAAACGTCCTATCGAATACGCCTTACCACCACAACCCATTTTGATGCGTTGGGACACATGGTTATCGGTAGCAAGCTATTATAATGTTCATTTTGATGATATGAAGAGGGTGATCGACAAACGCTTGGCAGGCGTTTAATTACCCAGATGTTCTAGAAGACCTAAGGTACATACATAGTCATTTTTGTACAACTATTTCACCTAGACATGCAATAGTTAAAGCGTAAACAGTATATTCGATCTGCAACAGTTCATTTTCCAGTTATCAGGAGACTCTGCTGAACTTGTGCAAAATAAATTTGAGTTTTACAAAACAATCCTGAGTTTCGTATACTGTGTGATATTGTGGACCTCCTAGTAGGTAAAGAGGTAACTTTTCTCAACCCAATATCAACGTGTCCTCTTTGAAAATTTTCATATATTTTAAATATGCTATTGCTGCCTCTGTAGATGTTGAAAAGTAATTTTGCTCGTATAAATGAATTTTGAGCGACAGGCGTCAAAAGTTAACTTCTGAACATCTAGAGAGACAGACAGATTCTGCTAATTTATTTGAACTCTAGAAATTACTAGTGTGCAGGATTGTGTGTTATTTGCAAACTTTGGTGATTGCAGGTACATTTTCATTTCTTTTTCAGATACTTTAAAAATAGTTTAAAGTGAGTAATTATTTTAAAAGTAGACGAATGAAACTATAGATAATTTTTTTTAAATGGTTTATATTCTAATATAATACATGTGAATACCATTTATCACATTTCTTGTGGTTATTCCGTTATAATGCCTAATACAAAAACCTCGCATATCTCCTGAAAGTGTAAAATGGAAACATTAATCAATCCATTTGTTACATGTAGCGTAAATTTACAAATGGACAAAAAGTAGAAAATGGCTCACGGCAGAGTAGCGCAAATTATAATTGAAATGTTAAATCATCAGGCATTAGAGAATTTTACTCAAATTATATGATTTACAGCGTGAACCACAGAACAGTTAAATACGGCAACCTCTTATTTTTAATTTAACTCTGTTGTAACAGTGTAATGTAATACATTTACAAAAGAAAAAGATGTAATAGCAGTTGAGAGATGCATCAAATAGCAAACGTAGAAAAACATGCATTGTATCTAAAACCTGTTTTCAGGTACAATTTTTCATGGGCCATATCCCCCTAAGGAGGCATTCCGGACATGTTGACAAAAACCACATTTTTAAATTAAGAATCAACTCAAAATTACTCGAACAGGAGTATCCGGGCGTCCTATATGTTAAATAATTATTTCTACTTAAATTTATTCAATTATTTACTTGTCATATATTCCCAGAAACGAATTTTCGGTACAAATTCACGTAGAGCTGATTTTTCCAGGATGTGTATAGTCTGGAGAAACGTAACGAAATAATTCGTAAAAATGTATTATAAACGTTCGTATTTTATATTTGAAAAATCACTGAGACACATTTTATTTCATCGTCAGGACTCTGAAATGAATCACAATAGTAGTTTTATACGTTGCGGGGAAAAAAATATGTAAATATAAATTACACATTTTATGACAACCATTTATCACAGAATAGTAAACAGAATAATTAAAAATGTATGTCTTTACTACTGTTCATTAAAATGGAAAAAATTATGTAATGTAATAAAAATTAACTTAAAATACAATTATTAGTAAAAATTATGAAAATGTTGTAATAGCAATTATAAAACTTCGGTGTACATACGTTTAAATCATTTTTTTGTTGTCAACAATGTAAATATAGTAGATAAAAATATTAAACTATTAAAAATGAGACACAAAACACACATACAAGTGTTAGGCGCTGTTTTCACCAAAAGCAATTAACAACGGCAACGCAGTTGCAATGAAACAGCAAAGCGATGCTACACTGATGTTTAAATGTGTCTGTTTCCACTGAGGCTAAATCTGTATGTTTCCACCGAGAGCAACTTGGCTAAATCTAGTTGCCCTCAGTGGAAACAGACACATTTAAACATTAACGTAGCTCGCTTTGCTGTTGAGTTGCGATTTCGTTCTTGTTGCTAGCTGCTTTTGGTGAGAACAGCACCTTACTCTTGACTCTAATATGAAATGAGCTGCTAATAAAACCATATTTGTTTTACTATAAGTAAAGCTGCAAATCGTTTCCGTGTATCATGGTCGTAAAGTACAGATGTACTTACTGTCGCCGGCATTCACCTTGACCGCGAAACTCTTTCTCCAGTCCAGTATATTATTAGTTTTCGAGTTGTGTACACGTTAAGTCACTTGGGCGTATTGCATATTGTTTTTGTGTTTTTATTTTATTTGTTGTACTGTATTGTTGATATTAATTTAATAATAAAGCATGGCAGACGTATGCAGGGGTAGAAAACGGCCATTTGCTAACAAGGTGAATAAATTCATAGGTGAATTCCCGGATTTATTCTATGATGTTGCTAAAATAATTTGTAAAATGTGCGAGAAAAATTTTATGTGCTGGGATAAGCGTAATTGTGGACTTCACATAAATAGTGTACACCATAAAATTAAAAAAAAATGGCGTGCCTTCGACAGCACAGTTTATGTTTGATTTACTATTAATGCTGATTGCCTGTGCTGTTCCGCTGCACATACTCGATAAACAACCATTTCGAGAGTTCTGGAATAAATACAATGCCCAGGTGAAGTTACCAAGTCGCCCAACGTTATGTAACTATCTACCAACTGTACACGTAGACATGATAAATAAGATGAAATGTGAATTAAAAAATACACGGCTGTGGTTATTTGTTGATGAGACAACAGATTGTAAAAAAAATCTATTTTAAATGTTATAGTACGAGTAATGGACCCTCTTAAACCGACAGTTCCACTGTTACTAGCTGGCAAAAGACTAAGTCAGTGTACTAGCGAAACGATTACCAGGGTGGTGCTGGAGACGTTAGAAAAATTTGAACTGTCAAAAAGTCAAGTGTTGATGTTTGTGACTGATGGTGCCGTGACAATGCGTTCGGTAGGCTGTTCTTTGCAAGAACAAGGTTGTACGTTTATACATATTACGTGTAAGTGTATGCTTTACATCTTGTTGCAGAAACTATTCGAAAAGGTTTTCCAGAGGTGGATGCATTAATAGCAAGTACAAAAAAAGGTGTTTCTTAAATCTCCTAAACGTCTCCGTGCATTTCATAGCAAGTGTCCCGGTATTCCTGAACCACCACAGCCGATTCTTACACGTTGGGGAACATGGTTGCAGGCAGCTTTTTATTATGCTGAATATTTCCAACAAATAAAAGCTGTGATACTACAATTCAATCTAGATGAGGCTGCAGCTATTAAGGGAAGCCAGACAAAATTCGAAGATATTTCCCTTGAAATAGCTTTAAAAAATATTGCGAAGAACTATAAACCATTACATGAAAGCAAAAAACAATTAGAAAACAGTGCGTTGTCGTTAGCGGAGTCACTGCAAATAGCGGACGAAGTAAATCTACTGCTACCCGCTATAGCTGACGAAACAAATGAGCGCGTTAAAGAAAAGTTCGCAAGTGTGTTAAATAAAGACACCGGTTTTACCAAATTAAGACAAATATGTGATGGTGCAGCCTCAGATCCGTTAAGTGCGTTCAAAAACTATTTTACGTATGCGTGTATTACATCAGTAGATGTCGAACGGTCATTTTCAAAATATAAGAATATGTTTTCACCACAGCGAACATCACTCATGGAGACAACCATAGAAACATACCTGATGCTGCAAAATGGCTACACATCTTCTCCAGTTTGTGATAAGCAAGCTAGTTCATCAAGCTAGTTAAGAGGATAAGTTTTACATACAATGTTATAAATTGTAACAGTTTATTGTTTCTCGCATTAGTTAATTTCGCGTACACCACTGTCCCACTTAACATTTTTGACAGCCCTAACTATAAGTAATAAGTGGACTGGGCTAAATTCCATAGTAGTTTAGTGGCGTCAAACGTAAGCCAGCTTATATGTAAATAGCCGACAATGCATTTATGTTTCGATTACAGCGCAATTATTCGTCGCAGTAGTTGATATGACCATTGTAAATGTTACATAATGTTTACCAAAGTGTCTATCTTTCAGACAAATGCTCAGACCCCAGATTAATAATATAAAGATAAGTAGCACCCATAAGAGATACACTAATTATTATGACCAATACAAAAACAACAATTTGCATGTTTACATATCAACGTATCCAAAACAAACCAGGGGTGGCTCCAGGCTTCAGTGTTTATTTTAATGCTTTTGCATAACTTAAAACTTAATATGTATACAAAATTTGTTTGCTTGTATTTTTTAATGCTATTCTGTTGTTGCTATTTTAATCTCTGTTGTTTTTAAGTGATTTTAAAATTTTGTGTTAGTGAGCTGGCTGTGACGGAGAGCTGGCTACATAAAAAAGCAAGGTATAAGGTACATGAAATGTGAATAGCTAGAGAGGTTCCATTAACGCTCCCGAACACCGAGTGGCCAGTCTGCCAGCGCGATTAGGAAGATTAAGGCGGGGGCGGACGGTCAAAGATGACAAATTTTACAATGAAAAAAATGATAATGCTCATGGATAAAAATTATTGGGAAGTGAAGTATTTGTTGCTATGAAACGCGGAAAATTATTGGCAGACGATTTCGTGGAAGAGAAATGGCCGGCAGACTTCAACAAAGCGGCGTTATCTTTAGTGAGAAAAAAATGACAAGCCACATGATTAAAAAATTTTTGAGAATGATTGTTAAACTGTTGAGGAAGCTATGTTGTCAATGGCAGACGAAAAAATGGAAGACAACATCGGGGCAGACTGTATTGAAGAGCGCGGTCTCGATCGCGCTTAACGAGTTATTTCCGTACGATGCATTATAACGATTTGTTATTTTGTTAATTATATTATGAGGACAATAAGTTAACAATTCCTATATTATACAAGTGCTAAAAGATATGTTTACCATTAAAATAATTTTTTTATTAACAAATAATACAAATAAATTGTAGACTTATTCTATTTTGCTGTTTGTGTCGGATTCATCGTACTGCATATCTTCTTCGCTTTCGCAATCGATGTCATCCTCAGATTGGATTTCGTTAACATCTGTTGAAGAACAAAATTAAAAATTAAAAATGGCTATTAACAAATAATAGTATAAGAACGAAAGCGTGTGGAAATATTTGTACCTTCAGGCTGTTCTTGATCGATAATAACGTCTTTAACGCTAGATGGTATCTGAGGTCCATCGAACCATTGGAACTGGTATTTGGAGTCGACTATTACCCATCCGCAGTCTTCTGGCACCAAATTAGTCGGAATTTTCTTGTGAGCGTGGCTCCACAATCTGGCGATATACATGGATCTTAAGAATTGTGGTCTTAATTCAGCTGCACAAGGAGGTATCGATGAAGCATCAAAATTTTGTAGGTTTTTTTTTGAAATGGTTCGTTGACGTTATTGACTTTGTAATTTTTTTAAAAAAGCGCAAAACGAGCACTATCTACGGAATCAAGTGATTTCATCGTATAAAGTGAACAAACAAATTTTTCAATATTTCGAAATACAGTAAGTCTATCACAATCTTCATTGCTTAATTCAGCAAATGCGCGTTGAAATTGTTCGCTTAACAGTAATAATTTTAAAGGACGCTGTCTTCCTTTTCCAAAAAAGCTGGATTGGTATCACATCCAGTGAATGCATGACACTCTGATAAAGATTTACAAAATAATTCTCCGTGTCTATCATAAAGTGCTGACAAGTCAATTATACGCTGTTTGCTTAAAATATCCGTTTGGATCCAAACTTTACTATTCTTTTTTAGCTTATCCATGTTGGCTAGCATTATAATAAGTATGTCCGTGTCGGAACATTTTATTATAATGTTAGCTTCCTCCGGAATATTGCACGCGTGAAAAACTATTTTCGTATCAGCTTCTTCATGAGCTTCTAGCGTGTAGATATCATTTATCGAAAATAACAGTGTCATTGTGAACTTTATATTCGTAACACTTATCGAAGTTCAGTAAGAATTTTTTGTTTTCAAAAAATGGTATTATTTCACTACTCTGCCAATGTACAATTAAAAAACACACAAGAGCTTCCTTGAAATTGCTATTTCTAAGCTCTTTGACAAAATCTGCGGGTCTTTGATCAGGTCCAGAAATCACGTACATACGCTCATCACAGTTACCGCCTCGTAGAGATCTTTCGTAATCTTTAATGGACGGTGTATTTATTTTCGATAAATGATATCTACACGCTAGAAGCTCATGAAGAAGCTGATACGAAAATAGTTTTTCACGTGTGCAATATTCCGGAGTAAGCTAACATTATAATAAAATGTTCCGACACGGACATACTTATTGTAATGCTAGCCAACATGGATAAGCTAAAAAAGAATAGTAAGGTTTGGATTCAAACGGGTATTTTAAGCAAACAGCGTATAATTGACTTGTCAGCACTTTATGATAGACACGGAGAATTATTTTGTAAATCTTTATCAGGGTTTCATGCATTCACTGGATGTGATATCAATCCAGCTTTTTTGGAAAAGGAAGACAGCGTCCTTTAAAATTATTACTGTTAAGCGAACAATTTCAACGCGCATTTGCTGAATTAAGCAATGAAGATTGTGATAGACTTACTGTGTTTCGAAATATTGAAAAATTTGTTTGTTCACTTTATACGATGAAATCACTTGATTCCGTAGATAGTGCTCGTTTTGCGCTTTTTTAAAAAAATTACAAAGTCAATAACGTCAACGAACCATTCCAAAAAAAACCTACAAAATTTTGAATCTTCATCGATACCTCCTTGTGCAGCTGAATTAAGACCACAATTCTTAAAATCCATGTATAGCGCCAGATTGTGGAGCCACGCTCACAAGAAAATTCCGACTAATTTGGTGCCAGAAGACTGCGGATGGGTAATAGTCGACTCCAAATACCAGTTCCAATGGTTCGATGGACCTCAGATACCATCTAGCGTTAAAGACGTTATTATCGATCAAGAACAGCCTGAAGGTACAAATATTTCCACACGCTTTCGTTCTTGTATTTGTTAATAACCATTTTTAATTTTTAATTTTGTTTTTCAACAGATGTTAACGAAATTCGATCTGAGGATGACATCGATTGCGAAAGCGAAGAAGATATGCAGTACGATGAATCCGACACAAACAGCGAAATAGAATAAGTCTACAATTTATTTGTATTATTTGTTAATAAAAAAATTATTTTAATGGTGAACATATCTTTTAGCACTTGTATAATATAGGAATTGTTAACTTATTGTCCTCATAATATAACTAACAAAATAATAAATCGTTATCATGCATCGTACGGAACTAACTCGTTAAGCGCGATCGAGACCGCGCTCTTCAATACAGTCTGCCCCGATGTTGTCTTCCATTTTTTTCGGCTTCCATTGACAACAGCTTTCTCAACAGTTTAACAATCATTCTCAAAAATTTTTAATCATGTGGCTTGTCATTTTTTTCTCACTAAAGATAACGCCGCTTTGTTGAAGTCTGCCGGCCATTTCTCTTCCACGAAATCGTCTGCCAATAATTTTCCGCGTTTCATAGCAACAAATACTTCATTTCCCAATAATTTGTATTCATGAGCATTATCATTTATTTCATTGTAAAATTTGTCATCTTTGACCGTCCGCCCCCGCCTTAATCTTCCTAATCGCGCTGGCAGACTGGGTGTTCGGGAGCGCTAATGGAACCTCTCTAGCTATTCACATTTCATGTACCTTATATCTTGCTTTTTTATGTAGCCAGCTCTTAGACTAGTACTGATTAATAGTCGATATGTAGTTATAAAGATTTATTTAGTGAATATTTATTGAGAAACCATGACTAATAAGTGTGTAGTGTGTGGCCAATGAGAAAACCACGGAGTTGGTTATCTTTTCACAGGTAAGTAAACAAAATAGATCAGAGTCGGCATAATGCGTAATTGCGAAAGTATGAAAGCTCAATAACGACCAAAATTAATGTTAGCTTTACAGAAAATAAAAAAACAATATTTGATTTCATTTGAACAGTATAAAAATCCACATTTTATTTAAAAAGATACTAATTCAAAAATATTTATTTTATCTTTAATGGAAGGTTCATTTTTAAGGTAGCTCACAAACTGCAGATGTTTTAAAGTCTGTTGATATTTTTTTAATTCAATTTTAAAGGTTGTTATTAAAAAATGTGTTTATTTTCAGATTTTCCGAGAATCTGGTGAGACGAGAAAGTTGGATGAAAGCTCTCAAAATGGAAAATGTCAGTAAGTGGCATTACGTGTATTCAGAACACTGTTTTATTTTTTCCCTGGCAACATTATCACCAGGTTCGTCACACGTACTGTCCGGGTTATTAAAGAATTATATTGAAAATTAATAATATAGTGAGTAGTCACTCATTCAAGTAGGTACTTACAAAGCATAAACTGTTTTGTTATGTTATTTTTATTACAGTGATGTAGGTTTCTATATTTCAAAGAAATCTCACTTGTTTCAGCATTGAAAATTATAATCCTTTGCCACAATTAGTACCCAACAAGGTATGTTAAATTTAAATATTCAGTGCAGTGATCCAAAAAAAAATTTTTTTTTGGATCACTGCACGCTACTAAAGAATTTAAAAATATCTATAATTTGACGTGCTGGACATGGCCGTTGCTTAAAACTTAAAAAAAATAAGAACCAGGAGAGTTTAAAATGGCGGGCCCTGTATATTTAAATTCAATATACCGTGCTATCTTGGGGACTGGTGGCGAGGGAATTAAATTTTCAATCCTGAAACAAATGAGATTTCTTTGAAATATACAAACCTACATCACTGCAATAAAAGATACATATCAACAAAATAGTTGATGCTCTGTAGGTACCTATCTACTTGATATTATTTCATGAGGAATGAATGAGTGACTACTTTGTATATTATTAATTTTCAGTATAATTCTCTACTAACTTGGACAATACGTGTGACGAAGTTGGTGACAGTGTTGCCAGAGGAAAAATGGAACAGCATATCACTTTTTTAAAGTGTTGTGAACACACGTAGCCACTTACTGGCATTTTCCATGTTGAGAGCTTTCAGACAACTTTCTCTTATCTCTAGATTCTCGGAAAATCTGAAAATAAACACATTTTTTAATAACAACCTTCAAAATTGAATTAAAAAAATATCAGTTGACTTTAAAATATCTACAGTTTGTGAGCAACCTTAAGAATGAAATTTTTTGATAAAATGTGGACTTTTTTACTGTTCAAATGGAATCAATGTTATTGTTTTTGTTTTTGTAAAGCTATCATTAATTTTAGTTATTTTTGAGCTTTCACACGTTCGCATTATGCCGGCCCTGATTTCTTTTGTTTACTTACCTGTGAAAAGATAAACAACCCCGTAGTTTTCCTCTTTCACCGCACACTACACACTTATTAGTCATTGTTTCTCAATAAATATTTATAAATAATTTTTTTTTAACTAAAAATCGATTACTAATCACAGTACCAAATAACAAAACTTTAAAATCACTTAAAAACACAGGTTGAAATGACAGACATCATCTTGCAGAACACTATTTGTTGTCAAGACGGGATAGATCGGGCATCGATCGAGTGTCTTCGTGCTGTGTTCATGATTCTGACCAATAGGAATTAAACCAGCGATAATATTTACGTATCTCTCGTGGGATGTAGATAAATCGGAAAACTTTTTTATGTTTTGTTACTCATCTTCTAGTATTATTAATGTGAGGCTAAGACAGAACACATGAGAACATTTGCACGAGCAACATAGTTTCTATATTTTCTCCGGTATCCTTCATTGTGTAATCAAACACATTTATGTACTACGAAAATAATCATTTAACATCGACGAAGGTGATATTTGCAAACTTTGTATGTTGTAAATTTTCAACTGAAAGATGTTTCTCGCTAAGACCGATTAATAGATATCACATAATTTTGCTTAAACTGGATTTTTTTATAAAATGTCATTAAATCTCTTGCTAATCCGCGTACCGGGAACATTATCAAAATTTATAATCAGTTTGTAAACTATCAAGTGGTTTAGGAAAGCTAGTCATACGGAAGAACTTTCTAATTCATAGATACTGTCCAATACTACACTATAGTTATAAATAACGTGTATATCATGCTCAATATCTTGATTTTTAAATAACTGCTGCGCCTCAGAGATGGCTTGTGAGTCACCAGGATTTAACTACAACACAACAGTTTTTACATCATTAAAATACTTGTGATAAAGAAAATTACCTCCAACCGTGACATTTTAAATCCGACGCGCAAAGTACCGATTGTGAAGCGAGTCTGCCTACCTTCTTGATGCAGTATCTTTCACGTATACTTAATACTAAGGCTGGGAATTTTCCAGATTTTAGTATTCGAATATTCGTTCGAAAAAATATTCGAATGTTAGAACTATTCGAATAATTCGATTTATGCGAATACCTATTCGAATATTCGAATACTCGAATAATCCGAATTATTCGAATAGGTATCCGATTAATCTGGATCCTCGAATATTCATTATTAATAGGTATAGCACTGAATACTAGTGAATAGTGAATACTCTATTTGAGTATTTGGTTGGATAGACCACAATAATAGTCGTGACGTAAACCACTAAGCAGGCAATTTGATTTGCTTTCCATACCCACAATGTCTCCTGTACATGTGCTTTAAGGGTCAGAATTATTCAGTTAGTATTTTATTTTAGGATTGAGGCGCTATTGTTCACATTTAACTGTTGAAGCTTAAATAAAACAAAAATAGAGCTGTTTATTATACTTCTGTGTCATAACTATTTTTTTCTTTTCGAGGAAAATAAAAGTGCTCTAAAATTAGAATGTTTTTAAAAAAGACGCAGATTGTGAAGGTAAAACAAATACATGAAAAGTCAATAGTTAAATATTTATAAGTTTTCTAAAATTTAAAATTTAATTTTAACCCCTGCCTTAGTACAGTAAGAATAAGGTCGAGGCGAGAAAGAGATGGAATAGTTTGACTGGGAGTAAAACGTGCCACTAATGTGGTCTATTTATATATTTGGATTTTAGAATAGGTACCTACCTATATCTACTATCTACCTACTTTGCTTGGATGCAAACTGCATACCTATTCGTACATAATTTAATAACATATTTTAATATTCAAATTTACTCAGATATAATCGAATATTCGAATACTCGAATATATTCGAATATTCGAGTACCTATTCGAATATTCGAATAATTTCCCATTAGAATAATTCGTAATCGAATACTCGAATATTCGAATACTCGAATATTTCGTATTCGATTCCCAGCCTTACTTAATACATAATAAGGGGAACGTTCTCTGCGACGCCACGGTTTAGTAAATAAGGCATACCTTATTAATTTGTCAAATATTTTACTTGAAATAGTTTACGTGAAGAAAAATGTTTTTTGTATTATTTGTGAACGAATGGTGCATTGTTTAATATTAGACTGTATATAAAAATATTCTCAATTTAAATACCACAATGATCCATAAGGCTTTTATTTGAAAAAAATGACAGCGGTAAAGCGATTTCCGAAATGTTTAGATGCTTCCTGATCCCTGGAAAAATTTTAACATATAAAATATTAATATATACATATTTTAACATATATTAATGTATTTCAATTAATTAACTAATTGTAGTATCAGATTTACAGGTAGATGAACAACTCATCTGATTTATTAAATTATGTCCTGATGATGAAGTTACAACTTTGAAAGCTGTCTAGACTAAGACAATCAATTTATAAGTTTCTTATACAGAACTACCTAAGATAATCTTTCTCCTAAATTAAAATTGATAAATATACATTCAGAAATAGATATTTGTCGATTTTTGTCATTTTAAAAATATTCCAGGCAATCACTTCTATGCCTGTCTGGCTTTTATGAGAGATGTACAATAAGAATATCACATCATGTGCGTCTGAGAAAGAGCAGCTGTTTAGAAAAAGAGATTAACAATGAGCAAGTATGTAGACTCGTGTAGTGCACCCTAGAGTATTATTAGCAGAGTCACACGGTGTAGGTGAAAATGAAACCAAGGTCCTAGACAGAGTCTGTCTCGTGAATTTAACTTAAGAAACCCAAGTGACGCCGGAGCTCTTGTCTTGAATGAACGTTTGGAACAGCGTATTGTGCTTTTTTTTCTTATTTTACGGTCTGCTAACATATTCAGTTATCTCTGGAGGCCTAATATACTGGAAATGCAAAAAAAATACCAATTTCCCATTAAATGAATACAAGAATAACTCCTTAAATATCTAAAAAACTGCTTTCTCAATTTCACGGTTTGATATTTTAACAATCAGTCTTTTTTGGAATTCACGCTGAATGATAAATAAAGCCGGCCCGTTATAATGCTATCTATTGTGCGGCGGTGAGGGACATGGATATGATGTAACTTCTGGAGTGGGTGATGTAAATTACAAGAGATGATGTAACTTCCAAAGAGTTAACTTTTATATGTCTATTAACAGTTGTTAATAGTTATCAGCGTACACTTGCATTATTAATAAACCTTCTACAGAATCCTCTACTGTTTATGCAACCAGATGTATACAGTGTGTCCCAACCAAAAGTAGGCACCCTGAATAATTTTGGAGATAAAATTTTTTTTGAAAAATTGGTGAAACACGCGACCTTGTTTCCAAGGGGGACATATTTTAATGTAATACTTGTATACCTATCATCATCCCTACACAGCCACCCTCTCAAAAAGTTCAAATGGCAAGGGGGGGTCGAGTGATATATCTTTTGAAAGGTCTCTCAATTCCCTACATAACTGTGTATTTTATTTTTAACTTTTATCGATTCGTTCTTAAGGAAAATAATTTTTATTTTTGATGATTACACACAATCGAAATCGTTTAAAAATCTAAAATACACGGCACAGGGTATTGGAATTTATAAAAAAAAATACATTTTTTAGTGCTCTCAAATCAACACGAGTTTTTTCGACAAAAAACACTTTCATTATTCGTTTAGTTTTAGAATAATAAAAGACTCATAAGTATTTGATAGTCCTTGAACATTAATTTGTTCACAACCAATTTTAAATCGAGATACATTTTACCAGAGTGAGTTCTCAAAATTGTTTATACCCTTCAGGAGAGAATAAAAATTGTCAGCATTTATTTTAAAAACGAAAATTGTGCTAGAGCTACGTAGCGCATATTCAATAGAAATCACCCAGATAGAAGGGTTGGTTCTCATTACAATAGGCTCATTTAACAAAAAATTTTTATTGCATTATTTGAAAGTTTATGTTTCAAGTAGTAAAATTGCAAAAAATTAGATTTTTCTCTCTTCAACTTCTGCCTGAAATTAATAGTTGAATGTCGCGCGCACTGAAACGAGGCGTGGCCAAGCGTGACGTCACACCAGTCAACTCTTGATCTACGCGCCAACCGGCTGCTGGCGGATAAGCACAATACGTGTGCTGCAGCCGTTGCAAACCAGTTGTGTGTTGTTTATTGCATTGTGTGACATCTAAGAATCGGCCTGAATATGAATAATGATAAAAAAGGACCATATTTTTGTCTTGCCGATCTAAAAAGTATCAATAGATAATTTTCATGCCACACATTTATTATTTCAATCATATCAATTTAGGTGATTTTTGTAATAGTATTAAAGTTCGGGTTACAGCAAAAATAATGAAAAAGTAACTTATATATTTCTGATTACACCGAAAGAGAAATAGAAAAAAAATCTACCCCAGTAGGCATCATCCCATAATGAAAAACGCCCCAGCCCAGTCGTTTCTTCGTTTTTTTGTAAAACGTTTTTAGATATTTCATGTACTGCACGATAAAGCTACATCTATTCTAAACTAAAAATAAATAAATCGGAAGCTGTTTAAAGGTTGTTGACCAAACTTGCAATAAATAGTATCCAGGTCAAAGTTAAAGGTCAGTTAATTTTTAGCTTCATTGGCGTACTTTTAGATACTTTGTAAGTGCGAATTCCAAATCATAACAAGAGAATAAAAAATACTAAAAAAAACTGTGTTAACGAAAGGAGACTGAGGGTGTTTTTAAAAAGGTAAATTAGAAAATTATAAATGTAAATATTAAAAAAAAAAAACAATTATCATCATCATAACATATTTAAGATCAGTGGTACCCAAAAAATTATGAAAAAAGACTTAAAAATGCATTTTTTTCTCTGAAAATAAGTAATTTTTTACACCCCTCGTAACCAGTGATACATTATAACAGTCTATTGTTTGTCCAAGTATTTATTTAAATACAGGGATGTAAAAAAATATTCATTTTTGAAAGAAAAAAATGCATTTTGAGCAGGATCGTGATTAATCAGTGAGTGAGTGAGTGTCAGCAAATTATAAAGGATTTTAAAGTAGTATAGGTTTTAAGTAAACCAACTTAGGGTATTACTCATTACTATTAACTTAACTTTCCATTTTTACACCTCTCATTTCAGCGCTTATGTAGTCCCTACTGTTATTAAAATATTCCATTACCATGAAAATATCGACTTCAGGTAGGTAAATTACCGGAATCAGCTTTAATAAAGCTGTCTTCTACTGAACACATAATGGCCCTAAACTTTAAAATTATTTTAATAAACAAAAGAATTAAAAAATACGTGACACGTGCTCTTTCCAGATCAGCTAATGAAATAAACTGCCGCGATGGAGGCGATTACTAATGTCCGAAACATGCGGCGGCATGTATCGCTGGAGGCACTTCGACTGGTGTGACGTCACGCTGTTGCGCGGGCGGTTTCAAATTTTCAATTGCTCTGGCTTAGTTGTTAATTGCAATATAAACCGGAGACTTTTGTGGGATACTGAGGAGTTGATTTACTTTTAAAATATATGCTTTTAAACCAAAAACTAAATTACACTGAATGAGCCTATTATTGACAAAATTTATGGAAGCAGGTTCTATAGGAAACAAAAAGCATGAACCTCAGCGACCGATTATGAATGAAGCAGTCGAAGTGGCAGTTCTGGGTCATTTGCAGATGGATAATACTCAATCAATCAGGAAAGTAGTTGAGGCTTCCGGTGTATCACGAAGCAGTGTTCATCGAATTGTAAAGGCCCACAAATTTCATCTATATAAATTTAAATTGGTACACGAATTAACCGAAGATGATCCCGATCGTTGGCTTGAATTCTGTGAGATTTTTAGTGAACAATTAAACGGTAATGCCAATCTACTGTACAATACGTGTTTTTCCGATGAATCGACATTTAAGTTAAATGGGGAGGTAAACAGGCACAATTGTAGGTATTGGAGTGAAACCAATCCACATTTGTTCATGGAAACTCATACCCAAACGCCTCAGAAGTTAAATGTTTGGGCTGGCATCTTAGGGGATCACATTGTCGGGCCGTTTTTTTATTCCTGACAATTTAAATGGCGAAAGGTACCTCGATCTGTTAGAAAATAACATCGACCCAATGATTACCCAAATCTTCGAAGAAGACGATAGTCTTTTAGAGGGCGACTTGTTTCTTCAACAGGATGGGGTACCCCCACATATTGCTATAGCAGTCCGTCCATTTTTGGATAATCGGTTTCCTGAGCAATGGATTGGAAGAAGAGGTCGTATGGAGTGGCCGGCTAGGTCACCCGATTTAACTCCCTTGGATTTATTTCTGTGGGGACATTTAAAATCGAGAGTATTTGTAACAAAACCCACATCTCTGGAAGAGTTACATGAAAGAATTGTTCGAGAATGCCGTTTATTGACTCCAGATGTGTTCAGAAATGTTCGTACAGAATTTCAAGACAGATTATTCTACTGTATGGAAGTCGGTGGGGATCATTTTGTACAATACATACGGTAATTTAAACTGATTCTTTTTATTTTTATTTTCCGAACCTAAAATAATGAAACAATTATTTCTCAGGAACGTATCGATAAAAATTTAAAAAAGTACAGTTATATATGCTAGTATTTATAGTCGATACTTCGCGCGTTCTCAGACTTGAGTTCGGCTTGAGAACAGATTTGCGTTTTATAGTGGTTACTTGACGGCCAAGCAAGTCTTCGCTCGTGCTTAGGTGGAGACTTGCTCAAGGTAGGTAAAGACCAGACTTGAGACGTGCTTCGATCACGTTGTCTCCATTTTTAAACGGTTGACAGTGTTGGCAGGGACAGATTTGAGGTTAGAAAATTTGACATTCAAATTTTTGTTTTCAAAATATTGTTAATTTTTTATTTTGACTATTCTATCGCAAATTAATAGCTGTAACAAAAGTTCTGTTAATTGTAAATTTAATACGAACGAGAAAAGATGGCACGGGCATATAGATGAAGATGATTTTCTGGAATTTGTTGATGTAGTTGAAGAGGTCCTGCAAAATGAAAGGCTACCGAAAAGATACTTTCGAGATGTTGAAAATCCATTAGAATGTTTCAGAGATGATGAATTTCAAAATAGATATAGATTTTCAAAGGATTCTGTAAGACACATCATTTTGCCTATGATACAGAACCAGTTAATGAAAACTAATAATCGAGGATTGCCTATCCCACCTTTAATTCAATTATTAGTTTGTCTCCGATTTTTTGCAACAGGAAATATCCAGGTATGTTGTATTGTAATACTATATATTATATTTGATCTGATATTGGTAATAACCTATTCAATAAGAGTTGAAGCATTACGAGTCATCTATTGTACTTATTATTGTAGGTAGTATCAGGTGACTTAAGGGGAATCAGTCAGGCAACGGTCAGTGTAATAATAAAACGAGTGAGTGAAATGATTGCTGAACAAACAGCGCATTTTATCAAGTTCCCTGCGGAAGAAGCATTACAGCGTGAAAACATTACAAAGTTTTGGCGAATATCTGCATTCCCAGGTGTTGCGGCATGTGTTGATTGTACTCATATTCCAATAGCTAGCCCTGGTGGTGATGCAGAAGTTTATAGAAATAGAAAAGGTTACTTTTCATTGAATGTGCAGGTTAGTTGTAGTAATTACAATTCTGTAGATAACAACAAATCAATGCAAATTTTGTTAGGTTGCAGCTGGACCCCACATGGAAATTCTAGACATTGTTGTACGTCATCCTGGGTCAACACATGACAGTGTTATCTTTGACCGAAGCTCTTTACGGGTTCGGTTTGAACAACATCAACTACTTGGCCTCTTACTAGGTGACAATGGGTATCCTTGCAGACCATATTTATTAACCCCAGTTATACAACCAGGTAAGAAGTCTCATTTCAAATGATCTTTTGTAAGTTAATAATTTATTTTCCATAGGAAATATAAACGAAAACCGCTATAATACTGCACATATACGAACAAGAAACATCGTGGAAAGAGTATTTGGCGTTTGGAAAAGGAGATTTCCCTGTCTTCGCAGAATATTATCAACTAAGCTGCAAACATCAACTACAATAATTTGTGCTTGTGCCGTTTTACACAACATTGCCATTCAACAAAGAGATGACAATTTCGAAAATGATGAATTAATAAATGATAATATACCAATCGTTAACAATGGCGAAAATGATCAACTTGGTTTGATGTTTAGACGGGAATTTATTAACCAACATTTTCAAATATAATAGTAAAAAATTCATATTGTGTTTTGATTATCATTAAATATAAATTAAATTGAACAAACTGGTTTATAAATGAGCAATATTTATTTTTATTTTATTTACTTTTTCTTCATTAAATACCTACAGATTTTCTTTCTTAAATTTTTTCAATTTTAACAGGGCCAGCTCTTCTTCTGCTTCTGCTTTACGGCGTTCACTGGCAACCTTTCTGTGCAACTCCTCTTCAATTCTAAGTCTTACATTATGTAAAACTGCCTGTTGTTCAATGGATTCCCTCAGTTTCCTAAGTCGAAGATTACCTTCACTTTGCAATATAGTTTTAATATTTTTCGCCTTGGGTGTTGTGTAAGCTGATACCTTTTGTTTTGCTTCAATAAATGAATTGCTCACTCCAGAAATTTCAGCCGTTGGTTGACCGTCATCTTCATTACAATAATTATTGTCCTCCTCAAATACAACTTCTATTTTTTCATTTCCCGAATATTCATCTGCGCAGAAAATAATATCATTACTAAATTAAGCTATTTGCAATTCTTACAAATTTATAAAACTTTTAGCAAGTATAATCGCATTACGGTTTGACCCTCATAATATCTTTGGGTAAACAAGATACTGAATATTGCTTCAATATCTTGTTGTGCCCACTTTTGCGGCATAGTTCAAAATTCCTATTTACTGTTGAATAATTACCTTCAATATCATTTTCTCGCATATAGACAGCTGTACTGTCCCATGGGCACGTGATTGTCACATCTGCGTTTGGTGCCGCAGCATCCACTACCTCCATCACCGGATCTGTTTTTATCTCGAGTGGTGGTCCACCTCCAGTCACTAACCGTGTGTATTTTTCTTCTGTGCTAATTTTTCTTTTTCTGTAAGTTGAAAGCATGTTATTTTACCTTTGTTTTAAGTTATTCCATAATTTCTTCAACTGGGCTGATGTTCTCTGCATAGTAATATCACCTTGTGAATTATATTCTGAAGCAATCTTTTCCCACTCATGTTGCTTCATTTGTACAGTGGCTGCATCAGTTTTTTTATTCTCCACAAGCTTATGTTTGTCGATTAAATTTGCTAGTAAAATCTTTTCTTTTACGGTATACACCACAATTTTACTCGCCATACTGAAACTTGAAACTAACACAAAATTTTCAACGTTACGTGCGTAACCTCACAACGTCTGTGCTCACAATGTCAATGTACAAATAAATTGAGAATAACAATTATAATACAGTGCTTTCAATAGTTAAAATAATACAAAAGTCACCAAAAGACAACATTTTAAGATGAAAAGTTACTGAATATTGTGCTCCGGCCATACTTCACCGAGAATTGCCGAAGTCGCAATTATAATACTTAAGACGAAGTGAGTTCTCAAGGCGTGCTTGGAAAAGTAATGCTCAAGTCTGAGATTGAGATTTGACTATAAATACGGGCAATAGAGAATTGAATGACCTTTCAAAAATGTATCACTCGACCCCCTTTGCCATTTGAATTTTTTGAGGGGGTGGCCGTGTAGGGTAGAGGCATGATAGGTATACAAGTATTACATTAAAATATGTCTCCCGTGGAAACAAGGTCGACGTGTTTCACCAATTTTTCAAAAAATTTGTATCTCCAAAGTTATTCAGGCTGCCTACTTTTGGTTGGGACACCCTGTATATTTTATTTTTTGCCACTACCTGTTTAAAATAAAAAAATCGACAGATTCTCTAGATAAACGGAACAATATAATACAAAATATGAGAAATGTTTTATTATTAATAATTGAATAATGATTGCAACATTTTTTAGGTTACAACATAAAATATCTAACCATAGAAAAAAAATATTTTATTGATGCCTTCAAATTATTAATTTTGTGTTATGTTTGCCAGTTTAAAATTTTCTGTTAATAGATTTAGTCTAAAATATTCGTATTTTTTTCTTAAAGCACTTTTCCTTGATATTTTAGAAAAATTGCCGATACAGCACTCCTACTCACATTACGTGGTGTGGAGGTAAAGTAGATTAAATCAAAGAAAAATCGTTGAAAAAAATATTAATTTTTTCTTATTTAAATAAAATATCGATGCCTTGTAATAATTAAATTTAGTACAAAATTCGATTTGCGTTCTCCTTAATATTCGTACTAAAATCAACTTGTTACAAACCTCAGAAAATGCCTCGAAAAAATGCAAAAATATGATTGGCATAAACTTTTTTTATCGAGTAACCCTGTTAATTTAATAATGGAAATGACAAATTTGTATTTGATATTTTGCACCGATAAAGTTACTTACATTTCTGGATTACGAAGAAAAGAAAAAAAATTTCAATGTTCCAGTGTACATTTTATTTCTGCAACTTTTGTAACAACAAACGTGACATGTTTTTTTCTTTATCGCGTCCATCACACCACATTAAAAAACAAACAAAAAATAAGTAAAGTACATAAATGCGCACTACTAGAAGCACAGTAAAACTAATAAAAGGGTCTATTATCTGGAACGCAGTAAACGCACTTAGAGGCCACCAATTAACCATGCCTAACGACAATCCGAGATAATCTAATGATCGCTGGAAACTTGTTGAAATGCGTAATTCTCGGTGAATGTCGTATATCGTCCTTTACCTACGCACAATAGATTGAATTATAACGGGTCGGCTTTAACGACAAAAGACTACGACAAAATAGTTGTAAAAAACAAATTTTACGTAGGTAATTAAATTTCAAGTGTTTCATAAGAAATTAAACTTAAGCTGCAAAAATTTTGTTTGTAAAAATGAACTGTCACTATTTAAAGTTGAGTGTATATACACGACAGCCAGAACCTTGTTTGCAATGAAAAAGAAAAACTTTAATTATTCAACAATAAAGCTTCTTCATAAAAAAAACTTTTCACATGAAAATCGGGCAGTTAAAAACGTACATTTAAAATGCTTATCGATTTGGAAAACTGATATTAATAAAAAATGAAACATGCTTTCGTTTTCATAGGCTTGGAGTTCAGGCCGAAAAAAAAAATAAAATTAAATTCGTTTCCTGCATACCGATTTAAATTTGAACTACATCCAGAACTTTCATGACTGTACATTAAAAATATATCAATATTATCGTCCTCAAGGGAAATAAAAAACTTTCGTTTGCAATAACGGCCGATGATAGGAACAGTCTGAAGCGAATTTCTATATCTTTGTTAATTTTGTCTGTTTTATAACGTTGTTCTTAGCCTGTCCGACACTCTCGGATTTTAGTTCGAATACATACATCAACTATAACCCAAAATTGCTATCTAAATTAAATAAAAATACACCTATAAATGGCCTGGCATATGTATGGATTAATCTTTTTTAAATATTTGTTTGAAGAAATGTTTCAAACGAAAGGTTTTTTTATATGATTTACTGACCTTGGAATGTTTCTATTGCTATAATCTCGTTGCTGTGGCAATCAACTTTGTTTTCTTAAAAGGCACACTATATTTTCTTTGTGAATCAGCAAATTTTCTGTCTACGACTGCATACAATTATCATATGGTTACGTAATGAAACTTTCGAGCAAAATCAATTATTTTATAATTTTATCACCTCAGTAACTTGCCTCAACATAACCAATAATTGCATGTACAATGACATTCAGCCATAATAAACCAACGATTACCATACACTACAAATAAGTTTAACCGAAATGGCAATAACTACAGTACATTTAATTTACATTAACTGTTAAAAATGTCTATCGATATTGTGAATACACAGTTCTATTCTCTCCATAATAGATCGTCTTACATTCATAAATACTTCATTTCCTATTGCTCTCATGGTATCAACAATTCGAGTTCATAGGTCATTTAGGTCATTTAGTCGGTCCTTCTACACTTGGTATTTTATGTGACTACATAAAAAAGTCACAAGGAGTTAAATTAGGTGACCGCACCGGCCACTCCAATTCTCTTCTACGTTTCATTCACCTGTGTGGAAAAACATTATGTAAATAATTTCTGACCTCTATTCCAAGTTGTTGAAACAAATACCTAAAGTTTACCGGCCGCCATCTTGGAACATGACCCTCTTTTCACAGTTTTCCACAAATGACTCGGCTAGTATTAAATTTGTCAATTAAAAGGCAGTTATCAAAAAAAGTTTGTTAAATTGTGAACAAAACTGTACCACATAGTTTTTCTACGTATCATAGTTGCTGAGTAAATATTAAAAATATCAGAAAGTTGTTTCTCGTTTCACATTTTCTATGTAACGCTTCAAAATCAGTTTTGCTGATGATCATCACCTGAAACATTGTTGACCAGTCATACTGAACCTTTCCTTGCGTGCGATCGCATTTTTTAAAGATTACAAGAGAAAATGAAATTGAAGAGCTGTGTTTTATTTGTAATCAAAGTTTGTTGATAGGAAAAACTTTGCATATGACAACCTCCATTTTTTCTCTAATCTTTAACAAATTTGCGATCGCACGCAAGGAAAGATTCAGCACTAGTCAACAATATTATGACATTTTCTTTCTGAAACGTCAAGACCACTAGACAAATAAGTGTTAGGTGATGATCATCAGCAAAACTGGTTTTGAAGCGTACATATAAAAATGTGAAATGAAAACCAACTCTCAGATACTTCTAATATTTACTCAGCAACTATGACACCAAGAACAACCCATGTGGTATCACTTTATTTACAATTTAAGAAACTTTTATTTTGAATAATACCTTCTAATCGATAAATTTTATATTAGCAGAGTGATTTATGAAAAACTGCGAAAAGGGAGCCATTTTCCAAAATACGGCTGGTTCCCGATGGTCCCCACTTCTTTTTTTTTTAAGTGAAAGAACACTTTTGAAATCCTCTATCCACAAAGTTTTATTTCTATTTTATCGATTGCCTCAATTTTTCCCCAGCGACTGAGTTATCTATAGTGAACAGTATATGTGTAATTTCATATTTGTTTTCTATTCATATTTTTGTTAATCTCTGCATTTTTTGTTAAATTTTATTTAATAATTATTTATCTATAGTGAAAGATAAATAAGTTATTGTAATAAGTAATAATTTCTCTTGTAAAAAGGTGTTTCTTGCCTGTTAGAGAAATAAATTAATTAATTACTCCATGTGATTAAAAAAAATAAGGGTTTTCTAAGCACATATCCTCATAATTTCGCTAAATTGTAACCTTCTACTGAAATCGTCTTCGGTAAATTCTTGCAGTAAATGTATCTTGTAGGGATGAAATTTGTCCTTCTTGAGAACTCAGCGAAAAGATATTTTCGAAGTGCCATGGGCTAGTTCCAGATCACTACTGGATAATCTAGGTTTTTCCTCTACTGCCAATAACACATTGGTAATAGTTTCTGGTCGACCTGATTTTTGTGCATCCCTAGCGCTTCCCAAGGCTGTATTTTTTGTATTATTTTGGAGACACAAGACTCAGTAATCGAAGCACGATTGAGATAATCTTCAGTGAATATCATCTTGCTGCATTTTTTCTCGGTGTCCAAATCCAATCATAATAATTAGGATATCAATTTATTCATTTTCTAAAAAGTGAAACATTTTCACTTGTAGCCTCAGGAAAATTCAATTTATGTATCGAATAATAAAATCACAGTTAAATCAAAAGCACTATCAAATATAAAAAGCCGAAAAACGTGAGAAAAAATGTCTTTTTTATGTTCATTCTCATAAGAAAGTGGACCATTATACGCATACCAATTTAAATTTAACTTAAACAACTGTCGCTTTATTGGTAAAATTTGATTTTGCTCGAAATTTTTATATGACAATTGTATGTAGTCATATGCAAAAAATGGGCTGATTTCAAAAAAAAGAAAAAAGAAAAAAGAGAAAGCATGTTTTGCCATCAGAAAAAATAAATAGTAGATAAAAATTGTCAACGTCACCAGAATGTCAAATAATTAACAAACAAATTTTACTTGAAACATTTCTCCATTAACAAACATTTAAAAATATACAGGCATTATTCCATAAATGTACCACACCCTGTAGATCTGTGTACTTTTTGATGCTCTAAATATTAAGTATTACTGTAACCCTATCGCTATATATGTAATTTTTATGTTTTATATTTTTATATGTTATATATTTATTGCATCAAATATCCTAGTTAAGCTAATAATGTAACAAATAGGTAATAAAGAATTTTAAATGGCAATGACAAAATATTTATCGTTGAAAGTTTTTTCAGAACTGAGACCGCTGTGTGCCAATTCTGACCATTTGTTTTATTTTCATTAATTGAATGCAAGTTTATTCTTCAGTTAAGTTGCTATGTCTGTGTTGAATATTTCTAAAAGCTCTTTCCTCAACTAAATATTATCATTCTGTAACATGCCATTTAATTTAATATTTTCTCTATATCTATTATTTACATATCATTTAGAACCGTATCCGTGGCAGATGAATAAATGTTTCCTCCATTTATCACATCCAATTTACAAACATGAATTTAGACTGAGTTTCTCAACTTATTTATGTATTAGGACTATTTTCGCCATTTCAAAATCATAATCAAAACTCATTTGGAATATCAAATAACCAGAACATGTTATATTTATTTTGGTACATTTACGTGGTAAGTGTTCATTCGTTTTCTCATAAAATGCTTGATAGAAATTTGATATAAATGAAAGAAATTCTACCGAAATGAGTGTTTGTAGATTCTGTAGAAAAAATCAAGGGATAAATTTTACAGGAAGATTTAAAGAATCGCACAAAAACTCCAAAAGACTAAATCCTCTATATACTGCATTCTATGCGCATTTCGCCAATCAAGTTAGCATCATCTGGAGGTCAAACTAACCTTATGCTAACAATGCATCAAATTTATACCTAAACTATTATTACGGTTCGGCGAACCGTGACCTACTTACCAATAGAACGGATTATATAGGATTGGCTTTCTGTCACTATTTATAATATTTTTACACTAATTTCCAAACTTTCAAATGCATCTAACTGTTTAGTATTTGTTACATTCCTAATTAATCTTAAATTGTCACTGTCTATTACATAGATGTTCTCAAAGGCATGTTGGACAGCATTATAATTATTTGTTCTACCATATTTGAGATGAGTCATAATAATATGCTTCTTGAATTAAGTTTAAATTGATCATCTAGTTTGCCCAACGTATTTTTGGTTACAGTCCATACAGCTAATGTTGTATAGCCTGACTTTTCGTTTGTTTCGATGTTGTCATTTGGATTGCCTAAAAGTTGCTGTAGATTTTTAAAGATATAATGGTCTATTCATCGGAAAATTTCGAAAACTTCGAAATATCTACATTTTCTTCCAATGATAGTGCTTCTAAACTTTCAGTAAATTGATCACATCTTGCAAGATTTCAACGTTTTAGCCTTTTCGGCGAAATAAGCGAGTAGGACAACTTCTGTATAAACATTCACCTTCTTGTGACGGCATCAGTTTACGAAACGAAGTTTTTCCTTCTTTCGATTTACATGAAAGGAGGTCGGAACTCACACTTTCAGCGGCTGCAACAATTTCTGCAGGAATTCATCACTTTCTCAAAAGCAGCAGATACAAGAGAGAACGCGTCAGTTCAGCAAAGCAATTTGATTTGTTTGTTAGTCATGACAACCGTTTGAGCAGTACTTGATCTTTATTATTTTAAATAAAATGTGACAGGCGGCAAATTTAAAATTTTGGTAAGACTTTGAGGGAAAAACCTCACAACCGTAGAAAAAATAGTATGTAACACACATGTGGCAAGCTTCATTGCAAACTCGTATGATCGGAACACTCGCTGCGCTCGTGTTTCTACTTTCGTGCATCGTTTTGCAATGAAGCCCTTGCCACACTTGTATTACAATGTACAGGGTTATTCATTATAAATTACCCACCCTTTATCATCGTTATTATTGCCTATAGAAATAAAAGTTTTAAATAAAAATTGTGTGGTTATGACTGAATTTTGTTAAAATGCTATCAAAAGTACAGCAGCGTGCAGATTTCAAGGGATGTAAAAAAATTATATTTTTTAAATGGGATACCCTGTATATTATTAAATTTTTGAAATGATCCTTTGTTCCTGATTTCAAGAATATACCATATGTTGTTTATTTCAAATCGATTCCTGTCTTTAATGACTTGATACTATTATTATTATTATTATTGACAATGTGTTTTAGAAATCCCCAAAAAAATGTATCCATAGGGGTCAAATCCGGACTGTTAGGTGGCCATTTAATAGGTCCATTATTCCTTATCCATATTGGGAATACATTAATCAAATGATCTCGAACAGGTAGGACACTATGCAGAGTTGCCCCATCCTGCATCCAAATCATATCATCAAGTCCGGCTTCCAGGAAATACTGCAAAAGAATATTTTCTGCTTCTGGAATAATTATTTCCAGATAGGTAACTCCAGTTAAAGTATAATCATAAAATATAGGCCCAACAATTTTGTTTCTGAAAATTCCATACCAAACGCTAACAGTTTTTTTCCTGATTTTTTATTTGTTTTATTAATCTTTTCTTCCTGTGCTTATTTTCCCACGACCTTCGATTTTTCCTCCTGCCGTAGAAAAGGATGATTCAACAGTCCATAATATTTTAGTAAAAAAATCGGGATCTTCATCCAAATTTTGAATCATCTGGCGGCAAAAGTCCAGCCTTTTCCTTTTATGAGCCTCTGTTAAAACCTGTACGGGTAAAATTTTATATGGTCTGCGGTTGTTATTTTTTTAACGTACGTTCAATTTTGGAATAACTTTTACCTAATTGATCGACTGCATTATTTATACTACATTCAGAATTTTCTAAAAAATATTACAATGTTTCAGAAAAGTCTATTCGCGAATAAATATGGAGAAGCTTACTTCGAAATGAAGCAGTATATCTAGCTGTTATTCCTAGTTTGCTTGAACTACACGCTTTTTTTTACTAAAACTGGAGGTATTATTCACCTTTCGGTAAATATTTTTAAACGTATTTTCTGATCGTGTTGGACGATTTGGATACAACACCCTATATGCTCTTTTAGCTGCACGTTTATTTTTTTTATTTTGTATATAACAAGTAAATATTTGGACTTTTTCTTCCTCACTGTAAACCATTTTGATTATTTCATTGTAGGGATAACATATGGTATATTTTTTGAAATCAGGAACAAAGGATCATTCCAAAAATTTAAGAATATATAGGTTATCCCATTTAAAATAATATATTAATTTTTTTGTATCCCTTGAAATCTGCACGCTACTGTATTTTTGATAGCATTTTAACAAAATTCAGTGATAACCACACAACTTTTATATAAAACTTTTTTTTCTATATTCAATAATAACGATGATAAGGGGTGGGTAATTTATAATGAATAACCCTGTATTATTATTCTTGTAGGAAACTGGTACTGAAAAATACTCATGAATTCGCTAAAAAAATTACAAGGTAAATCATATGTGATACATGCATGAACATATTTATGCGCAGATACATAACCTACAGACAATCCTAGTTTGAATGTCACCAATACCTAAATTTCGAGCCCTAAATATAACATTCTATGTAACTCATCTTCAGTCTATCATTTAAATCATAGAAAGTAAAAGATTACAAAATTTATGTTCGTATGAAAACAGCAAGTTATACACTACTTCAAATCCAGCAAAAAGAAATCAAAGTATTGTTTGCTGACAAGTTATAACTTATAAGTTATTGATTGCTGATAAATTAACAATTGAATTGGCAGGAAAGTATTCCAATAATTGAAGAGTGATATGTCATGTAATGTTGGAAACTGCGTAGACTTTTTCTTCATGTTTTTGAATCAGCTTTTAGTAACAAACGTTTACTGTAATTTTTTAAATAAAAAAATTTGTCAGAGTAAATTATAAAATTCACAATTAATAACCATGATTCCTCAATTTTTGTCCATAGATGAAAGATTCTACCTTGGATTAATCTTTTGTCCTTACCATAAAATAGCGCTGAAAATTATATACAGATAGTTTTGATTTGATTTCAAAAATAGGCGATTGGTCCACCAAAAATAAACAGCCTGTGAATTCTACGAATCCGTTTGTAATTTTTGATTTCTGTTTTCATTTATTTTGTAACACATAAGGCAATATTTGGTGAATCAAAGTGGTTACTTTCTGAATATAATAAATTTATTTAAATTTTGTCTCAATATACATGTTGTATTTTGCTCTGAATAACAGTTTTGCAATTTTAACTTAGTCGACCATAACTATCAATCTGTTAGGGTGAGAGGTAATCACAGATCCTGGATTCAAGAATTTACACGGTCAAGTCGAATTACACTTCCTAGCACGTATCACATCCATCGAGATAAAGTGTCCAAGAGGAAAGTAATTTAATGTATTGCAATGTCCCTACTAAGCATTGATAGGATTGTTTGTTACTTTAAAACATATTTTCTTTACAGTGTTCGCAAAATGATTTGAAACAGAAAATTGTATATTTATATACAGTGTTCGACAAAATTTCTGTTAGTATTAGTGTTCATTATACAATGGCCACCTAGATCACCTGTCCTTGCTCAATTAATTATTTCCTCTGGGGGTATTTTAAAAATGAGGATTATGGACACATAAATCTCATCAGAAGAGTAAAATAGATCAGGACAATGATATTTAATGCTTGTAGAGCAATAAATGGCAGCGAATCTGTACATATCCAATTGTTCTGATAACTTATGATCTCCTGATCTCGTTTACTTTTCTGATGGGATTTATGTTTCCATAATCTTAATTTTTCTAAGAAGCAATAACTTAGTGAGGTCAGGATATCTAGGTGGCCATTGTACAAGAACCACTAACAGCAATAACTAAGTAACTTTTAATTAATTTTTTTGAATATATGGAATATGAGTGAATGGGAATAGCTGAAGTGATATTTTCTATACTCGAGGGATTCACAAAAACATTAATATCTCAAAAACAGTGAATCAAAGGACAAAATTACCTGAAATACAATGAACTTCAAATCCAAATTCAAATTTGTTAGTATTCAAGTATACATACGTTACAATCAGAATTACATAATGCACAATTTATGCAGAAGAAAAGAAAAATTGAGAGATAAAATAATAATAATAATACAAAAATGAGGATATATATTCCTATCTAAACACCAGCCTGTGATGATAAGACACCTATGCACAGAACGGCTTGTTTTGTGAGATACACCACGAATTTGGAGCATTTCGCCAATAATTAGGTGCATATACACATGTATAATATACAGAATCTATTCTATACTCATACAGAATCTATTTATGTACTCATGCATGCACTGATACGTACTTACACGCATGTACAATGTACATACATCCACGTTTTAAATTTTACAGTGAATTACTATTATTATTACTACTTAAAATACATAAATTTTCCAGAAGATAATCTATAATTAATATAATTTATAACATTGGAGACTAAGACAGCCGGATTCAGTTCATTTAATCATTCTAAGGAGAGGATTTTTTAATTTTTTTCCCCTTCTCTTTTTTCTCCTTTTCCCCCTTTTTTTATGTAAATTAGCAATCATGTTATTTAATTGGACAAAAAGAACCAAATGAGTTAGTGAGATAGAAACTAAATTAAAGGACACAATTGATATAATTGAAACCTGGACAATTACCCTATCGATATTATTACACATATACACTATTAATTTAAAATATTATTATTTTAAAATATTACCGATAAAATTTTGGTTTTCAAGAATAATTTTTTTTATTTCTTTTTAAATTTACTTAATTTTTTTATATTCCTTATACTAAGCGGTAAAATTTTATATAATTTTGGACCATAGTAAAAGATAAATCGTTGTGTATGTGCTTTTTATGAAATGGTATAGTAACATGTTTGTTTGCTACAGATCTAGTTGTATAAGGATGATTATTACATGAGTAAATCCGTGCCTTATAATTCCATATTAGAGTAAGATAAGTGTATGTATTTTTTTAAATTGAAAACATTAGCTACTTGTATTGTGAGGTATTATATAATCTATTTTTATTTAGTATTATTTTTAATATTTTGTTTAGTATCACTTGTAATTTTTTTTAAGGCATTCTTAAATAATCCTCCTCATTCAATTATACAATAACTAATAATGGATGCAACTAGAGAGTCATAAACAATAAGTAATTTTTTTTATTTAGTATACCTTTTAAGAAATAAAATTTGTAAATAAGTATCCTAATTTTTTTTTGTGATATAATCAACATGTTCATCCCATCTAGATGATGATCGACCGTAACTCCGAGGTGCTTTATTTTACTAACTTTCTTAATTTGCAGACATAAACATTTTTTTCTCTGTTGGCAACTTATTATATGAATCGAGAGATATTCTTTTTGTGGTTGATCATTAATCGATAGAGCAAAAGTCAAATATTTAGTTTTACCCACATTTAGGCTCAATAAGTTCAAATTTAAATATTGATAGACTTTGTTTAAATTATTTTCGGCGATACTATATACCTTTTCCCAGGAATCGTCTTCAAAAACAATAGCAATATCATTTGCATACGATGTGAGGTGACCTTGAAAATTTTTTTAAATATGCTATATATTATTTATATACACAAGGAACAGAATTAGACCCAAAACAGTTCCTTGCGGTACGCCCTGATAGCGGTTAGTGGTTAACTCAAAATATTTGCTATCTGTTTTTGAGATAATTTTTTAAAACATTCAAAGCAAAATCACGTACACCAACATCTTTCAGTTTTTCTAGTAGGATATGCTGTGATACTGTGTCAAAAGCTTTAGCCAAGTCTAGAAATACTGCCAAGCACTTTTTATTTGAATCCAAATTGGAAATTGTTTTGCTGATTAAATCTAGGACCGCATGTTCAGTGGTTTTGATTTTTTTTAAAGCCGAATTGTTTATCCGTAATCACATCATACCAATCAAAAAACATATTAATTTATTTTTAAAACTGTTCGAAGATTTTTGCAAAATTATTTATGACTGATATAGGCCTATAATTACTTACATCTTTTTTATCACCTGATTTGGAATATTAAAAGAAATACAATCATCAAGAAAAAATATACCATTCCATTTAAATGCACCAAGTTGTGTATTTGCTTGCTCCTCCCGAAAAAGTTCAACTAATTTTCGAATTCTGCACAAAATATTTCAAACAATTTCCGCTTTGCATTTTTTTACCTAGAGTAATTTACGAAAAAATACCTGATCCTATAAAACTGCCGGCTCTATACATATTGCTCCCTCCGAAAAAATTTAACTACATTTTCGAATTCTGCATAAAATATTAAAGAAAATTTACTTTTGATTTTTTTTTACTTTAAAAAAGCCTGAATCTATGTAACTCCCAGCCGTTAGGTTAAGTGTAAGACAGTACTTTTGGACTAAACTTCGCCCATAAATAGAGAAATTTATTATAATTATTTTTTTTTTCGATGCCTCACAGGAGTTGCGCCAGCACATTAACTACAGCCACTACCCACATCCTGCAGGGATAGTGATTGTAGATTCCAGAATCGTGTGCTCTAAGCAGACGGTTGGCCTGTCAGCCACTCAGCTGATTTTTGGCAAGTCGGTATGGTCTTCAGTTCCGAGAGCAACTTAGGCTTTATCCCTCCGAGTACACTAATTATTAGGACGACCATTTTTGACCGAGTAGTCTGGGTACAGAACTTGGAGCTCGTACCGGAGATTGGGACATTTTTTCTTTCTTCAAGATGATGTATTTCTCCACAAGTGCCGAGACCCCGATGACATACGTTACCGAGGAGGACTATGTTGGCTTGTTGGCTTGGATGAGCCTGAGAGTCAGGAATGAGTAGTTCAAGTAAATCCGGCATTTCTCGTTCTCGCCAACGAACTCAATATCTCCGAGGACGTAAGGTAGCACTGGTGTCTGGTCTACCCCGTACGAGTGCCTTTAATGGTAGTATAGCAAGCTGCGTTATGTCGGTGGATGTAAGCCGAAATCGCGTATGCGGAGCATGATGGTAAGTGCATGAGCGATTCCGGTGCCTGACGTCAGGTCCTGCTGATGTCAGGAACCTCTATACGCCACACGCGATTACGGTAGTTCAGTGACTGACTCTACATCAGCACTTCGCCGGCCACCTCGCCTGGTGTCGAATGCGAGACGGAGTTCATCTGCTGCTCTTTTTGCTGCCTTAAATAATCCTGCTCCCACTCCTACAGTTTCGTGATGTTTTACAAACCGCAAGAAGGAATCTAAACTCCTGAGGATGTTACATGCCATACTCAGTACTACTCTGCCATGCGTACACCCCAGGCTCAAGAGTCATCGGCCCCCCGTTGACGTGGAAGGTACACACGAAGAGCGGACGATCTAGGATAAATACTTCTGCGAATATTCATCATCTTGCGAGAATCTCTGTCTAATTAGCGCAGCTCATCTCCCGTCCACTTTACTACTCGGAAGGGGTAGAGGAGAACCGGAACGGCAAGCATATTAATTGCAGACATTTTGTTCTTCCCCAAAAGCTTGGATAACCAAATCTTTCGGAGGCTGTGTCTGTACTTGACGCGGAGAGAACCCTTAATTTGTATTACATCCTGGATATGCCTTTGTTACACACCCAGATATGTATAGGTCCCTCCGGCATCGAAATGTTTTAGGATGCTTCCATCTGCGAGCTGCGCATCTTCAGAGAATTCCCCGCATCGTCGTCTTTTGAGGTGGACGACTGCACATTTGTCCAACCCGGACTCCATACCAAATGCCCGCGTATATTTTTCGACCACCCTAAGAGCGTTTTGTAGTTCGCGCTCTCCGGAGGCATAAAGTTTAAGGTCGTCCATATAAAATAGATGGGTGACCTTATGTCTCCGGTCCCTGGGTGATCCACATTGATATCCGCAGGTTCGATGGAGCCAAACAGACGACGGTAGTAGTAAGATGCAGTAAAGGGAGCACTTAGGGAGTCACTCTGGAAAACTTCTCCTAAATTCCACCTGCTGTGTCTTGACCCACTGTGCACCTGACGTTATGGTGAAGCGAGTCTACCAAAGCGGCAGCAGCTGTTCTATGCAACCCACTAGTGGTACTGGTACCGCAAGACATACGAGCAGAAGCAACAATAACTCGTGCGATGTTGTATCAAATGCCTTGAGGTAATCAATCCAGGCCATAGATAGATTCCTCTTGTATTGCACAGAATCTTTTGTAATAGGGGTGTATCAGCAAGCTATCCTTGCATCCACCACGTTGTTCGTGTATCTACTGGAAGACCAGATCAACAGATCTCAGTGTCCTAGCATACAAGATACATGTAAGTATCCTGTAGCAGGAGTTGAGGCAAGTGATCGGCATATAATTCTTCGGATCGGAAAGATCCCCCTTTTTGGGGATAACACAGTACGTCCCTCAACCATCCAGTCTGGAATCGGCTGCCCCTCGTTCAACTATTAGTTAAAAACTAGGAGTCTAGTAGTAAAAACTCTACTAGACGTTTATTATAATTATTATTATTATACATATGTGTACCATAAGTGGCAGGCCACGAGGAATATCGTTGGATAATTAGTGCTGCATTTATGTCAAAACAGAGGGAACTTATATCGACTGCGTCTCACCCATCACCTAACACCTCATTCGTCGTGTTATGACTAAGAGCCTCTGCCAAATCTGACCTTATATGAAAAGTTTATTTAATTAATTCTCCTTGCTCGTAATATTCCTACTTTGTAACTAGGTGATTTTTCCGGTAACAATTTTCGAATGTAATGAGACTTAATTGGGTTCATTTTTCACTTTGGTACACCCTGTAACTCGTATGAATGTTTCCATTAAAACCGTTTTGAATCAGAGTTCAAGCTCTTTTAGAAGTCCAGTAACTGGAATAATAATTATTTACTAAACATAATTGTTTCAAACCGGTTTATTTTCAGGAAAATCTTAAGTTTTTTATTATCTCAATGATAAACCACTTGTTTTGTTTTTACTAAACAGCCTCCAAGTAAGAAGTTGAAAACTGAATTTAATTTAGTTTAATTCAAAGCCAAGTTGAGCGTAGTTATTAATGATAAAAGGGTACGCTTCTATTTATGTTTAAATAATTTATAGAATTATTTTTGGCTTTATTATAAAATATTAATTCATGACCATTTTTAAAGATTTTCTTTTGTAAATATAGTTTTAAAATTATGAAAAAGCGATTCCCGGCGTCGGAATATTTTATAAACGTTTGTTTATGTTAAATAACGGAATTTGTTTATGCACAGTACGCCAAGCTTCCTTAGAGGACATTTACGACGCGCGCAATTTATTCAGAATCCTTTGAAACACGTAGGCACGTGATTTCCGGTGGGGTATCTGTGAATAAAACCGCACACACGAGCCAAGAATAGCATATTCTGACATCTGGTGAGATACTCTGGCTGTACCGTAAAAGCCGCTTCCGAACTCCAGGGTACTCCGACAAATACTCCAGTGGTAAGAATTCTTTTTCACTATTTTATTGCTTTATTGTTGATTCTGGTGAATTTCCGTCATTTACCGTTTGTGTCCGCAATTCTGCTATATTCTCTTGTCCGTTAATTGTCTACAAATACCGTACGACCCGAGATATCCGGAAAATGTCTAGGGTCAACACGTAAATCCGGGTTATCTATTTTAGCTACGAGCATCTCGAAATTTCATTAGTAAATACCGCACGAGTGATGTTTTCTCCAGAACTATAAAAGGAATCTCACCGTGCCCCGGGAAGTAGTACATGAACCGTTCTGTTCAGCGCGTGTAGGGTTTTTCTCTAGAACTATGAAAAGAACCTCACCGTGTCCCGGGGCGTAGTTGTCAATCCTAGCCACTACATGGGAGTGGTGAAACAAGAAGACTCACAGATAAATGTGATAACTCCTTATTTTATCGATACCTAGTGCGAAAATACGTTTTAACTCCGCCCGCATATCTCTGGTCTACTCAGCTCAAGGGACAGTATGCCTTAAAAACGCGAATTAGCAAATTGAAGTGTAAAGGCAAAACAGCTGTTTTGCTTTTACACTTTTCATATCGATCTGCATTGAAACTAGTTAAAAACCATTAATTTATTGCCCAATGGTCATTGTTTGACCCAAGAATCCTATTATTATAAGTGACGTTATTTATTTATTTGACGGTTATGATTATGTTGACTGAAAACCAAAGACCTCATTACTACTGAGGAAGAAAATAAATTTTTTCGAAACGTCGACTAAATGTGAATTTGAGATTTTCTTTACTAATTTTATCCAAACCGACTAATAAAACTACATATTTTGATATTGTCTGCTTATAATAAATACCTTAGATGTAGTTTCCGAAACTTCGATATATCATAAACCTCTTGCTTGGTTCCTAGGCTGATTCCTTGTAGATAAAAACTAATATTTACATTTCTTTTTCTATATTCCTTGATAAAGTTGTAAATAGATACTATTTTCTTTTATCAGTGTATTTAATTTTTTTTCTTCGATGAAACCATTCGTAAATAAATAGGATAAGTACAGTTTAAATTCTGATTTTATTTAAAGACAACGGTATAAGTAATAAATTTGTTGGTACACCAAGAATCATTTTCGGCAGGTAAGATGAAGTTGTCCATTGCTACGAAAACGATAACCACACACACACAGACCACATTGCATTCCGTATCTTCACTGAGTTACCCGAGCTTCTATCACACCGCTGATAAAACAAAGTGGTGTTCCTACACTTTAAAACAGGAACTGGCGCTCGAGATCGTTACTGAAATGAAAAATTTCAAAAGTGCAGCTACTGTACTGAAGAGTGCCAAAGTGAAACGACACCAACGCAAAATAAGCAATTTAGTGGTGGATGGGTAAGCACATCTCAACTTGCTGTCTGTCCTAATAAAGGTACGTCCTATTTGGAAAATAGGTACTTAACTTTTACTTAAATTTAACTAATGTTATTTTGTTTAAAAAAAAAAACACCTACTGTTATGAAGAAAAGGTTTTTTAACAATTCAATGGTAATAAAATTTTCTAAATGTCTTCAAGTTTTGGCGAGCATTATATGTGTCAGTGATTTTAATACTATTTTTTTTCCTTGTTGCTCATGGAATTAAAGAAAAAAGTTTTTATTTACAGCAATTTTCTACATTTATTATTAAAAACTCCCCAGTTTGAACGAATTATGCACTATGTCTCAACTTTTCCTTCCCTGTGTTATTTTTCTCCATCACTCAAAAGTATACACAACAAACCTAATCCACTCACTGGAAAGTAGTTTAAAATAAGAAAAATACAAATCCACGTAAGACGGAAGTTTTGTCGACCCTTCAAGCTTGCGATTTTATAAATGACATTTTTATGAACGTAGGTTAGTCTACGCAGAATAGCACAAGAAACGAATGTGCAGGTGAGCCTATAATTTAGGACTGACCTAATATTTGAATCCCATGAAGGAGATGAAAAATAAACAAAACCTGGATTAATAAATCAATTAAGTTAATTAATCTTGATCCACAATAATTACTAATCTTGATCCTTAATTACTAATTATTACATATATACTTTCCAGACAGATTTTTTTTTTTTTGGAGAGTAATATAACTTTAAATGTTACTACTTTGTTAGGTGTTTTCAAATACCAAGACTACATGGTGGACTACTTTTAGCTTCTCACCACTGGCATCTTATAAACATCATAGATAGAAGAACAGCTAAGTTGCTGGCTGCATTACAATCTTAAAAATATATCTTTAGAATTGACATACTCACTTCCGTTTCTGACATATTCTGAAAAAACTACAATTATTCAATTTCATCATTTCCCCATAGAATTATCATACCGGGTGGGCACGAAAGTATTGCATTGAGAATAACGCAGTTATTATGAAAGATAGACTTCTGAAATTTGGGATCTGAATAGGAGGTCACTAAGGCCAGAATCTGCCATAGTTGTTACGCAAAATACTACTTTCAGTCTAACCGGAAATGACATCAACTTTTTTAGCACGTGAAATGTTTTCTTGCAACACATTTCTTAATACTTCAGACGTAATTTGTAGAAAAGAAGAGTAATCCGGTTTTCTAAATTGTGGAGTATTGTAGGTTGTCTGACGTACGCTCTGTTTTTTAGAAGAGGCCATAAGAAAAAATTACACGAGTAAGATCAGACGACCATGAGTCATTATAAGTCTCTCTCCTGTTTTTGTTTTTCGCCATCTTGATGAAAATACATCCGATTCGTAATTTTGGGAGATAGGTTTTCATTGAAGTGCGAAAATTGTTCTCCAGTTAATAGTCATTGGAGAATAATGGGTCCATTACGCCCGCCAAAACCAAAGTATTATATCAATTTGTTCATTTCTACTAAACTGAGGAATCTTAAAATCACAATTTCACTACTATTTAATACAGCAGATAATAATTAGCATATGAATACTCGGAATAATAAGAAATGGTTCTGACAGCTCTTACTCACTAGTTTTGTTTGGAGTACAAATTACACCAAGCTTTACGCCAGACCTCAAAGATCCTACAAAATTTCAGGATTTTGATCAAATAGTGCCTAAGATGTTAAGAAATAAGTTAAAAGAAAACATTTAGGTACTAACAAATGCATACAACCTAGGGGAATGCATTTCAAAAATATAATTAATATTTTTGTTGACAATGTTTTTGAAAAAATTAATTCCTGCTTTAAATAATTAAATAATTTTTCACATTAAATTAATTTTAAGTTTAACAGGAAATAACACTAGCAATTATTTGTAAGTAATGTAACTACTCCACAGCCTACTATTCGATTTTTGTACCCATATTCGTTCCACGACTTAGTCAGTAAATTTCAATAATTTACAAATTTGAGTCCATTGTTTTAACAAATAATAAATAGTGATACATCGTTGGATAGGAATTTTAAGCCTGAACATTATAATCTAAAAGAAAATGTGGGCTGTCATTTAAAATGTAAAAGTAGGTGTTAGTTTCGATTAGACCGGAAACTGTATTTTATATGACAAATATGTCAGATTCCGGCTTTAGTGACCTATTATCTACATCCCTAATTTCAGAAATCTGCCTTTCGTAATAAATGAGTTATTTTGTAGGCAATTACTTTCGTGGCTACGCATATGAATCAACTCTTAATATTTCTGGAAAAGTATGAGATTCTAACAAAAAATCAGCACAGATTTCCTATTGAAATGTCTGTTACGGCTATGCATTCGTTTTAATACAATATTTTAATTGTTCTGGTGAATGCCATCCTGGGATATTTTGTGATCTTAACAGGGCATGTGATTGTGTCGGTCATGGACAATTAGTGTCCCAATTGAACGGTGATGGTGTAAGAGGTCTAACACTAAACTGAGTTGTAACCTTTCTTGAAAGAAAAAAAACAATTTGTTAATATAAAATATAACAGTAAGAGTCATTTAAAAATAGGTAACTCTGAATGGTCACAATTAATACTGAAAGTTCCACAGAGTTCAGTACGTAAATAAACTAGACTCTCTTTCGTCTAATACACATTTGCCCATGAACGCTGAAGATACTTCTTTAATTATTTCAAATAAGGAGAATGAAACCGACTGAAGTCGGATTGTAATATCTTCTTTAATAACTTAAACAACTAGTTTTTTTCAAAATTCTTTATATTTTAATGCCAGAAAATCTCAAGTCATAAGTAAGATTCCATACTAGGCAAAAATACTTTGGATCGATTTTGATATAAATAATAATGCTACTTTATCTAATAATGAAAGAAAATATTAATTTTCTAGGTATGCATTTAGACAAAAACCTAAACTGGAAATTTCAGTGAAAAATTATTGCAATATCAAGGCTTGCATCTTTTACTTATTTGTTTCGAAATATAAGCACTGTTCTTTTTATACAGAACAACTCCATTTATATTACACGAAAGTTAATTATTGTCTAGTATGATGTTCATTTTTGGGTAAATTCCACTTATTACCTATTGAAGAGGGTACGTAAATAAATAAATAAGTATGGCATATGTGAAAATCCAATATGTTCAACTTCTGTTGATATTTTTATATTCTCTATATCGTCTAATGTCATAGTACTAAATTTCAGTAAAATATGTGTAGAATATTATTTTATAAAAACGTCTGATGTGGCCAGCACATAACTTTCTTATACCAGTATCTTGATGTAAAAAAATCATTCTATTTAATTCTTCACTTACCTCAATTAAATTTTAATAGCGTACCTTGAAATGTTTCAATAAAATTTTTAAATAATTAATTATCAGCGTCATTCGATACTGTCAATAATAATTCATGTAATATATTTTAATAATTTCTTCTTATTGACATTGACATTTTTGTAACTAAATTAGACATTTCAAATGTCAAACTGTTAAATTTATCCTAACCCCATTTTATGAGGTCAAATGTATAAAAAATTTAAGTTTACATCCGCTTTATTTAAGTAATTGGAAAATATATTTTATTGGCTTGATATTGTATATATGATTTATAATCTTTCATCAAGAATATATTTTTTTGTAAAGGCTAATACAAAAAAGTTTGGGTCCTGTGGACCTTTCAGCTGGCCAATAGTGCTCATCATCGAATTTATCATTATTTTTGGCCTTTTGAACATGTGTACTAAATTTGAAAGCTTTATCTCAAAAACTGTGGCTGCTATCCCGATGCTACAGACATGCAGACAGATTTTTTCCATAAAGTTATGTTTTTTCATTATAATTCGTCGAGATTCGTCCAGAAATCCAATAAAGTTTTTTATTTTTTTCCCGAAATTGTATAATTTTTCTTTCATTCATTGCGACTCTTCTGGTGGTACCACATTCACCAAATTGTAAGTCTCACCTAAAATGTTGTTGGCAATCTTAGCTACCAAATTTGGGAAGTCTCCTATTAGTGTTTCTTGAATTATCGCGGATACACACATACACACACACAAACACGCACCGACAGATATCATTCGGAAAATAGTCAGAATGGAATCAGGAGGGTTCAAAATCTCAAGGTCGAAGAAAAAATCACGTTTACCATACTTCTTCATATTAGATATAAGAAAGTAAAAGTATAGAAACTGAATAATTTAATTTTTTCCGAATATTTCACGAATGGATGTATAAGTATATGTATTTTTCAGATCTAACCATTCCTCTCTCTGTTGGATTGCCCCAATCATGAAAGTGGTGCATGTTGCAAATAACTAATTTCACAGTACGAAATATAGCAATTCTTTACATTGTACATCTATTTTTTATAAAGAATTCATATTTAAAAAAAATTATTCTTAAAATAAAAAAGTTATGGCAGAAAAATGGTAAATAACAGAAATTGACTGTATGTTAATGCGAAGGTGGGTATAAGACATTCCACTGATTATATATGCGTATTACATACATATTGGTTACTTTCGTTTTAACTGGAAATTACTTCAACTTTATTAATTTAAATGACACACCCTGTATTTCATTCTGTTTAAAGTAAATTTCTGTCCGAATTCAGCAATATACAGGGTGTCCGGAAAAAAGGAGGCCAATCCAGTAACCATGGATTCCTTGACCAATAATAATAGGGCTTTTACAATGCCATTTTTCATTTTAGAACCCCATGTTCGACATACAAAGTTTGAAGTTTAAAAAATAATTTTTTAAATAACTCGAGTATCTCATAAGATACTTATTTAAAATTTGGTACAGTGCTTTAAACTCAAAGAGTCGCATCGTTTCAAGAAAACTAAAATTAATTATCAAATATTCTAAATAGAGGGGATCAAGTACACATGGATCCCTCAGTTTTTTAGTACCTGCGCCAATGACTCCCAAACTATCTTTTTTAAGTTAACCACTTATTTTGTATAATTTTATGATGAATTTCGAGAAAATGCCTCGTTTTAGAGATAAGTTAAATAATATTGGTGTCTACGCGGCTTACGGTAGTCTCATAATTTTCAAATATCTCTAAATCGAGTCAGCCGCTTTGTAAACAAATGGCAATGTCTTGGATACGATAGAATTTTTTGCTTACTGTCAAAGTAAAACCTTATTTTTTACACGTTAAAAGTTTTTCTTTAAGCTAGAAGTGTTCTTGTAGGTAAGAAAATCCAACATGGCTCGTAGACAACGAATTGTACCCTTTTCTGAAATAACAGATATGACTTTAATCATGGGTAAGATTTAAATATTTCTATAAAGTTAGTTGCTTTGAATTCTTTAAAAGAGCTAGCTACCCTGATGACGTTACGCAAGCAGAAAACCGTGTCGGTAGATATTTTAAAGTTTTTAAAGTGAGTGTTCAACTAATGGGTACCTTTTGTTTTATTTATTTTTGGTTTTACTAGACAGAATAGTTGAAATTAAAAACAACATTATTGAGTCAGTCGTACTGAACATAATGTGCATATTATCTTTTTTGTAATCCAAGTTTCAGCGTTTTGGCAAATAGCCGGGAAAATAATTGTTTAAAAAGATATATGTTATACTTATCTGTGATAAGATTTGTAAAAGTTAGTAAATAATAATTAGCAAAAAATTTTCAGTTATTATTTTTCATTCCACTTTAAATATTTCTGTAAACTGTAAACATTTATTTCTATTTCTTGATTAGGAAAATGTGATTCTAATGCTAGTTTAGCTGCTATGTGTTATGCAGAAAAATTTCTCAATCGATTTCATTCCAAAAGAAAATATTTTTCAAATATCGTTTTAACAGTCTAAGGGAGATTGGAGATTTAGGGGAAAGACAAAAGGGTAATAGCGGCCGACTCCATGCGATTCAACCTGAACAGGAAGAGGAAATTTTAAGAATTGTTGAGGAAACACCGAAAATTAGTATCAGGGTGTTGGCTAAGCAGGTCGAAAACATAAGGAACACTCAGGTACACACTATTGTAGGGAGTTAGCAGCTGTACCTATTCCATCTCCAAAAAATACAGGCTCTTTTGCCTCAATACTTCGAGGCAAGACTGGTATTTTGTAGATGGTTATATGAAATAAATAACCGAGATCTACGTTTTACCAGAAACATTTTGTTTACTGATGAAGCTACATTTACGAGAAACGGGACGACAAATATTCGTAACACACATATGGGCTGAATAAAATCTTAAAGCTATAGTAGAGACGCATCATTACGTAAACTTTAAAGTCAATGTGTGGGCAGGTGTCGTAAATAATTTTCTTTTGGGTCCTGCATTTTTACCAGGAAACTTGACTGACCCATTCATTTTTGAAATTTCTTCAAAACACACTGCCCGGTTTACTAAATGAATTGCCTTTATATGTAACGCAAAATATTTGGTTTCAACTAGACGGTGCTCCTCCTCATTTTGCTAGAAATATTAGAAACTATTTGGATCAAATCTTTCCTGATCGCTGGATTGGTCGGGGTCGAGATGCTCCTGTACAGCGGACACCCCAGACCCTACTCCCTTGGACTATTCAGTCTGGAGATTTATGAAAGATTTTGTCTATATGGTTCTGATTTTGAACGAGAATCATTTAAGAGAAAGAATCCTTCAAGCTGGAGGGCAGTTCAGGTTGAAGCCAAATATTTTTCAAAGTCTAAGATTTTCTTTAATAAAGAGAGCTCATATGTGTTTATAAAAACATGGAGGTCATATCGAACAATTTCTTTAGACTGGCTATATATTTTTGTTTCTATTTTTTGTTACTAACGAATTATGAATAATTTCAAGAAAATAAGGTATATTAAATTTGCAATCTTGTTATAATGCTTCTAATTTATAAATAATTGTAGATTGTTGAATCCATTAAGCCTACAAATTTTTTGTCTGGGTGCCATTGACCTTAGAAATAGTTATTTTTAGCTTGTCCTTTATTATTGATATTTTTATACGTATTGCAAAATTCGAATAAATTGTCTAGTTTTAGGTATTCGAAAATTATGAGATTACCGTATAGGCACCAATATTTTTCAACTTATCTCTAAAAAGAGGCATTTTCTCGAAAATTGTTAAGAGACATAAAATAATCCAAAATGGATGGTTAACTTAAAAAAGATAGTTTGGGAGTCATTGGCGCAGGTACTAAGAAACTGGGGGTCAGTGAGTATTGGAACGCCTCTATTTTGAATATTTGACATTTAATTTTTTTTCTTTTTTCTTCAAAAGATGTCTCTTTATGTTGAAGCATTGTACCAAATTTTAAATAAATATCTTACGAAATACTCGAGTTATTTAAAAATATTAAACATGGGGGTCTAAAATGAAAGATGACATTGTGAATGTCCTATTAGTTTTGCTCAAGGAGTCCATGGTTACCGAATTGGCCTACTTTTTCTGGACCTGTATAATGTATTATCATTGTCTTTCATATTTAATGAAAAATTGATGTTTAAATTTAATACAACTCAGTATAACTTTTAAAACAGTAATCTATAACAACAAATAAAAATATTTAAATAATTTATTTTTTTTCAAAAATTCTCTATATTTTATTAAAGCAAATGTTCGAAAACATTACATTAATGGGGTTGTTATTTTAATTCGTATTCTGATTCGAAAAAAATACATAAGCATAATTTCAAAATGTTGTCCTATGTAAAAATAACGAGCAATGAAATCTAGTTAAGCCCTTAAAATGATTACCGCTGACATCCTGAATTTTTTTGATATTAGAATGTATTTAAAATTTTGGCGGAGGAGCTGGTAATAATAGTTCATATCAGGCACGTGTATTTACTGTTCAACGTGTATGACAGACGCACTCTCTTTATTCGTCGTACCTTCTGTAATACCTTGCTCCGTATCTGATAATTTGCATTGAAATACTTTGATCTCGCTTTGTAACATTTATTTGTAAATAATTAAGACAATTACATTAACTGATGTCGCCAGAGTAGACCTGTTACAAATTGTTTATTTATTTAGTTTCACAGTATACGATAGTCCCATTTACTCCCAGGAGAGCTACATCAACAAACAGCCCTGATCAAGAAACCAGAAGTGTCTATACCATTCTGAATGGCATATTGTCCCTTTGAATAAAGTCGACAAAGTAGTATTCGTCTCTGCCTTATCTCAAATTGTGTGAAGTATATCACTCCAGGGTCACAACTTGGCGGTGAAATGCCGCATGCCGACTTCTAAGAACACAACTCTTTGATAATAACGGACTTAAATAAATGTTGTTTTTGACACTTTAATATAGAGGCGAGGAAGTTACCCTTATTTTTGAGACTTGACCGACTAATAGCGTTCGGTAAGATAATTTAATTTGTTTGATAGTATACATCAAACGGAAGACGTCCTTGTGTTTTTCATTTATTTTTAAGACGGGAACTTTGGAATATTCCTCTATGATAATGGCCCATGAGAGACTGTAATGCTCTCGATTATGTAAATTTAAACTCGTAAAATTCAAACTCATTCAAATTCTTTCAGACGCGTTCGAGAATTGTCCAATGTAAAATTAATCGATTTAAAAAAGACTGCTTAAAAATACCATGTTTTCGTTTTGAAAAACATGTGCTTCCAATAATAATTTTCATGATAATGCAAGAACAATGCATATTAGTCTAAAGTTTTTGTTCAAAACTTGTAGTGTATAATTTCTCTTTAAAATAAGTATCTTCAAACTCTCTCAGAAATTACTAACTCTGGAGTAAATTTCATGTGGGAGTGAATGAAATAAATTGTATCTAAAAGGATGTCGTCCGCTGCCTGACTGAATGAAAGCATTATCCAACGAAGAAATTAAGTTTAATTTTTATGCAGTTACATATAAATTATTTACCGAAGAGTGAAATTCTCTTAAAGAATTGATGAAAAAGGTATTTATTGCTGATGTCTTGAGCGTCGTGAGAGTGCTTATATTTATCATTGTCGAGTATCATTATACAGGGTGGGGCAATAGTGCGTCGGACCTCGATATCTCGAATTCTACGATAGCTAGAAATTTTTTTAAAAAATTTTAAGTAAACTAGATAAAAAAGTCTATAACTGGAAATTATATTTGAACATACATGGCACACCAAGACGAAATTACAGGACCAAGTGCCTTTTTTTTAAATGGAATGCTATGTATATCAGTACATTTTTTGAAGCCTCTTTCTAGGCTCTATTCATTTCTATATTATTATTGGCTATCTCTCAACCACTTTGATGGAATGAATTTTTTTTGTTGAAATAATGCCATCTGCAGATGGATATTAACAAAATCACCACAGTCACAATTATGGGTTTTAAGAAAAACTTATATGAATACTAGTTACGAGACATCTAATTAATATTTTTGAATCATTTTCATTTCCTAAAAATGTACAGGGTGGCCAAAAATTAGTATTCAATGAAGAACTATTTAAATTGAATTTTCTCAATTTTTTCAAATGGAACACCCTGTATATTTTTCAACGATGTGATGTAAAAATGAAAAACGAACATTTTTTGTAAGTACTTCCCTATGGCTAATTGCAACCATTTTCGTTTTGTTGAGCAATAATTACAACATTCAAAAATAAACTTAAAAAAAAAGGTTTCTTCAAATAACTCAGTAGAAAAAATTATAATAAATGTTCCACATGTTGGCCATTTTCATTGACACATATCTCTATGCGCTTTTGAAATGAGGTTCCCACTGTTCCTAAAACTGCCGGTGTGAGAGATCTAAAGGCAGTTATTATTCTTTCCTTCATATTTTGTACTGTTGTTGGTGTGTCTCTATAAACAATTTCCTTCACGTATCCCCATAAAAAGAAATCCATTTTTGTAAGATCTGGGGATCTAGCAAGCCATTTAGTGGGTCCATTTCTTCCAATCCATTGATTAGGGTAGGTATTATTTGAGTGGTCTCGAACTGCATTTAAATAATGTGGTGGAGCACCATCTTGCTGAAACCACATCCTATTTCGAATTCTTCCAGGAAGATTTACCAATAATTGTGGCAGATAGTTTTCCAAAAAATGAAGATAAATAGCTTCAGTCAATGTACCATCAAAGAAATGTGGCCCTATTACATGTTCTCCAATAATTCCTCCCCAAACGTTTATAGACCATCTGTGTTGGTTATCAACTTGCATAAAAAAAGTGAGGATTTTTCGAAGCATAATAATGGAAATTGTGCCTATTAACAAATCCATTTTTATGAAAAGTTGCCTCATCAGGGAATAAAACATTATTGAAGAAGTTGATATCAACTTGCATTTTACCTCTGGCCCAATTACAAAATTGTAGGCGCTTTTGAAAATCGGCATCAGATAATTCCTGGTGCATTTGAATATGATATGCATGCAACTTATTTGTTTTTAAGATTCGACCCACAGACCGTCTACTTATTCCTACGAGGTCACTTCTCTTGGACTAACATATTGATTCTCAACCGTTGCCAGCACCACAGAAAACTCATTTTCTTCGTTCACAACACGTTTTATTCTTTCACTTTTTTTATATTCGACATTTCCAGTTTCCAGAAATCTATCGAGAAGGTTTTGGAAGCTGCTAACATTAGGAAGCCTTCTTTCAGGATAACGTTGGTGATAAGTTCTATTGGCAATTAAACAATTAAAATTCATATTGTAAAATTCCAAATATTTTAAATTCAATACAAATTGTAACTAACGACCGAGAAGTGTGATAAATGCTCCTTTGTACACCACAATTTATACCAAACTGAGGTTTTATTGCTTATTTAATAACGAAAACAGCAAAAAAATGTGCAAAAAAACATTACAGTAAAGGACTGGTTAAATACTATTTACTCATATCAATGGAAATGGTCCCACTAATTATGAATGCTAAGTTGATATCATTTTTACGATTACAGCTTCTGCTGACATTGCAAAGCATAGTTTATAAATATATGTGACTGCGGTTACCAACGCAGATTTAGCTCATTGTTTGAACCATACATTACTTGAAAATTTAAATACTAATAATAAAGTTGGTTATTTTTATTTACTTTTTAAAAACGAAGTATTTAACATCAAATACGTAAATGGCGCAGTCGGTAGGATGAGCAAAGGTATTTTATGGAAAAATATCGTGAATCTCAATTCTTTATTGCTCAAAAGTTCAGAAAAGTGAAAGTTCGAGGTCCAGCCCAGCAGTGACGAATCTCCAGACGGACAGACAACGCAAACCAACGAGGTAAGTCGAGTTTAATCCTTCTGTTTCTTTCCAAGTTTCTAAAAATCATTTTAGATTCTCTCCGGAAAAAAGTAGGTATTAGGCCGTTCATTGGGAACAACTACAAGGTTTTATTTAACAAAAATAATTATCCTGTAGAGTATCAATCTAGATACATGTAATTTTAAGAGAAACATATTTTTCATTTGTTTTCGACTGAAAAAAATACTATTCAGTTTAAAATATTTGTTTGAAGAAAAAATTTTTCCTCAATTTTTGTAATTCAACTAATACGTTCTCATAGTCTAGTGATTATTATAAGACTTGCTTATAATAATTGATACGTGGTCAGATTCCAGTATCCATCATAACGACAGGAATAAAAACAACTTTGGCTTAGTGGCAATTGATAGACTTTCTACAATTGTTAGTGTGTGGTCAGATTCCAGCACTCATCCTAAGAACAGATATTTTTAGTGACAAATATAAGATTTGCTTATATTTGTAGGTAAGTGGTCAGATTCCATTACCCTTCGTAACATATAGGTATTTTATTCATACTCGCATAATAATAATTCTAGCTTAGTGGCAATTGATAGACTTTCTACAATTGTTAGTGTGTGGTCAGATTCCAACACTCATCATAAGAACAGGCATTCAGTGACAAATATAAGAGTTGCTTATATTTGTAGGTAAGTGGTCAGATTCCATTACCCTTCGTAACATAGGTATTTTTGTTCATACTTGCAAAAAAAAATGGACTCATCTTTATATAGAATTTACTCAGATAATATTTCTCTTTTTAATGGAGATAAACATCTCTTAACACCATTCATAAGAGCTTGTGAGGACCTAGTGTCCACATTTCAAAATTTAAGAGAGCTTAATAACCCAATTAATAAATGTGTAGTAAATACGATAGTTTCACGCCTCAGAGGGCACGCTTCAGAAATTATTGGCCCCAGACATGAATTAAACACCTGGCCCTTGATTAAACAAATATTGACGCAAACTTTCTCAGACGGACGTAGCGAGGACACCCTACTTAATGACCTTATGTCCACCACCCTGAATAAAAATGAAAATCTAATAGAATTTGGCTTAAGGTTACAGACTCTTAGAAGTCTACTAGTTGCAAAATTAAACGAAATTGGTGAGAATATCGAGACCAAAAGAATAAAAATCGAATACTATGAAAAAATTGCTTTAAAAACATACATTAATAATTTATCCGGAAATACACAAATAATTGTTAAATGTAAAAACCCAAATAGCATCGAACAAGCCATAGGCTATGTCAGAGAAGAAGAAGCTGATTTAGAATTTAGAAATCGTATGCAGAAAAAACAAGTAAATTCACAATTTTTAAAACCAAATTTTCCAAATTTACTAAATCAAAATTATAAAATGCCAATAGGAAATTTCCAAAATAATTATCAGAAACCAGTATTTCCCAGCCAACCGATAAATATTCAGCCGAGATTTATTCTCCAACATTTCCCAACAAACTCGCAAACATTTAGACAAAACACAAATAATAGTAATGTATTCAGACAAAATCAATTTAGACAATACCAACCAACGCCAATTTCCACGCAAAGCCGACAATCTTCTACACAAAGACAACAAAATAACTTCTCCCAATGAAGACCTTTGAATGCACAACAAATTCAAAGTAAATTTCCGTGGTTTCAACCTAAACCAACCTCCAAATATATAGCTGAAGAATTAAATAATATTTCGTCAGAAGATCCTTTCTATTTTAATGACGAAATGAAAGAACGATTTAATGAGTACCCTCCAGACATGTATCCAGAATTATACACGGACAATTTCTTAAATTTTATGCAAAATCCGGACAGCGAACAGATAAATAACGACGATGAAAATTTTCACAGTACTTCGAATACAGAGGACCAGATATAGCCCTTAACGCATATGTAAACGCGTTGCCGTATATTCAAATAAATAACCCCAATATTAAATTACTAATAGATACAGGTTATAATGTCTCAATGTTAAGACCTAGTATTGCCGAACTATATTTCCCAGAATATATATACAAAGCCCCTTCGGTATTAAAAACACCAATGGGAAATCGCGAAGTAGTATGCAAAGCATTAATTCCTGTATTTGAGGAATTTCAAACTAAAGGTAACATAGAATTTACTTTGTTCCCATTTTCTGACTATTTTGATGGCATCATTGGACTAGACAAGTTACGAAATCTCAAATTAACAATGGATTTTACAAACCAGGTACTATTTAACGATACAGTACAAATACCATTCCATTACAGAGATCAAAATTCACAAAACAAATATAAAATAGAAATTCCACCTCGCGAATGCCTAGAGCGACCATTCCTAGTAAATATACCTTATGGAGAAATACTAATACCCGAAACTAATATTAATGGATTTTATATCCCTGAAACCCTTACGGTTGCAGAAAATTACCATGCTAGATTCGAAATACAAAATGTTACAGACAAAACTATATGTCTAGAATTTAACCGACCTTTTAAAGCCCAACAGCTACAAAGTGACCAATTTGACTTTTATCACATTGAAAACTTTATGCCCAATTATCAGACAAATACAAAAAATACAGACATGTTAAATAATATCAGAATAGACCACATGAATGAAGAAGAAAAAAATGCCATTTTAAAATTAATTTCAAACTTCCCCGACATTTTTCATAATGACGACTCTAAACTAACATTTACAAATACAGTAAAACACCAAATAAAAACGACGGACGAATTACCGATTCACACTAAAACCTATAGGTTCCCTTTTTGTCACAAAGAAGAAGTAAATGGACAAATAAATAAAATGCTTAATGACGGAGTAATTAGACATAGTCAATCCCCCTGGTCAAGTCCGATATGGATTGTATCAAAAAAAGCGGACGCCTCCGGCAAGAAAAAATGGCGTATAGTTGTAGATTATAGGAAGATAAACGCAAGACTATTGACGATCGCTACCCGATACCTAACATCGAAGACATTCTAGACAAACTCGGGAAGTGTAATTACTTTACCACATTAGACTTAGCGAGCGGTTTCCATCAAATAGAAATGGACCCTCAGTCCGTACAAAAAACCGCATTCAACGTAGAGCACGGGCACTACGAGTACCTTCGTATGCCTTTTGGGCTAAAAAACGCCCCAGCCACTTTCCAAAGGGTCATGGACCACGTATTAAAAGATTTACAAAACCGCATATGCCTAGTCTATATGGACGACATCATTATCTTTTCAACCAGCCTTCAAGAACACATATCAAATCTAAAACAAGTTTTTCAAAAACTAAGAGACGCGAAATTAAAAATCCAACTAGACAAGTCAGAGTTTTTAAGACAAAATGTCGAGTTTTTAGGGCACGTAATTACGCCGGAAGGAATTAGGCCTAACCCGAATAAAATAAAAGCCATTTCAAAATTCCCATTACCAAACACAGCAAAAGAAATAAAATCTTTTTTTAGGACTATTAGGATTTTACCGCAAGTTTATAAAAGACTTCGCAAAAATTACAAAGCCGCTAACGAAGTGTTTAAAGAAAGGTACTAAAATAATACATGACAATGAGTTTAGAAATGCATTCGAACTTTGTAAGACAATTCTGACCAATGAACCCCTGTTACAATACCCGGACTTCGAAAAGCCCTTTATTTTAACTAGTGACGCTTCAAACTACGCCATAGGAGCCGTTTTATCCCAGGGCCCGATAGGAACAGATAGACCAATTGCTTACGCAAGTCGCACGCTTAATGACGCCGAACAAAAATATAGCACAATAGAGAAGGCACTACTAAGTATTGTAAATTTTACAAAATACTTCCGTCCGTATCTATTCGGACGTAAGTTCACCATCATCACGGACCATAAACCACTCCAATGGGTAAATAACCTTAAAGAACCTAACTCTAGATTAATGCGCTGGCGCTTAAAACTCATGGAATATGATTACGAAATTATGTATAAAAAAGGCAGCGAAAATAAAGTTGCAGACGCCCTATCGCGTATAGAAATACACCCGATCGAAACACAATCAATGATAGGTAACGCGGACGCTAGCGAAAACAGAATAACCGATGATTTTCCCGACATAGCTTTGGACGATTTAATAACGTTAGAAAATTCACCTATTGAACAATTAGACACAAATCCAGAGACAACAAACAAAAAAATAAACATAATTTCAGACGTCATAATAAAACAGAAAAACCCTTCGAATGAAACAGTATATTCCTCCCAATCGAACCCCACACTAAATATACCCATAACCCAACAACCGATAAATGGATTTAGGAACCAGATCATACTAAACGTAACAAGAGACTTAATAAAACCAAAAATTAAGCTTGAAAAACCTTTTAATGTTAAAGATCGAATAAAAGTGACATTGCCCATTCAAAATTTCGAAGAACATCTAGTAGAAACGTTTAAAAATTATATTAAACCAAATAAAACTTATGGCCTACTAATACAATCAAATTTTGTACACAATGTCATAATCAATTTACAAAAATACTTTAACGATAAAGTATACAAACTTATTCAAACAAACAAAATAGTTAAAGAAATAGTTGACAAAGACGAACAATTAGAAACCATCCAAAATCACCATGAGACAAAAACCACACACAGAGGTATAACCGAAACAAAAACAGCGATAACAAGAACTTATTATTGGCCCCAAATGACTAACCATATAACGAATTATATAAATAATTGTATAACTTGTCAATCAATTAAGTACGAAAGACGACCCCCTAAATTTGAATTAAAACCGACCCCAATAGGCGAACACCCGTTCGAACATATTTATATTGACACTTTCTCAATAAGCGGACAAAAGTTCCTAATGGTAATTGACTCTTTCTCGAAGTTTGCACAAGCATACCCTATTCATCTTGTAACAACTGATATCTTAGATCAATTAATGATATTCTTTTCACATTACGGTATTCCCCAAAAACTAACCTGTGATCCAGGTACCGAATTCAAAAACAACCTATTTTCAGAGTTTTGCAAAAAACATAACATAGTATTACATCACGTCACAATCCGACATCCAAATAGTAATGCCCCAATTGAAAGACTACACTCCACACTCATAGAAGAATTGCGAGCTTTAGAACTAGAAAGCCCAAGACAAAATATAAAACAATTAATGACCCTCGCAATATTAACATATAATAATACCATACATTCCTCTACACGCTACACACCTTTTTAAATCATAAAAGCAAACTTAGCGTTCGACACACCTTTTAACCTCTCGGAAAATAAAATAATGTCAGATTATATTGAAAACCAACAAAGAAATATGAAAGTTATGAACGAGTTTATAAATAAACAAAATAAAAAGGTAAAAGACTTAACCAGACAAAACCAAGACAGAACCGAATTCCCTGTATTTAAACCAGAAACTGAAGCTTTCTTACTTCAAAATATACGCAGAAAAATAGCCCCAAAATACAAAAAAAATAACAATTGATAAAGACTTAGATAATAAAATAAAAACCAAAGATAATCGTATATATCATAAACAAGAAATTAAACCAATACGACTAAGATCTAAGGAAACATTATCTGTTTCAGATGTGGAAAATACTAGTATTCACTCTGCAAATGATGCCAGTACATCTACAAATTAAAATGACACCCTTAACTAATCCCCTAATGCCCTTCTTAATCAGTAAAGCCAAGGTAACGAATCATAAACACTCTTTTATAAAATATATGGACTTAAATCTTTTTATCGACCCTCTGAAAGCTATCGAAACAAACGAAAGATCGATAGTACCAATGATCGACAAAAAGGATGAACTATATCCCTCAATAAACGAAATTCATAATCACTTAAACTATTTGAGAGACAAGGCCCAAAGAAAGTTAAACCAAATAAAACCCTCTTTCAACTTACGTACAAAACGAGGACTACTTAACATTGTAGGAAAAGGCTCCAAATGGGCCTTTGGTTTATAAGACTCAGATGACGCGGAAAGATACGGCAATGCAATTAACGCCTTAGACAAAAATCAAAAAAAGTTACACCATGATCTTGAAAACTATATTACAATAACAAAAAGTTTTATGAATGAGAGTAAAGAGACACTAAACAAGGTAATAAGTAATCAGGTCGTAATCAACAAAAAGATGAGAACATTGGAAAGCAATTTGAATAAATATACATTGTTCCTAAATATCAAAATTATCTAGACGTAATGATAATTGATTGCCAGAATATAATTGAAATATTGGATACACTCGAAAACTCAATATTATTCGCCAAACTAGGGATAATACATAATAACCTATTGCCCCTAAATGAAATAAAACAAATGAAAAATGTTATACAGGAAATCTATAAAAATGGATTACCTACATTTAAGTTCGAACAATCTTATTTAGAAATTATAAAAGTAGAAATTCATTACATACTAGACAAATTATGTTTCGTCTTCCACATACCTATAACGGACGAGAATCTCTATGATTATTATCACTTATTCCCGATCCCCGTTAACAATAAAATCATTGTACCCCCAAAACCATACATCCTGATAAACTCGACAAACCATTACTACTCCAGAGATCCATGCCCGATGGTTGAGGACCTGTGCGTGTACTTTGTACAACAACCACCTTTCCAGGATGATTGTATCCCACATGTACTTAGAGGAAATCAACTTAATAACTGCCCCACTATCCAGGTGCATAAAATCACATCCACCATAGTCGAACCAGTGGACGACGCCCACATTATAATAATACCTGCAAACAAAACAAAGGTACAGAAATTATGCCCCGAAAGTGAATTTGCTGAAATAAACGAACCACATCTAATCTACCTACCACAAAGCTGTTCGGTTCATATAAATAATTACAACTTCGAAAATAATGCCATTTCCATCCAAGGAAAACCCATCGAACTCCTACCTATTAGAACAAAAAAAATGTTATCACACAACGAGTTGCCCATGGTACTACAGGAAGTACATACCGATAAATTAGACGATATTTATCGCGTTGCCAAAACCACTCACCTTCAGGACTTAGAAGAAATTCAAAATCTTGGAACTAATGATATCTTACTTTATATTTGTATAACTTTAATTATTATCATATTATTATATATATTATACAGGTACTTATCAAAAAATAAAGATAAGATTACCCAGTTATTTGTAACGCATAATTCGAAAAATGATATCAAACACGAAAACAAACCTACCCCTTTGTTTTCATCTTAGGGATGGAAGTTGATATCATTTTTACGATTACAGCTTCTGCTGACATTGCAAAGCATAGTTTATAAATATATGTGACTGCGGTTACCAACGCAGATTTAGCTCATTGTTTGAACCATACATTACTTGAAAATTTAAATACTAATAATAAAGTTGGTTATTTTTCGAAATTATTTACTTTTTAAAAACGAAGTATTTAACATCAAATACGTAAATCACTAAACACCTATTATAAATTTTTCTAATGAATTATTTGAGGGAACCTCTTTTTTTTAAGTTTATTCTTGAATTTGACACTTATTTATTTATAAAACGAAAATAGTTGCAATTAGCCATAGGGAAGTACTTACAAAAAATGTTCATTTTTCATTTTTACATCACATCGTTGAAAAATATACAGGCTGTTCCATTTGAAAAAAATTGAGAAAATTCAATTTAAAAAGTTCTTAATTGAATACTAATTTTTGGCCACCCTGTACATTTTTAGGAAATGAAAATGATTCAAAAATATTAATTAGATGTCTCGTAACTGGTATCCACATAAGTTTTTCTTAAAACCCATAATTGTGACTGTGGTGATTTTTTTAATATCCATCAGCAGATGGCATTATTTCAACAAAAAAATTCATTACATCAAAGTGGTTGGGAGATAGGCAATAATAATATAGGAATGAATAGAGCCTAGAGGCTGCAAAAAAATGTACTGATATACATAGCATTCCATTAAAAAAAAAGGCACTTGGTCGTGTAATTTCGTCTTGGCTCGCCCTGTATGTTCGAAAATAATTTCCAGTTATAGACTTTTTTATCTAGTTTACTTGCAATTTTTTAAAAAATTTCTAGTTATGGTAGAACCCGAGATATCGAGGTCCGACGCACTATTGCCCCACTCTGTATACATCCCGAATTTGAGAGAAGTCATTTACAGACACCTGTCTTATTTTCCATGTAAAATACAAGAACACAGATCGAATAATTATCCTGCAGTTACTGAGTTGCGTGATGCAGATGTATTGGTTAATTAAACACTTCGAAAAGTTCGCACCAAGAGCTAACTTATGGTTTTTTACTAGCAGAACAACATCTCGTATTGACCATCGTCAGGTCTCGCTTTAGAGGCGGTCAACCCGGACTCCTGTCCGGGGCGGCGAACTTGAGGGCGGCATTTTCGCCCCCCTGAATATAAACCATATATTGATAAATTAATTATTCTCAATTAATATGAATTTTACATTACTTGTTGATTTTTTCCCTAACTAAAATTAAATACTATGCAATTTACATTTGATCTTTGTGGTTTGATATGTTTTAAAACTAGAAAAATATTAAAACACTTTTTTAAGAGAAGCATATTTATTTTTGAAATAAAACAAGACGTATAGTTAAAAGACGCGCATGACCCTGTATGAACTTATAGGTATATAGTTACCTGTTTAAAATAGGAACTGCAAGATATAACATGCATGGACATATTTTCGCGACTTACTATGTAAAAAGTCATCTAAGCGCAATTATGTTGTTATTGCAAATGCGTCGGTGCCAGGGATAACATATCATTGAGGTAAGTTTATAAATATTAAAAATATTTAACAGTTTAGTTCGGGATAGTGACTTTTGTGTGTTTTGTCAATTTCTAAAGGTAAGTACTTCTGCAAATACTTATATTAAGTGGTAAAGAATAATTTTCAAAAATATTTTCCACAATACGTACTTATACATTTTTAAATAGTTTCTGTATAATTGTTGTGACGGATGTTTATTAATTTATTTGGGGTTTTCGTCGCGAAAAAGAGAAACGAAAAATCCATCTTAAAAATTCAGACATTTTAGATAAGTACCTATTTTAAATATTTAATTAGTTGTGGTGGTTCGTAATTTGTTCATTTTGTTGAGATCCACCACGCCTAAAAAAATTTTTTGAAAAAATCCCACTAATTAATAAATTATAATTTTGTGTAGTAATAAGCCAATGCGTTGCATAAAAAGATAAAAGAAGAAAAATCTTCAGATACGATTAGTCGGTGACGGTGGCTTGTCTGTCCCACAGTTTAAAGAAATGAAATGCCTAGTTTTAATTACTAAAAGTATTAACTATTTTTTAAAAGGGGGGTTGAAAATTAGCCCAAGACATTAAGAAATTCGTTTTCATATTTAAAAATAGTTTAAGTAGATAGTTAAAACTAGACACTTTATTTTTCAAAACTGTGAGACAGACTAAGTCACTGACTATTGGGGTTTGAAGGTTTTTCCAATTTTTATGTTTAGCAACGCCGTGGCTTATTTTAACAAGCGTATTTTGCATTGTTTAATTTGTTGCTTTAGAAAGTCTGACGCGTAAAGAAAATTGTCCTGCCATTAAGACAAAAAAGCGAAGGCTAGAGAAGGAAACCCAAAAGCAAAAACAATCTGGTGCTCTGCACAATTACTTACAGGGTAGGTCCGGTACCAAAACAAATATCTCCAAAAATTCAGATAAAAAGAAAAACACGGAATCCGAGAGTGTTGGTGACCAAGACCAATCAATACACGATATTTCTAAACTAACTTTGTCACCAAATGAAAGCAGCCTACCAACTGACACCGCCTTGACACTTACAGAAGGCACCCTGGCTAGCACTAGTAGCACTCTACCTCTACAAATTGACCCCACCTTACCACCCACGGAATGCATTGTATGTACAAACTTTAGGTACAGATGCAGCAATGTGGCCCAGAATTTTAGGAGATGCCGAAAGAAGTTTTTTAGTACGACAAGGTCCACCTAAACCATTGTTTAATTACAAATTTTCTTATGATGGCACTGGTCGAGAATTTAGCACAAATTACTATTCTCGAATTTTAAGAAATGGAGAGCAAGTTATAAGAGACTGGCTAGTGTACTCCACTTCAAAAAACTACATTTATTGCTTTTGCTGCAAAACTTACTGCATCAAGTTCCCTTTCAAAAGAAGGTTTTAAAAGCTAGAAGCACATCGTTGAAACTTTAAAGGATCACGAAATTTTTAAAAATCGTATTCAGGCTCAAAAATCCTGGCTAGAACTTAATCAAAGGTTAAAGTGTTGTACAACTATAGATGCAGCTGCCCAAAGAGTTATTAACGCTGAAACGATTCACTGGTACGAGATGCTTCTAAGGATTGTAGCAATTATTAAAATGCTCGGTAAAAGTTGTTTAGCTTTTCAAGGTACAAGCGACAATCTGTTTGAGCATAATAACGGCAACTTTTTAAAAGTAGTTGTATTGCTATCTGAATTTAACCCTGTCATGGAGGAACACGTGCGTAGAGTGCTTAAACAGAAAGAAACCAAAGCTCATTATCTCGAAAAAAACATTCAAAACGAGATAATAGACTTCCTTCACGAAAATGTAAAATCGCATATTATTGCTGAAATAAAAAAGCGAAATACTATTCCATAATATTAAATTGCACTCCTGACGTTAGTAACGTGAAGCAAATGACTCGAATAATTAGATATGTTTCCATCAATAAGTCTGATTGTGATTCAAACGATGTCTAAACAAAAACCTACGAAAGCTTTTTTAGGTCTCTTACCTGTGGAAAGTTCTACAGTAAGACAACTATATGAAATTGTAATTATTGAAGAGCTTCATAAAATGGTACTTGATGTGCAAGATATAAGAGGGCAGGGATATGATAACGGGGCTAACATGAGGGGCAACAAAGCAGGAGGGCAATCTAGAATTAGTAATTTAAATCCACGAGCATTCTACGTTCTGTGTAGTAGCCACTCGATCAATCTAGTGGTAAATGATATGGCAAAAACATCCTTGGAAGCAGCCAATTTTTTTAATATGGTCCAGAAAATATATTTATTTTTTTCTTCTTCTACTTTTCGATGGGCAATATTTTTAAAACATTTCCAAGGATTAACATTAAAACCTTTGAGTAACACTCGATGGAAAAGCAGGATAGAAGCTTTATCGCCCTTAAGATTTCAACTTGATGAAATATACGACGAATTGCTAAGCATTTATGACAACCAAGACATCGATATCTCAATAAAAGACGAAGCTTCGGGTTTGCTAAGTTGCATTAAACAATTTAAATTTTTATGTTCAATAGTCATAGTTAGCAAGCTTATGCAAACAAAATATTTTCATTTGAAAAAAGCACTTGATCTGCTAGAGAACTGCAAAAATTTCTTTAAAAATTTCCGATCAGATAAGTCTTTCAATAAAATTATTGTTGACGCAAGAGAATTGGCTGATGAAATTAACCTTGAAGCTAATTTTGAATTAACAACACCGCGATACCGCGTAAGAAGAAAAAAGCCAACTTTTCATATGAGGCAAGGGACGAAACAATCGAGGATCCCAAAGAAAAACATAAAATAGAATTTTTCTTCTATACTATTGATCAAGCATTAAACGCACTGAATAGTCGATTTGAACAACTGAATCACCATAGTAACCATTCTCAATTTCTATATAACATATAGGATTTAAAAACCATGCCTAAAGAGACTGATAAATATTTGCAAAGATTTGGAAATTATTTTGTCTGATGGTGAATCATCTGACATTAACGGTCTAGAATTAGTAGAGGAAATTCTGCAATTTGTGCACTTTTGGGTCTAAGTGATGTTCTTAAAATAATAGCAATGCTAAATTGTGCTCCAAATCTTAGTATTAAAATTTGGAGCAATATTACTGACCATTCCAATATCAGTAGCAAGTAGAGAAAGAAGTTTTTCCAAATTAGAATTAATCAAAACCTTTTTACGCTCAACTACTACGAAAAATCGACTAAACAGCTTGGCAATTTTAGCAATTGAACATGAAATTGCTGATCAAATAAACTTAAAATAGGTAATAAAAAAATTTGCAGAATTTAAAGTGAGAAACAAACTAATCTTCTGATTATAACACAAACAAATAATGTATTACTGTGGTTCTATGTATCTCCCTTTTGTTTTCTATTTAGGTTATAGGTATAAGTGAGAAAAAAATCTAAATCGTAATAACGGTAAAATTGCACCCTATATATTTAAAACTAAGTAAACATTTTTAAAATATTACAACTAGGTATCTATAGGTACTGCAAATCTATTTTATTTTAATTTATACTGTTTTGTACCAAATGTTAAGTTTTAATAAGTACTTGTTTCTTTTTAAATATACGTTTCTATTGCAAATTAAAACCATATTTTATTAAGAAAAAATAAATTTAAAAATGGGTGGCAATTTGTTTTTGTCCGGGGCGGCCTAAACGCCAGAACGGTCACTGCCATCGTCATTACCTGTCACTAAATGCCTTCGTATAGAAATTTGGGATATAACCCATGCTAACTGCTGTTCTTCCAACTGTAAATCTGTTACTGGATGTGATACGTACTTATCTCTATTTGGCATTGGCATGAAATCTGCATTTCAAGCATAGAAGAGAATGTTGAAGTCTGATCGTCGTTTGATACCGTGATGCACATGGTTGCCTATTGAAATGGTTACACAAGCAGTGAAAACCTTTCTGACTGCTTTACCTGATCCTAAGAAAAAGTCGAAAGCAAATTGAACTTATTCATTCATTCACTTATTATTTCGTAGGTAATGGCCACTCACAATTATATTTTTTTCCAAAATAAACAAATATTTTTTTTCTCTTATACCAATTGTGTTATATCACAAGCAGTTAACATGAAAACTAAGTCGAAAATAAATACCCAGTACGAATATTTTAGTTTACAATGTTGTATTTACATTTGGAAAATGTCGCCTGAAGTCATATGCACTTCATTCACTCAAAAACGGCTGACAAACAGTATATTATCAGTCACTAGCGGTTCTTCTATAGGGTCATTTGGTCAATGACCTCCCACATACAAATAAAAAAATAGAGCTATTCATTTTCTGAAGTTTAAAAATATATAATATGTATTTTTTTTAATATTCTTAAAAAATATATTAAAGTTTCTAGTTCATTCTATGCAAAATACTATCAAATATCTAGATCGCAGGATTTCGTATCCCCTCCGAGCACCGAGCCTCTATATTCATATTCATTATTCATTTATAGAATTTAAAAATCTTGGGTCAATCCACAACTTGTCCTCAAAGCTAGCTGCGGACCGAATTTACAATGAATTAAAGTAAAATAGACTTATGCGTGAATCGTCAGAAACCAAAAGAGACAGAAAACACTGGCGGGGACAATGTCCCTGATACATTTTATGGAAACGGTAACGCGCGAAGTTCAATAGAGCAGTCTTATGCCGACTAGGTACGCGTTGGTCGGTAAATTCTGTCGCGTTGTTTTTAATGTTTTTATTTGTGAACATTTTATTAGTAAATCTCTACTTGTCGTGAAATTAAGTAAAACAGTGTTTTTGGTGTTTACTATTAAATATGAGTGTTGTACAAAATATATTAAAACTGAAAGATGGACATAAGTTGGGTTATGAAGACCGAGTAAAAGTCAAAGGTGGTGGCCGTCCAAAACCTAATATGACGATAAAGCATAATTTTTTTTGCTAATTTATATAGCTTTTCTTCATTCTTTGGATAATCGCCAAAAAGAACAGCCGTGTTAGATAATGTTGATAAGGTGAGATTACCTAAAGCAGCTCCAACACGATGGAATTTTAATACAAAGTGCATAGAGACTGTTTATACCTATCGGACAGAATTATTAGATTGTTTAGAAAAAATCATTGATAATGAATCAGAAAATAACACTCTAAACCAAGCTATTGGTTTAAAAAACTACTTACAAAATGAACATTTTCTTTACTGGTTAAATTTTTTTCATTTGATATATTGTTCAATCAATTACAAAAATGTAATATTGATGTCATAACAGTAAATAAGTGTATTGGCGTTTTTAATAGTAAAATTGAAGACATCAGAAATAAAATTTTGAATAACTATTTGGAGGAGACATCCATGCAGTCTACCCAGAGATGTAAAACGGAAGAATCAAAAAGGAGAATTTCATTAGAAGTTTGTTAATTACATCTGAGATCAAAAACAGGTTTGGTTTCAGTAATTATTTAGCAGTGTCTCAGTTATTTCACGCAGATCGATTTAAAGATTATAAAAAAAGCTCTCCTCAAGATATGTTTAAATGTAGAAGTATTATATAGCCGAGAAGATTTTTCCAATAGTGAAGGTGCAGTTGCTTTGTTACAGCTTTTTATTAACAATAATTTGTGCAATACTTTTTCTGAAAGTGTCAAACTGTTAAAAATCTTGTGTAATCTCCCTATGACTACCGTCGAAAGTGAACGTTGTTCTTCCACCTTAAAAAGAATAAAGACATTTTTAAGAAATACCATGGATCAGAATAGGTTATCTTTTTTAGCTATGCTTACCATAGAAAGGGCATTAATAAAGAAGATAAAAGACTTTTTTTCCTTACGGGTTGCGGTTTTGACTACCCGCTGTACTGAAGCATAAGCTTATTGTACCCCATAGTCTCATTACTCCTTAAGACACGTTCTATTCCAAAAGGCGAGTATACAGTTTATGGGAGCTCTTGCTATCTCTTCCGGGGTTAAAAGTGGTCCCTCGAAGTTTGTTAGTCTCATTGCCGTTAGGGCTGGGCATTCGCTTCGTCTTCACCACACATCCTGCAATCTGGATTGTTTTTCACCCTTATATTGGTTAGGTGTTTGTTTAGTGTGCAGTGTCCTGCTAATATTCCCACTGCACACCTCAGCTGTTTTCTGCTCAGCTTTAGCATTTCGTTGGTCCTTGCTCTAGATATTTCTCCGATGAACAAGCGTGACTGCCTCATTCCCGGTATCTCTATCCAGTGCGAGTAGTGTTTCTGTCTTAATAGTTCCTTTACCGATCCTTTCGCGGTGCTGTAGGATACCCCGCAGGTCGGTCGGGACCTGTTAGAATTGATTTAGCGCCTTTTCTGGCTAGCATGTCTGCTTTTTCGTTTCCCGTATTTCCCTGGTGTCCTCGTGTCCACTCCAATTGTACACTGTTGTGTTCTGTAAGTTTCTCCAGGGACTCCAGGTAGTCTTTTACTGTTTTAGATCGCATTTCTACTGCTTCCAGAGCTCTGAGGGCTGCTTGGCTGTCAGTGATGATGCGGATTCTCTTATTATAAAAGACTTTAATGAAGAAGTAATTGACTAATTTGCATCTCAAAAATACTGGAGGATCGACTTGGAATTTAAATCACTTTAAAAGGTAGGTAATACAGTAAACTTTTCTAATCGACCTCCCTATCTCTTGACCCACGAATCGCCACTGGTCACTGTTCCGATATATCTATTTTAAATCAAGAAATTGAGATATAAATTTATCTGTATGTGACGAGAACAGTAAAGTCGTCTTATTTTTCAGTAAACAAGCTGTATGCCGAGAAAAAGTGAACTGATGTAATGTGTTTATGTAAATCCTTATGATAACCGCGTGTATGTGTTTGCGTGAGGCTGCCGTAGTCGCTACACCTGAGTTTCGCAGATTCAACCGTCTTTAAATATAATATTGAGTTGTATGTAATAAAAGTTATTTTAAAATTATTATGATGTGAGTGGGATGAATCTGAGGGTCTTCTTGAAACATTTTACTGATAGAGATTTTAAATTATTCGGTGTAATTATATTATATTTCTAAATATAGGAATATATTCACAAAATGATGACTACCATTAAATTTTCTGAGAGGACTTTAACACTGTGAAAAGTTCGTATGTAATAATTTGTTTTAAACAAGTAAGGTGAAATTTTCAGCTTTATAATTTTATAATATAAAGTTTATGTATGTAGATTGCGTGTGTTGGACATGTTAAGCCACCTAGCAGTTTGTAAAGTATGTGATATCGATTGTCCTCTACAAATACCAAAAATAATTCGTTAAAATACTATTCGGTGTTGCAATTTCAATATCATACAGTACATACAAATTAGGCTTATTGACATTTGACTTTAGAAAATGTGGAAGTGAAGAACATTAAAAACAAAAATGACTTCTTGGCAAGAGCCTAGTCTTTTTACGACATTCTCATGTTATAAGGAAATTTTTACCATTTCTTGAATATTTACTACACGAAAAAAAATTATCTAGCTATAGGATAACTTCTTTCTGATATTTTAGTAGTACAAATAATTTCCAGTAATTTGTAATGCCAAATAATTACTTACTGGATCTGAAGAAGCGAACATAAATTCACGAAACTTTGACTTGGAAGAATTTATATTTCATTATTTTGATACTTATTTTGATATTAAAACATTTTCAGTGCTATTTGTTACTTGTTTAGAAAGGTTAATTTGTGTGTTTTTTGAATAAATTTTAATTTGTTTTTTTAATTAACATGCTCAGTTTAGTAGATGTACCAATTTCACGTCCATTTTATTTACTAACGTGTTACGTGTAGAAACCGATTACGGCCTCGGCAAGGTGTATCTAAAATAATTTAATTAATGGTTTCTAATTACTTTAAAACTAACTTCAAGCTCTTTGCTTTTTCACGCCTGCTAAAGTACATAAAGTTCTGAAATATACACGTAAATTACCAGTTTCAGTGATGATAATACAAAAAAAAAAACTAGACAAAAAACATGTTTAGAATAACACACCTTATATTCCAGTCAGAAAATATAGATCCGCGCACAAGGACCTTCATTTTATTACTGAAATTAAAAATTAAGATATTTAGCAAGGAAATAACGATTTTTTTGGTGACATTTGGCGATCTTACAAAATGACAGACATATTGAAATTTCTTGTTATTAGCTGTATCTCGCAAGTAAAAAGAGGAAACTTTTTCTAACAACAAACAAATTTTTTCATAGAGCTGATCTCGGAAACTAAGCAAAATAGAGGGAAATCCCTTAAACAACAAAAAGTGCTCAAGATTATTAACTCTACCATTTTATTTTTTTGTTACTTGCTGTAACTCTTACCGTTTTTGAAATATTTCTTGCTAATATTTTTTCATTTTAATTTTTAATACATTCTGAAAATCGGTTTTAGGAACTTTGATGTTTAAATATAGGCCTTTATCAGTGGCTTCCTTAGCAAGAATATCCATTTTTGCATTGTCAATAATTTCAACATGTGCGTTAGCAATGACACAGGTTGAGGTTTTCACCACATTGTTGTTAAGTGCGAGAATTTCTTCAACAATGTGCTTTATATCAGATTTTGGTGATATATTTTGTAGTTTTTCTACTGCACTTTTCAATCAGTAAAAATGATAAAGTTTGATTTGTTAATACTTAAACATAATTTAAATGCTTCACTGTAATTGCAACAAGTTTTGCGATATAGACAGGTCAAATTTCTGGAAGCATGCGTAACAGCTTAACATCTTCTCTAGGAAAAATATTGCATATCCTACCTTGTTATTAATTTTTTATCCTTCTGTAAAAATGTTTTCATAGTTTTTTCATTTAATTTGTAACTCTTCTATAAACTGCTCTTGGCAATGGATTGGAACATTATTGTTATAATCTGTATTTATATGACATTTTACGGGATTGTCACATATTTCATAAAGGATTTAAAAGCAAAATCTTTCAGATTGGTAAGATCATTTAAGTACTCTGATATATGAACGAAACTTTCAACTATTAAAGATGCCTTCTTTGTCCCAATATCTGAAGTAAGGCAAAAGGAGGCTGGCGTGTTAATTTTTATAAGAATTTTACTATTTTGAACATATAGATTTAAACTGATTAATCACTAAGAAACTGTCTTCTCATTTTTAGAACTGGTTCATAAGTTTCAGCTTTTCAAAATATGAATGGATTTTTCAGATCTTTTTATAACGTAATTTATGTGCCCTTTCCAGTTTAATTTGCTGTCCATAATTAGACCCAGAAACTCCATGGACGTTTTATATGTACATTGTAATTGTATAACAATTGTGGTTGACATATTTTTCTTTCAACGGAATTGTTTTCTGAGAATGAAAGTCCATTAAATATTGACCAGTCTTGAATATTTTCAATCGCAGTGTGCAGTTTTATATTACATATTGGTATAGTTTTTTCCTCCATATAAATGGCAATATCATCTGCAAATTGTAGTAGATTTACGTCTGGGTATAAATTTTCGAATTCATAAGTGTTTAGTGTATATAATAAAGGGCTCAGTATGCTGCCTTTTGGTAGTCCTTTGGAAGTTTGAAGAGATTAAGTAAAATGGTTGGAAATTCTTATATAGATTTTCCAATTTTGGTATAAGCTGTAGATGTTTTCTATTATAGTTTGTGAAATTCCCAATGTTGTCATTTTTTTTCAGCTAAGATGTTTAGATTAACATTGTCATGCACTTGTTTCATGTCGGCAAATACTGCTGTTTTGTAAATGCCAACTGGTTTCAGTGACCAGGTTTTTTTATACTTTCCTCTCCGAAAACCAAATTATAACCGAGATAAAAGATTTTTCCTTTCAAGTCAGAATTCTAATCGATTTTTGATTAACCTTTAATAAATTTTGAGGATACCGGAGACAAGGATTATTAATTGAACGATACGATTACCATTTATTTGAGTTTTTTTAGGTTTTATGATTGATATAATAATATAATTCATGCATTGATGTGAACTTTTATTTGACAATATATTATTAAAAATATTTAATAGGCTATTATTATAGTATCTGGAAGATTAGCGAGCATAGAATAATGTGTATTATCTATTTCTGATTCAGAGGAGTTTTGATTAAGAGCACTTTTCAATTATATTTCTTTAAAAAATTTCGTAAGATAATTTAAAGCTCGTGTGGATATGACATTTGTTACCTTGAATTGCGGTAGATTTCTCCAGAGAAGTGTTAGATTTATATGATACTGTTGGATCCATTCATGCTAAGTATCTATTGGTATTTGATTATTTTGTTTTTGATTTTTAGAACCTATCACTTTTTGTCATTCTTCTTTAAGAAGGATGCTTTTATTTAATACCATGAATTATTTCTTCTATCTTTCTTCGTTTGCATCTTTGACAGTTTTTTTTTCTTTTGGATATTGCGACGTGTCTTTTATAGTTCAGGAGATTTTGTGATTAAGGTTGTTTTCATATCGATTAAACTCTTCTTTCTTTTACGAAAAAGCGATTAATAACTAATACAAAATAGCAGAAACATTCAACACAATTAGGAAGAAATAATTAAAGTTGCACTCTATGTACACTCAGTTGAACAATGGTACCAACATCAATATAAAAATACTAAAATTGTACAGCTCATGGCATTGAGCAGGTTTTGTGTAAAAAGTTTTCTTCTATATATTTTAGATTCGGAGATAAAACTAATAATGGATTTGATTATGGCCTTAGTATTTCCAATAAAAACAGTAATAGTTACCGCAAACATGATAACCACTTAAATTATAGAATTAACAATATTGAACACATTTTGTTTCCGCTATAGGGAAGCCATTTTTCAAGGTGGCAGCTAAACGTGACCCAAAAAAGAGAGATTCCGTATTTAAATTTGTTTCAAATTATCTAAAGTTTAAGATACAAAAGTAAAAAATAGGTAACCTCTTTGAAGTTGACTGGCTCCAGGGTTCTGACTGGACTATTATATTAACACTAGAGTACCTAAAAATTAGAGTTATTTTTTTCGTTGCACTTTGCTTCAATTTAAATCAAGTCAAAATTTATTTCTGTTTTTATCCAAATTATGATTGAGTTTTAAAAAATAAAATTTATATAACAAAAAATATGAAATTGTTATGATTTATAATCATGAACTGTTAATATTTCATCTAAGCTGTAAGGCTTGTATTTCGTATTGCTATATTTTCTATATAATTATTTAATTTTCATCGAATGGCAGACAAATATATTGTATTAATTGATTTTTTTTATCTATTTATGAATTAATTTTATTTTCTATTTTTTTGTTTATTTATTTAATTAATATATTTACTTACAATGTTTCCAAAGCATTATTTTAGAAAATACACAACCATAAACCGAAATGAATTGGATGTGCGAACAAATTATTTTCGACATTTTAATGTAATGGTATCTCAATATCTATAAATGGAGTAATTTGTCGTTTTTGGAATTTTGCACATTTCAATACACAGTTTCCTCATTACAATTCATTGTCAAACTGTCAACTTAATTATACTTACTTTGTTGCTGACATGATGTATTATGTTGTATCTCCCTCTGTAGGCCCTTCCACAGCTTGCTCATTATAAGTGAGTAGGCCAAACTCATAATCAACATCGGAATTAAGAGTAGCATCACGTCCAAGAACAAGTTGAAAATCTGTTCGCTTCTCGGGTTAGGCCAAACTTCCCTACATTTATGACCTAAAGGAAAACATTGTTCAGTAATTCTGAAAATGTGAAGATTATAATAGAACCTTAGTGAATTACAAGTCACTTATAAAGTCCCTCTAGAATTTTGAGAATTCCTTTCATTTCTGATACTTTTTATAATACAATGTGGCTTTCAATATATGATAAGACAATTTCACCTCCTAGAGGTTTATTTTACAAGTAACAAATAATTGTATTAGCAAAAAATATGCAAAAAAATCGAGATTTAATTGTGTATTAAAAATTATACAGGACAAATCATGCATTTTTCGTGTTAAAATTATGCTATTGAATTTTTAATATATTAGTCTATGAGGTGTGAATATAAGTCCATTTCGGAAAACTTGTTGCATAATGACAGTGTCAAATTTTAAAATAAAAAAAAGGCGCAATAATCACTATTACACATATTTTACACTGCTGTTTTTATATTGTTAATACCTCCAAATATACAAGTCCAAATACGTACCATTTTTGTGTGAAAACATTAGATCATATTATATTGTTAGGTAACAAATTTTATGACGAGTTGTCAATTTTAAAAGAGCAAGTTAAAGTAAGGTGGAACATTTTCAGTATCAGTCTTATTTTGACCGTCCAAGTGCCCAATTGTGTCCGTTAGAAAGTGTTTTTGTTAGTCTACATAACTCTATTAAGAGAAAAAATGTCCAATCAAATGCGCCGAAGAGTCAAAACCTCACCTGACAAGTTTTGTTACAGTTGTGGAGAATTCCTTGTGAGGTCACAAGCGAGGTCATTGTCTAAAAATGTGATAAAAGCGTATTTTCTACATTTTGGAGTTTTAGTCCGAGATCAAGACAAGCAATGGAATCCCCACATTTGTTGTGTAAGTTGTAGCTTGTCACTAGTGCAGTGGATAAAAGGGAAAAAAAGCATGCCTTTGGCGGTTGCAATGCGATGGTGAGAATCCATCAATTATTTCGATGATTGCCACTTTTGTGTAACAAACAAGAACAGAGGAATATTTCAAAAAAGTAAAATAAAAAATCAAATATCCGAATTTGCCATCAACCTTAAGACTTTTTCCTCGCAATGCATCAGACTTACCAATGCCAACTGCGCCTTTAGATTGGCAAAATATTATTTTAGGAGGTAATGGAAATTGTAATGACTCCTCAGACAGCCCCAACCAGTATGCTGACCTTTCGTATATTCCAGGAAGTTTTAGTGACTCAAAATGAATTGAATGATTTGGTACGTGACTTGGGGTTGTCAAAACAGCAAGCAAAATTTCTTGGTTCCTGGCTTAAGGAGTGAAACTTACTGGCTAAAGAGACAAAGATTATGACATTTAGAAAAAATGCAACAATTTGCGCATTTATAATATAGAAAATTAACTATGCGCGTGTATTGATATTGATGGTTTAATGCAGGAACTTAATATCGATCATTCCTCTTCTGAGTGGAGCTTATTCATATATTCCTCCAAATACAATTTAAAAGCTGTATTATTACATAATGGAAATTTAAAACCATCTATACCAATTGCCCATTCAGTAACAATGAAAGAGGATTATGACAGTATGAGCCCTATTTTAAATAAAATTATTTACAATACAAACGGCAAATATGTGGGGATTTAGAAGTATAAGTAACCATTTTAGTAGGGATTCAAGGAAGCTTTACAAAATATTGTTGTTTTCTTTGTTTGTAGGACAGTTGTGCAGTAAAAGAACACTATGTGAAAATAATTTAGCTGGAAAGGAAAAAATTTGAACCAGGAACTAGTAATGTGCTCATTGTAGGCCTTAAAAATGTTCTTTTGCCACTTCTTCTTATAAATCTTGGGCTAATGAAAAATTTTGTAATGACTATGAATAAAGAAAGTGAAGAATTTAAATACTTAAGAGAACTTTTTTCCCAACTAAATGACGATAAACTTAAAGAAAGCATTTCTATTGGTCCTCAAATTAGAAAATTTCTTGCCTATGCATATTTTAAAGGAACACTTAACAGACAGGAACTCAGAGCTTGAAACTCATTTGTTAGTATAGTAAGAAGATTTTTTGGGAACAAGAAGGGTGAGAACTACAAGCGACTAGTAAGCGAACTTTTAGATACATACTAAACTCTTGGTTGCCATATGTTTTTAAAAATTCACTTTCTGCATTCTCATTTAAATTTTTTTACTGAAAATTTGTTTGTGGTAAACGACAAGCAAGGAGAAAGATTTCATCAAGATATCAGGACAATGAAAATTCGTTTTCAAAGACGATGAGTGAGACGATTTGAGCCCCTATAAAGGAAAAAAATTAATTGATCGTATGTTTTTCAAAAAATTATTCTCTATCTTTGTAGATATGTAAGCTTAATATGTCATGTACATCATTGATGAATAGCAATAAATAGATTAGTAAAATTAACAATAATGTTGTTCCTGCCCATTATGTTTTATTGTAACAAGAAAACATTTCGTGTTACGAATTTTTGCTTATTATTTCTGCTATCAGAAGGCTATATTCCACGGGGATATGCTATTCAGGTATATGTTATAAAAAAATATATACTTTTTTGTCCGCCAGTGTTATTAGTTTTTACTTTAATATTTGGTGTTTTATAATACAAGATATTGTTAAACTTTAGTAATTTTAAGAAAAAAAAGTTATATCACATAGGTCCAATTACAAAACGTAACTGAGTTTAGTAATGAAGAAAAACATGTTTCTTAAGTAATATTAAGGAGTAAGCTTTGGAAGGAATTGCTAAACAGTGTCATAATTTGTTACCATATCTCAATTAAATGTTTGATTTGTAGTTTTTAAATTCGCCTTTGAAGTTTACAGATGAGGAATGGTTATGGTTTTTGTGATGGTAATGCAAGAGCTGACGTGCAGGAATATCGTCGACATTTCCCGCACCGTAGTGTACTAATGAATAGATAAATCCTCATCGACACACAAACTACTTCGGACAACTGGATCTTTTGTTGTAAAATCAGAATGGGTACCTATTGCAGAAACTCGAGATGACGTCTTTCAAGAAATACATCGCAGTCCTAGACTTAACACTCGCATACTTTCTATATATTACCGGCTCGGTGGAGTAATTGGCTAAAACACGTCATGGCATGTGACTAAAACATTTTCTATCGTTTTTTCTTCAGTGTAACCCCCGCCCATGCTGCTTCGTCTTTGAATAGAATAGAATAGTCACTTTATTAATCAACATTATACATCTTAGTGTTTGATGTCAATTATAAAATACAGAGAATGTGTATACATATATACACATGCATATGTTGGGCGCAGAGCCCAAAAACGGCCAGTGGTCAATTTTTTCGCTCAGTCTTAGGATTGAACGTTTTAAAGCGACCAAAGCCCGAAGTTCAATTCTATTTCGGGCTTTGGCCGTCTCCAAACAGCCAAACCTAGGATTGTGCAATTACGAAACAACCAAAGCTTGACAAACGTCTCTCCAACATTAAAGAACTCTGTAAAAGTAAACTGAAACTATGCTTTTTAAATTTGTATTATGGCTAGATGTTTTTATTCTATTCAGATTAACTTCGGATAAAGTATTAATTGATTCTAAGAAACTGAAGACTACATTGGAGGAGCAAACTTTCAAAAGCAGACATGTGACTTGTCACTAATTATTCAGGAATTAAAAAAAAACGATTACTTCAATAAGGTTACAAATTTTATTTTGCAACTTTACACTAAAACTTTCTTTTAGACTCGAGATCCGTATGACCAGTTTTAGTAAAATATAACACAATGAGGATACCGCCATTTTGATTGATCAATAATATGGACATGTCTGTGTTCGAATACTTTATTTAAAAACCAAGAGAATATTTAATATAAAATAAAAATGAATTTCAGACATGTACAGCACAGTCTTCCTCCATACAGTCACATTCTATTTCTTCTTCATCGTTGACGGAAATCTGATCCTGGCCATTTCCATCTTCCTCATTTATTATGTCCTTGTAAAATTTTAATTCTGTCAAACTCTCCCATTTAACTTCTGGATCTTCCGTATTAAATTGCCTTTCAAGTAAACTCTTGAGGTTGTTTTTTTTTTATTTGAGATTGACCTTTTTAGTGGTAAACGTTTAAGTTTAAAATTTTTGTCGGCTTTTCCCCTTTTCACTAAAGAATTCCAAGGGTTACCCTAGTCGTATCGATAAAATTTGCTTCCTCTATATTTCACTGTTTTTTATTTTTTACATGAAATTTTCGAATTTCTAATATTTTAATATCTTTTATTCCTGGTAGTTTTGTATAAATTTTGAGCATATCCTTAATATCATAGATATGCCAATCTTTTCCGAGTTTTGTGCCAACATTTGAATATATCTCCATGTATTCTTCTTTTTTTATAATAGTGTTTTTCTTTTTTATTAGTAGCTCAGCTCTCCCAAAAACACGGTCGGCTGAGAGGTAACTATGGCCCCTGACAGGAAAAATCAATTTTATGTTGTTGACATTATCTGGAGATTCATTGAGTAACCAAAACATTAACGTGTGAACAATATGTGCGTTTTTATTCTGGCCACCACAGCCATCACAAAAAAGCCGCACTGTTTCGATATCCTCATAATTCAATGATCTCAAATGCGTCACAATTGTAGGTCCAGTTTCAGGTGCTCCCCGTCCTGCGTGATTTTCAGTCCACGTTTAAAACGTAGGATATTTCGAGTCCATTGGCATACAACAAAAATTATAATAACTTAGCTGCCTTGGATAAAAAGCATCTTGAATGGGTGTTTTTGGCAAAGGGTGCACTTGCTGAAGATCGAAACAAAAACTTATACAATTTTCAGGCTTCTCTTTAGCCAATTGGTAAAACGCATTGGACCTAAGTTTATGAAGTCTTTTTTCAGTCATTAACTTGGTCTTCGTAATAGCTGATGATGCACACTGTATTGCATGTTTCAAACGAATACAGGTGCCACATACATCACTCGCAGGCGATTTGAATCCAATATTGAAATCTCGCGCAAAAACTCTGCTAAACATAGAAAACGAGGATTTAAATTATTGTGCATCAACCGAATTGTTATACAATTTGAATAATTTGGTTATGGTCAAGTCACAAGCTAGGTAAATTGTTTTGGACTTGTTACGGCTATAATGACTTTCGGGCGCTGGGAGCCTATTAATAAAATCCTTGATTTTTTCTCTCTTATCTACACTTTTCGAGGATTTTCGATCGCCGCCTCTGTTTTCGCTAGGTATTTTACCAGCAAAAATAACTTTAGCCACTGTATTTATGCGATTCTTTGTTAAACTTAACGCAGCGAGAAAGACTTTTGACACACAGAAAATGTTTTTTTATTTCGGCCTATTTTCAAACGAAAATGATAAGTAATGTGAAATTTCCTAGGTTTCTGTTTCCCTTGTGCAGTCTGACATCTACGCCTCTGACGCTGTGGTTCACATACAGTCATCATATGACATAGTTTTATGTCCTGAGTAACCTTATTAATTGGCGGTCCGTAAAATTTTTGTCGCACGTTCTTGATTTTTTCATTGGTTATCAAGTTACACTGGAAGGTATTATTATTATGTTGGCATGATCGCACAAATTGCTCCATGTTTGGGTCTTTGTCACAATATCTGTAAACAATGTTCCCATTGAACAAAAAAAATAATAATAAAGTGACTAAATTCTAACCTACCTTTCAATCTTTGATACATTCCTTCGGGTTTCATTTCGCATTCTCTTTCTACTTCCCCTGTTTAAATCTTCTACACAGTCCATCTTGTACACAAGAACAACGCTAACTTTAAACTTTAAAATAAACACATTCGTATTAATCACAAGAAGTACCAACATCTGTTGTCAATAGAATCTGATGAAATGACAGTACAGAATAGGGTTCACAAGATCCATCTGTTATCAAGACGATTAAATAACTAGAGGAAACTTCCTAGATCAGCACAATATTAAGGCTGGACGCGTCTACTTTAGAACATAATTCCGAATTTGTATGAGATAATAATAATGGACATGTCAGGCATTGAATGAATGAGTACTATGACAATAATGACTTTGAACACATGACTGATTATGAATGAAATCCAGCTATTTAGATAGGAATTTCAGCAAGATATGATGGCTTTTGATTGATTTTGATAGAAAATATAGAAGTAAATGAGGGTAAATACCAAGGATTGATCATAAACTCACTTATGGATTTCTTGGATGTGTCTGCTTTTGAAAGTTTACTCCCCAATTGATTAAACAAACAATTTATAAAATAATTTATATACGAACGAACACATAACACATAAATAACTTTGGAATGAATAAGTTAAAAATTTGAAGAGAAAATAAATCTCAAAGTATAAAATGCAATAAAAAACCAAATAAAACAACTGTTACTAATAAAACAGGCAGAAAACATATGAAATAAACAGCATAAAATACGTCAAAACAACTAAATATAATGATCTCAAATCTGTATTAAGTGGAAAAGAAAACAAATAATGATAGCTATTTATTTCTACAACTTGACGATGAGTGGCATTTTGAGTTGCATTTCACTTCTTTTTTTCAAACAATTGCATCTCTTGTTTTCGCAGTTCTTTCTCCAGTCACATCTCACAAAACCTTGCTTCGATCGAGAGTCTACAGCAGCGGCGGTTCTTAATGTTAGCTCCTTTTCTGGAACATCCTCCATTTCCATGAACTTATGGTAAGCTACTTGGAATTCGTTTCTCGCGTACAATTTTTCAAGTACTCCTGATAATGTTCCTAGCTGATAGAGATCACTTTCTTCTTTCTGTTCCATAACAACGGCTACCACGTTTCCTGGTGCAGCACGCCCTCTGTCTGCATCTGGAATTTTTACTAAAATATGTTGCCCAATACTAGCAGGAAGAAAATTTTTGTTGAACATCTGCAGCATTTCATCGGCTTGCCTTTTCTGGGATGTGAATGATGCTTCACATGCTTGTGTGATTTTTTCTTGTCGAATGCAAATTCCATATAAATTGTCAGGTGCACAAGTACATTGTAAAAGAAAACACAAATTAGTAAATATTTTGTCTGCACCTATGAATTGAAGACAAAATGTACACCAGAAAAATACTTAATTTTTCTTCTGTATCTATTTAAAAATTAAAATTTTTCCTATGTGAATGAAAATAGTTGAACTATCACTTACATGTTTTTGTTTACCTTGATCGCTTGAGCTATCGTGTGAAGTTACATGATTTTCTTCTTCTATATCCAAGTCGCGGGAAGCATTCACATTAGAATTATCATTCACTACATTTTCAACTCTTTCTCTCTGCTAATGGTTTGAGGACCCTCACAAGGTGTGTCTAAATTCAATAGGCCTCTTCGTACAGGAACGCCAAACACCGAATCATACGGATTTCTGTTTATACCCCTATGGAAAGATCTATTTTTTCCAATTGAATGAATCGCAGTCCGTCAGCCCAATTAGTACTCCTGTTATCTGCCACCCAAGAAACCAAAATGTCCCTAACATCTTGAATCACCCTTTTTATACTTCTCTGGCCTCGAAAATGTCTTAGTTTGTATCTATTATACAGAAAATACCTAACAGATTATAAGCTACCTCTTCAGCTCTTTTGGATTTTAAAATCTTAAAAAAAAAAAACAAATTTTGTTAGATGTTCCTGATAATTTTAAATAAATTTACAATCTATGTCCGGTTCCGTTCGCATGTCAATTAGATCCACCTGCCCTTTTGAGTTCATGTTGTTGCTCAAAATTGGCCTTACCACTAGCCCCTTTCCTTTATGCCTTTTCTTCAACTGACATTGTCCACATAAGCGTAAATAAATATCAATCACATCCCGCGTGATATTACAGTACCTTTTTTATAGTTCTTTGTCAATGCACCGCATTCTTTTGTGTCCAGAATCTATGTGGACTTTGTGAACAATTTCATACAATGATCTATATGGCAAAAATATTTTATTTCATCCTCATTTGTAGATCGCTTTTTTATAAGTTTTCTACATCGCCAATGGTTAGAATGTCATAGCTCTTAATGCGTCGATAATCCAATGATGTAAGGGTATCTCCCTGCCCTGTCTTCTTTTACATAGTGAAACTTTTATTTCGGATATTCATTAATTGTGCTTATTAAGAGTAAACAGGAATGTATTATTCGATTCATTTTTCTAGATATAGTCATTTAATTTCAATTTAAATTCGTGTCAATTACAGCAGACATCGTAAACACAACACAACACAGACAATACGTGTGAACTAGCTCGAGGCAAAGCTTAGACTGATATTACACTGGTCCAGCCACACTACTAGTGTAAGGCGCGCCAAATTCGAGATGACCATTATTTCAAGCTTTGGTCGTTTCGTAATTGCACAATCATAAGTTTGGCCGTTTGAAGACGGCCAAAGCCCGAAATATAATTGAACTTCGGGCTTTGGTCACTTTAAAACGTCCATTCCTGAGACTGAGCAAAAAAATCGACCATTGATCGTTTTCGGGCTTTGCGCGCAACACATATACATTTTATGCATTTCAAGAAGACAATAAAATAATTTAATGAAAGTTTTGTATCCAGCACTACTCAATATGTTGATGTTTTTTTGTCGGAACTAAAGTGGACAAAAATGTAAGAAAACGTCAATTTCTCATCAACTCGACGTTTCCACAATATTTATTATCTTCTTCAGGGCTACAACAAATGACAAACCTATTCTATATAATTTAGCAAACCTAATAGATAAAAATATACTTAAGAAATTTTTTTAAAAAGGAAAAATGCTGACATTTTGAGACAAATTTTAAATTTCATACATTCCCTAATCTCACTTACATATATTAATAAAAAAAATTAACAATAAATGTAAAAACATTGAAAATATATAATAACAACTACAATATTTAAAAAAAATTGTAAAATATTTGTAAAAAATTATCAATCACACTTACCTAATGAGGTATTTGGTTTTTTGTCAACACAATCATTATCGTCAAATATTGTAAAAAAAGAATAAATAAAATAGCGTAACTTATATATAATTTCAGAGTAAATATTTCAGTATAAATTTCATGTATAAAGATTTCAGCATTAATGATATTTATCAAAGAAACTTTGAAAAAAAGCATATTAAACATTAGTTCTGTAAAAAACATTATTATTATTTATTTACATATCAGTTGAGAAGTCAGTGAAAAATTATGTTTGTAAACTAAAATTTCAAATAACGAATCAATTTGGTGTTCAATTATGTATACAGGGATGGCTATAATTTTATATAGTATCATTTCGCTTATTAATCGTTTCTTGTAGTTTTGTCGAAAATGTTAGTGTTATCAAATTAAAAATCATGATTTAACTCGAAATGATGTGTTGCAAGAGTGGGTATTCCTTTTTTACTAATATGTCATATTGCACGAATGTTTATGTTCATTAATCCGAGTTTTTAATAGTTGTTTCGTTTGTCCAATATATACTGCCCCACAACTGCAAGGAATTCTATATACTAGATTTTTGATTTATACTCAAACAATAATTTGTCCGTCATTGTCGAATATAAGTTTCCCTCTTTTTTTATGTGATAAAAAACTATATTAGGAAGCTCATTTGTCAGCATTCGTTTCATCTGTGGTGAAAGTCCTTTAATATAAGGTAGTTTTAAATATTTTTTATTATTATTATTACGTAGTTGTTGAACTGTTATGACAGTATTTGTGTTACTAAGTGTGGTGTTATTAATACTAATTAAGTTGGCTAATTTATTAGGATAATCGTTTTGTTGCAATTTTTGTTTAAAAATATCCATATTTTGATCGTGGTATTTCTATGTATTTTTCATACTTAACTTAAATTTTTGTCTGAAGGGATGTTGAGAGCTGATAAGTCTTCCAGACCTAATGTCTTTCTCGTACCAATTAGTAATAATCCTTTGTTCGCTTGTTTTGTTTAATAATACATCTAAAAAAGGTGGTTTATTTTAAGTCTTCGTGGCACTCATTAAAATAATTTAATATATTGTTCAATTCATTCTCAGGAATAGCAAGAATTGTGTCATCAACATAAATTTTTAATAAGGGTACCTTAAAAGGTAGAAGTGATAGATATAATATCTAGAATATATTCCATGACAGTATTAACTAATACAGGATTTGCTGGGTTATCCATTGCCGTACACTTCTTTTATTTATAAAATTGACCTTGAAAAACGAAATATCTTCATTCTAAACAGTGTCTAATCATTATAATGAAATATTCTACGATCAAAATATGGATATTTTTGTTTTTACATTTATTGTTAATTTTTTTATTGATATATGTAAGTGAGGTTAGGGAATTTATGAAATTTAAAATTTTTCTGAAAATGTTAGCATTTTTTTCTTTTTAAAAAGTGTTTTTATTTTATTAGATTTGCTAAATTATATAGAATATGTTTGTCATTTATTGTAATCCTGATGGAGTCAATAAATGTTATCTAAATATCGACTTGACGAGAAATTGAGGTTTTCTTACATTTTTATCCACTTTAGTTCCGACAGAAAAACATCAATATATTAAATAAAATAATTATTGGGTATTACATAAGCATTCTATCAAACTTAACAAAATAATAATAATAATAAATATTTTTAGTTTCTATATTTTATACTGCCTCTCTTATCTGAATGTGCTAGTATAAAAGTTTTAGGTATATAATAAATCAAAAACAAAACTTCCAATACCTTTTGTCATAGAAACTATTAAAGAAACTACTCAATCTAGGAGCAAGAATTGCATTGAATTAAATAATAGTGTTCTTAGTATTAGAGGCACAAAAATATTGATACAAAAAATTGGTTCGCGAACATATTTTTATAAAAATATTTAAATTAATCAAAATATGAATATTTATCGTATTTATTTTGACATTTTATATTGAAAGACAATATCTTGATTAATTATTGTACCTTCGGTAATCATAATGACATTCATAACGTCTAACCTATCATAATAAGCCCATTATTTTCATATATTTTGAAAAGGTAATCTGTTACTTTGGCTATGGCATCTTTAGGATAAATTTAGAATGTTGAGCACTCTGTATTCCATGAGACACTAAGATTACATCCCAATATGTTTATATTGTCACGTGTTTGCTATCCAGACAAACACCTCTACTCGTAGATTCGTTGACTGAAAGTCCAGGTAACGCTTACTAACTACTTTATTTACTAATTAACAATTAACAACAATAGATTAATTACTATCTTAACTATAATTACACTTGAACACTTATAAGTCTCTTTCTTATTGCTTCTTTACTCGTTCACGTTCAATTTAAGATTGATTCTCGGCCCACTGTGTGTCTTATTTATACATCCATTCACACAGTCTAGGGCATTCCAGAATATTCCCGGCCGTTCGCGTTCAATTCCAGTATCATCTAACCAGTCTACACAGTCTAGTGGCGTAACACTGCCCCTTCCTTAAGCCTGAACGTCCCGATCAGGCAATTCATTGTTCCCTGCATACTTGGCTAGTCTCTCTATATGCACCACCTTCATCTTGGATTTTGGACTTTGCTGAATTCTATATGCAACGTTGTTTAGTCTGGTGAGAACAGTGTAAGAACCTTCCCAGGGCGGGTGAAACTTCGGGGACCTGCCTTTCTGTCGTCGTGGGTTGTATAGCCAAACCAAATCTCCAGTCTGGAATGCCTTAAGATCATAACGAGCCTTCATGCGATCACTGGCTATGGCAATTCGGTCTCGTACCAGCTCATGAATGTTCCTTAGCCGTTCACCAACTTCATCGGCGTAGTCATTTATGGAAAGTCGCTCCTCATCTGGTGTGCCAAACACCAAGTCACATGGCAGTCTAATCTCACGTCCAAACATCACGCGAGCCGGCGTCTGTTTTGTTGTCTTATGAATGGAGACCCTGTAGGCCATAAGGAAAAGAGGTAAGTGACGGTCCCAATCTCTCTGATGTTTCTCAATCACTTTGGATAGGTGCTCCTCCATGGTTTTATTATATCTCTCCACCATTCCGTCTGATTGTGGATGTAGGGCGGTTGTTTTTGTCTTATGAATTCCCAGTAAGCGACCCATCTTCTGAAACACCCCTGATTCAAAGTTTCTTCCTTGATCCGAATGCAATTCTAGGAGCACGCCAAATCGACATACTAGATTATCCACCAGAGCTTGAGCAACAGTGGCTGCTTCTTGGTTGGGTATGGCATAAGCTTCAGGCCACTTACTGAAATAGTCCATGGCAACTAAGATGTATTTGTTCCCATCATCTGTCACGGGGAATGGATCAGCTACGTCGATCGCAATTCGCTCAAAAGGAGACCCTACGTTATATTGTTTCATTTGGCCCTTACTTCTTGTCCGTGGCCCCTTACTTGCAGCACAAACTTCACATTTGCGGCACCAAGTCAAGTTCACATAGTTAAGTAAAGCTCAGTTTTAGAATATTTGTTATTTCATAAAAATTGAATTTACGAGATCACATTTGGTTTTACATCTCCAAAACGCTTTATCTCAGACAATAATAATTAACCAAATGCAAGAAATTTAAAACTGATGTATAGAGAATTAATATACAACTTATACCATCGAAAAATTTCAAAGGCATCTGTAGGGGAGGGATTTCAAAGATGGTATGATTCATAAGTTTCCACGCTGTATAATTTTTAACTCATCAATATCATATCTGGATATATTATGTGAAACAAATAAGGAAAAAGAAAAGAAAATATAAGTCCTTTTCGTTAATGGATTGTAGTAAACATTTCTATTTGATTAAATAAATTTTACCAATGGTGAATATATTTTGTATACGTGTTGATATCAAATAAACAAGAAAAAGATTAACATTTTATTTTTAGACATAAAACAAAAGGTATTTTTAGACAGTAATAAAATGTTATATTTTTCGATTATAACATAAATATTAGCTTCATTTCGAAAGATATTTCTTGTAACAAAGTGTTGGTGTCTAAGACAATTGAAATTAAATTTTGTGTTATTTTTAGCGTATTATATTACCAATACCCATTATTAAACTTACAAGAAAACCTTAGAGCTTATAAAAATAGACCTTGAACTTTTCCACTATTGACCGTACAAAAAAATTGCCAAACAACGTTAGTCCTACACTAAAACACTGTAAATATGAGGTATTTGAGTTGAGAGCCATATCTTATTGCTCTTTTTTATACCTGAATGGTATGTTTCGCCGTGAACGTGCTTTTGTAAACACACTGATATTTATTACGCTTTCGAGTTTGAGAAAAATTTCAGAACGTGGGTAGCTAGCTAGTGAACGCTAAATTGTGAAGACTTTATTAAAATATAACATATATTATGCAGTGTGACAAAATTCGATATCCATGACAAGTGCGTGATGAGCACGGAGAGGAAACTGGATCAGAATCCAGGACCGGTAGCCACTACTGCCTCACTGTTCACAGAAGGACATACATCACGAATTTCTTAATATAATCTGGATTTCTAATTCAATACTAATAAAATGCCCCCTACATGTAAGCTGCCATACTGTGGACAATTTATATTGGCTACATATTAACCAATTATAGAAGGTTATGAGTCCGCGGATATTTAAACGTGTTTACCGCACACGTTAGTCTATTTCCCTGATTATTTTTTAATGTTTTTATTTTCCAATTATTTACCAGTATTTTTGATCAAGTGTTTAATTTTTTCCAATTATATTATTATTGTAGTGAGAATAATCTAATTATATTATCCTACTGAGAATATTTTGTAGTAATTTGTTATTGTACATTGACGTGTTTTCTGGTTTTGACATCTGTCACCAGTTTTGTTTTAAATTTTAAAAAACTAACCAAAAACGATTTAGTTCAGCGCCAGTGGAAGAAATTATCATACAAACTAAAGAAAATGCATATGAAAATACTATGGTAAGTAATAATTTCATATTGAAACATTTCCCAATCATTTTGTGACGAAAGTGGTTACAAACTAAAAGAAAATATACCAGTCACAGCCAAAACATTTACAATAATTGTGCTTTCATGTTCAAAACTTTAGCATAGTTTAATTTTGATTCATTATAAATTTACTTTATTTAGTTTAAATTGAGAAAATTGTTAAAAAAAAATAGTTAAAAAGTTATATTTTATCTTTCTCTCGTATTTTTGGGACTTACTACCACATGAATAATTCTTCCTTATCTAAAAAATATAATTAGTTACCCAGTATGTTAGTGGAAAAATAAACCTCTGCACTTGTGACTTTACGTCAAAAGATTAGTCATAGGGTGTTTTTTTGACAACTAATATGAGATATAATAAGTTCCAAAAAGGAGAAAGAAAAACTTAGAGAATGCCACAAATAACGCTCAGACAATATATTTATATTTTGTATTTAAACATAAAAAAATAATCTTTCGAATACCATTCGAGAGTGAGAATAAATTAGAAAATAATTCTCCGATTATTTTCTCAAACTTGTTGCCATTCAGCAATAGACACTTTAGCCCTACGGGTTCTCGTGTCTATTGCTATGCAACAGATTTTCGAAAACTGTCGAATTATTTTCAATTTTTTCTCACTCATTTGTGATATTTGTACTGATTATTGGCAGCTGCCAGATAAGTTGTTTTATTATCACAGTCGTGTATTACAAATTAGTTAAACACTGTTTGAAGAAAAAAAATATTTCACATTTGAGAAAAGAAAAACAACTCGATTTAAAAATGTTTTATTATAGAAAATTACAAAACTATCCAGCTTTTAAAGAAAACCTATTGGTGTTTGAATACTGCCAGACTTACGAATGCACGTTACATCTTTTTCTTTTTTTTTCTGGTGGAACTTTCGCAACCAAGAACCGAACAATGCATTTTTAATTAAGCGCACAGAGAAGTTCTACACTAAACAGTAACCACAGAATGCCACTCAAAAACTAATAAATATGGAACAAATCTAATAAAACTGACAAATCAGGCAATAAATACAATAATTAATAAATCCAGTCACAGCACATCACATAAACAAATCGTCCATAGGTGACAATTGACAAATCGAAACCCAGTGTGACCAATGCAGAATAGATAATTAATTAGTTGCATGCGTCTTCGTGGTCGAGTGGTAAAGACACTTGCTTCTTACCCTGGAGTTCCGGGTTTCATCTCTGGTCGAAGAACTAAGATTTTTTCTAAACCAGAAATTAATCCCAGCCTACTCGGACATTGGGTGTGTGTCCATTGTCTCTAAATGTGTAGCCCTCTCCTACACAAGATACCTTAAGATACTTTAAGGGATACATTGGGTTGTATTACCTATGGTGTTTAATTTCATTAAAAAAAAGAGTACAACAAACCTACAGATTTGATTTAGTAAATAGACACAATAATTGGCAATATGAGCATTTTTTTTTTTTTATAAATTGGTACATACTTAGTGCGAAATAATTTAAAAGTAGTAGTTTAAATTTTAAATAAATAGATAATTGTTAACTATTTGTAAAGTAAATAAAACCTAAAATACTCCAAAAATTAGAACGTAATACTAATAATTATAAGTAAATGCACCCAACATGGCACACATGTAACAAATAACTTAGGAGACTACAATTACTAAAATTAGTACTACTAATATTACTCAATTATTAAAATATCTCGATTAATAACAATCGATTATTAAAATATCTTAATTATCCCCATCACTAGTAGGCACTGACAAACGGCGCAGATAATATTTATGAATTTTACATATTGTTTTGCATCCTAGGTTAGCGGACCAAAAATAACTATTCGCGGTCGTGTCGCTAGATGAGGAACGAAGTTACTATACAAGTTTATCCCGGCTTCCCGCCTCAATACTGGTTGCATATATTACAGGACACAGGTACTTAAATAAACATATATTTATCAATGATATATCAACTAGATCAACTATAAAATATAATTTTTTTATAGTTCGGTCCTGAAAAATGGTAACATTTCCGCTGTCTAGTGATAAGCTTGTAGCGAACAGGTAAACAGCGCATGATATGTGTTTGATGGGCTTTGTGTTCGGCTCGATACTCTGCACCTTGGTCGATAACAAAGTTATAGAATTCATTTCCGAGAGTCCCCTCTTTTGAATTTTATTGCTACCTTGCTGCTAAGATTTTTTAACGAATTATTAAATTTTTTCTAAGCATTTAAATTGATTTAACTAGAGATCAAAGACAGATGCAGTGGAGACATATTTTCAAATCAATATTAACATATTCGATTTAGTTAATACTATTCTGTAATTTTCGAGTCATTTTGAAAATACTATATTCGGCAATCATTTTTTATGCTCCTCATTGGTGTGGAAAAAAAACATTCACAAACTTTTTTAAGAACTGAATTCATCTTTAAAAAAAAAATGGAAATCCACTTACGTGAAATGAATGCGTAATATGTAAACGACGTCAACCCTACAACGCGAAATTGCCCTTAAAACTCTAGGGCGTGAACTACTTTGAGTGAGAAAATAAGTGAAGATTTTTTTTTGTCAAACAATACTTTCCATTCAATAAAATCCATTTGAGAAATATCAATCTAAAGCACAGATATAGAAAGTTACATGTAAAAATAAAACACAATTTGAAATTCAAATATTCTGTAAATAACACATATTTTATATACAGTAAAAATAGCGAATATGGAACAATTTCGCAAAAACTTATGAATTATTTTCTTGAAAATACCTTCGTGAAGAATATTGATTTTAAATCCCAATATATTCTTTAATAGTCGTATTATATAAATAAACAAATAAATAAACACTACAAAAAGTAGACAGCCCCCGAATACAAAACCTGAGCTGCACAGGCGACAGTTGCAAAAAAAACGCGGACACACAACAATTCTCACCGACACTGCCAGTGCTGGTGAAGGAGATTCGAACCCGCAGTTACAATGGAAAGATTATCTTTTCACATCGGAAGTATAAAGTAATGCCACTGTAACAAAAGTGTTCAGGGGGATAACCTCGATAGTATAAAAAATTACGACTCTTCTGTTTCATCGAGACAAAAGATATAGATAAAAATATGAACAAAATGGTAAAATAATTAAAACAATTAGGACTGATAATTTGGCGAGTCAATAAATATTTTGAAATATAGTGTTATAAAATATAGAATATAGTCTAACTCCATTTGAGAACTGCATGCAAAAATTGTGTTGGTAGGTACTTTCTCTCAGTTTTATTTGAAATTGTTTTAAGAATCAAACACATTTGGAGAAATGTCCATAAAAAAATCGTGAGAATAGAGCAGCGTTTGATATAAAAACCATGTGTTTTCTATGTGGTAAATCTGGAATACATTGAAAGAAACAATTGATTAGTGTGCAATCTACTGAAACCTGAAATAAAAGTAATTATTAATGTCTCAATGCAGCGCGTTGATCAAAAAGTAATAGCAATATTTGATGTTTACACTGATTTAATTGCTTCGAAAGCAAAATATTGTTACGCCATTGAACTGTGTAGACTGGTTAGATGAGACTGGAATTGTATGGGAACGGCCGGGAATATTCTGGAATGCTCTAGATCGTGTGAATGGATGTATAAATAAGACGCACGGTGGACCAAGAATCAATCTTAAATTGAACGTGAACGAGTAAAGAAGAAATAAGAAAGAGATTTATAAGTGTTCAAGTGTGATTATAGTTAAGACAGTAATTAATCTATTTTGTTAATTGTTAATTAGTAAATAAAGTAGTGAGTAAGTGTTACCTGGACTTCCAATCGACGAATTTACGAGTAGAGGTGTTTGTATGGATAGCAAACACGTGACAATATCATTATTCTTGTCTCAGTGCATATTTGAGTACACGAAATAAAACTGAAATAAAGTACTTACTAATAGTGATGGGCCAAATGGTGATTTTTCAATTACACTGTGAACTGCTACTGTAATTTCAGAATCACAATAATTGTAACCTGTGACTGTGATCACAACTTCGGAGCAATCGTGCGGAATAGTGTCAGTAGTAGCATATAACAAATTATTCTGAGTGTGCCAAAGCTTGAGTCGTGATTATTGTTAATACTGCCTGTGATCAATGTCCCAGTGAAATCTGCGACCTGCATTGTAATTAGTTTACTAGCTGCGGCAACAATTCTGCACAGTATTGTGTACTATACCAATACTGCATCTTGAAAGTGTAAAATTCACAATCATTGTTTTGGTTGTAGTTTAGTCACAGTGAGTGACTGTGATTGCTCAATCAACATGAAAAAATCACCGACTGTGAAATATCGCCCATCTCTACTTACTAACACAATTTTTGCATGCAATTGTTAGAAGCATATCTTAAATGGAATTAGAATATATTCTACATTTTATAACTAAATATCAGAATATTTATTGGTCTATAATTAAGTACTAATCTTCTACATTTAAAGGATGACAGTACAGCTTATATTTCTAATACTCAAATTATATATTTTTTTGTTTATTCACTGTCAATTAATTACACGACTACATGAATATGTCGTATTATTGTGCACAGAATTAACAATATACAGTAAAATAACATGAGAGAAGGTTATTAATTTCTTAAAAAAATCGTGTACAATTGCGTTCCACAATATTTATTTTTATTTTATTAGTTGTACAAGAGTTGTACACAAATCCGTAACTGGAATGACTACCTGAGATGCGGTCTCCAATTATAAATTTACATTTAGCTTTATCTCCTCAAATAATGTTTATGACTTTACTAATGGACATGTCCTTGGAAGGAGGCATTTTCGGACACCTGTCGACTTGAACTTTTATTGTTATATTTGAATAAAGAATCCACCTACAAAAATTCTGATATTATCTCTCTCTGAGTTTACGTGGCAATAAGTGCTTTTGTAATAATAGTGTCGTACATAATAATAATTTATTAACCCATGTCTTTCAGTACAATATTAGAGTACATGTATATATATACATAAATATTATAATTATATTTTTACCATAAAAATGTAAATCTAATAATTGAAATCTATGAATACTAACATAACAGAATTATTTAGGGTGAGACACCTAAGCCAAAAAAGACTTGTACTGTGTCTTATATAATAAAGATTATATGAGAGCTTGTAGTTTTAACATAACTTTTATATATAATACAATAATATAGATAAACAAAATTTTAAAAAAGATAAAAAAAACTTAATATTAACAAAGAAATTTAACAAAGAAAATTAACATGGTTATTAGTATTACATATTATGTATACATGGAATGTATTCTATATGTTTTGCATTATTACTAAAAAAAACGTAATGTCAGTTTCATGTTTTGTAATACTGACAAAAAATTAATAAATTAATAAAGATTGTATTAGTCATTTCCATTTATATATATATATATATATATATATATATATATATATATATATATATATATATATATATATATATATATATATATATATATATATATATATATATATATATATATATATATATATATATATATATATATATATATATATATATATATATATATATATATATATATATATATATATATATATATATATATATATATATATATATATATATATATATATATATCATATATATGTATTCATTATCATTTGACAAAAAGCTCCACATGCGACTGTATTATATTTGAGATTTTAATTTAACCAGTGAGTATATTATGTCGTCTACAGAAGTAATATTGCTACCTTTTTTTTTCAGTACAAATTAAAAAAGTTGTTACAGTTTTTTTGTTTTTTCTTTTAATTTGTTAAATTTTAAACAAGAATCGCAATTAGAAAATATCCACGTGTATCTCTGATATTCGATATTACGTTAAACTTTTTATTACTTTTTTTGCCCAAACAAGCATGGTTGACTTGATTTCAATAGATTTTATATCGCTGAAATAAATAAGGAGGAAACATGGTTCCCTGAAAATTGTTCCGGTTTGTTGACAGAGATTTCATCTCCAGCAGTCTTTGATCGGTTTTTATACATGCAAGGAGTGATCTATATACTGAATATTTTTAAGAGCCAAGAAAATATATATATGTAAGTGTAGAGAAGTTAAAAAAATCGCATTTAAAGAATTAATTGTTCATATTTTCAAACCAACAGAGGAGCATTATTTACTCAATTACCTAAACTTTACAAAAAGCAATATCATTCATTAGACTGTAAGATTGAAAAATTACTTTCACTGATATACGGATAATTATACAAAAAAAATAAACAGTTTAATACGTGCAAAATCAAAATTTTTCGTCGAACAGTTTAAGAATGAATCATTTGGTTGCTATGAATTTGTCACTTGTGGATTTGTTCACTTTTGATCAAACACCAACGGGATTTGTTACCTTTTGATTAATTCAGGAAACTACATATTTGAGCTAAATGTGGCAGAAGGAACAAATATTAAATTAGAGATGAAGCATAATATTTCTTCTTTGTATTTCTCCTCTTCATTAGAATTCCATATTTAAGTTCAAGAACAGTTACCGGAAGATAGGCATATACGCTTTGGTTTTTATGAAGTAATACGTGAAAATTGCAATATATTCCAGTCTTTCTTGATAATATCAAAGACTAACAAAGACAATTCACTTCTGCTGAAACCCTTTCATCTTTGTAGCTACAGTTTCCCCTCCTAATTCTCCTGTTGCGCATATTGAGTCGGGTGACCACAGTCACACTGCGTCCAAGCGCAGACCCAGATACAGACTCGCACAATTGTTTTAATTGCACAGTGGTGAATTAGCCCACAAAAATCATATATGGAAAATAATAGTTAAACTTACATATATTCTCAATCATAGTGTATGATTTTTTGACACAAAACAGTAGTTTCGTGTCAGAAAAGCGCCGTAGTGGCAATATATTTAGATAATTTATGAAAAAAATTTTCGTTCAGAGAAGTATAAAATTAAAACTACAAAACCATAATTTGAAAATATTTATATAAAATTTTTAAAATAGGTTTATTTATATTTACTCATAATTATTTATCCAAACTCATAATTATTTATCCAAATACTCTACATAGATTTCGTACATGCAAGAACGGTAGACAAATGCTGCGTAAGATGTCAATAATAGTAGACCATAATTCCATAAATAATATCACATTTGCGCATATTATTATGTATATTTCTTAAGTGCAGTAAAGTTAAAAGCATCAAAAATAACATTAAAAGTCAAAGTGTATGTTATACATACTATTGCTCTTTTGTGTTGCTTCTGGTTTGATATTAGAAATACAAAACTTTTCTTGCATAAAAAACAATATGCTGCTAATGGCTTAGTAAAATTTCTAATATGCAAAATAGAAATACCTACATAATTAAAAATTTCTTTCCCTTTGTATATAGTATATAGTTATTTGAAGATGCGGCTGTAGTATGGTAATTTTATCCATTATACAGCCGAACTTCTATCTTGAGCCTCTTAAATACCCCCTGAGACCGTTCGAGTTAAAAATTCGCGTTAAAGAAAATACTTCTAAAACGATGTATATATCAAGGACACAGACACATTCTGCTTACAGAGAATTTTGAGATATAGAAATTCGAGTTGTAGAAGTTCGACTGTATATTGTGTAGGAATACTGACATAAGTAGATACTAATTTTCAGAACTTGAAAGTATAGAAAAAGAAGGTAATTATTTGGCTTTACAAATTAATTTTAAAATCAAGATGTATTTTCAAAACTAGATAGATTTGAGATTTTTTGCTGAAATATGTGTATGAATATTGAGTAGGTATTATATTATCATTAAAATTCAAAATTTATTATAACTAATTATTACTATTAGGTACTAGAAATACCACTAAGAGTACTTGAGAAAATTAGCTTTTTACTTGTGAAATATAAATGTAATATTAGTTTTCACAGAAAATATGGTAGATAGCATTTACTGGATAAAGATATATCATTGATAGAACATTTTACGCTGCACCATGTTTTGCAGATGGACTGATTGGTGTTTTCTTAACTTTTTTTATTACATTCTATATAAGATGGTAGGGTTTCCACAAAAAGCAACAAACCTAAAGTATGTCTAAAGTTGCTTGAACAGAAGTAAGTACGCTATATAATGTAGTGAGGAAATAAAAATGCTTCCAGTCTATTAAAGACAGTAAGGTTAACCTACTGTTTTCTTTTTACATCATGCCGATGATGGCAACTTTTCTTTCAATAGCTCAGAGTGTTTTATCTTACAAGAATTCTAACCTTTATAAAATAATAGAACTCATATTAAATAACACCTTAATTAAAGTAATAAATTTTCATTAACAGTGCAATAAATCAAATTGTTTGCAAGTAAAAAATCACTCAATATTAAACATACAAAATTATTAATATCAATGTAAACTATATAATTATTCAAATGTCAACTACATAGAAAATGATTTTTCATCAAGGTTTGGTAAAACACATAGACGTAATAGGTTGGCATTATTTCTTTTCGCTATAAGATAAACCCAATATAATCTTACTACCTACCACCCATGGAGGGGTACAGAAATAGTTATTATTTTACACTATACTGAAGTTACCCAGTTTTTTATTTTATTTTATACACGTTTAATTTATTAGCATTACGGACGAGGTGATATTCACCAGGCAAGGATTATTTAATTCTCACAATACTCATTTTTGAGCTGATAAAAAATCCAAAAGCGATAAAAGTAACCTAATCTTAGAATGCAGTTGAAGTAAATTTTTTGACAGCCGATAGGTCCATTAGATATTGGACCCCACCAATTGTATTTCTAGGCTCGCATGAAACAATCGCACTCATGTTCCCATATTAGCGCAAACTCTCGTCTTGCATGGATGGATTGTTGTCGTTCTCATTGTCGTTATCGTACATTAGGAAATCATTTATTTAGTTTTTTGGAATATATTGAACTAAAGTTTTTAGATAATAACTTATTTAATTCTTAGAGATATCGCAATTAACAGAAAACAAAAATTGTTTTTTTATGCACGATGGCGCTACTCAAAATTTTACTAGAATAGCCAAGAAGTGGCTGCATACTTGTTTTCCAGAAAGATGAATTGGTAGAGGAGCAAAGGCACTTGGCTAGCACTTTCACCAGATCTCAACCCAGTTGATTTTTCATCATGGGAGTACTTAAAATTAGAAATTTATAACACCGAAATTAATACTCTTGAAGAGATGACGTTAACGAGTTCAAAACTTCACAATGAAATAATCAAAAACTTTTGCAACTGGATCTTTGAAGAGCATGAGTGGCACTAATGGGGGAGATGGGTGGCTGCATCTCCCTGTCTTTTGGCAGATAATGAATATTTTTCATTACCCAATTACAGTGCTAAATAATTTGAAAAAATGACAAAATTAACATTCATAAATGAATTTTATTACAACGTTGCAATGTAAATCGGAGGCAGATAACCCGTCTAATTCACTTTCAATCTAGCTGTCGTGCAGTCAACAGTGAACACGATATGATGCCAAATTTCAGTATTCCTTCAATGTACTATGTCTAAATTTTAATACACATAGTGTATAGAAAGTACATAAAATAAAATTCTTTAAGTGACATTTCGGTACTTTCGAATTTTTATTAAAGAGCGTCACCGAATGGTGACAGAACAATGCCTCTTATGGTTTGGACAGGACCGTATAATCCAGGATCGCCGCCCGTGTGCAGATTTACCTTTTCCGTCCCTCTAAATACATCTTTCATATCCCTTTTCTGCCACACTATTTAATGTTATCAAAGTTAAAAATTGATATAGACGAATAGTAAAATTGATGAAAATAAAATAACATTCTTGATAACTTAATTAGCTTTACATGATACAGATGAAAGATGTTCTCGTAGAGTCGTAGAAATGTTGAATAAATTAAAAGTTCTTAAAGTTTTTTTAAAATATAACAATTTATTAAAACTGTAGTCTTTGTGCATTAGTTTTGGAACTTTTTAACTCTAGGATTTATTAAAAGAGCACTTTGGTTTCAGAGTTTTTATAATAATATTGCTCAAATTAGTTGCTTCACATATTTCATATTGTATGGATAGAGGAGCTAGGGCTAATAATATTTCTTGACTCATGAAAGACTTTAGACAGTATCAAACAGCCCGTTCGTCAAAACAAACTAGGTGGAATTAATATAAGAGCATTCCCATTATTAAGTATTAAAAGCACCGATACCACCTTGCACCAGTGAAGGATATATACCGACGCGTACAAAGGGTAGGCAATAAAACAACTATATATTGGGTACACTGTATAAGTGTCGCACTTCTAAAGGGTGATCCAAATTGAACTTTAGGATTTGCTTTCTGAATAAAAATCAAAATATTGGAAAAATCTGAATTTTATTGCTATCAGTATAAAGTACAAACTTAGCAGTTAGGTATGAAATTTGATGTCAGCCAAATGCGTTCCATGGCTCTGCTGACATGATACCATTCTTTTAGCGAAGTTTTTCATAACGCTTTCGCATAAGTGCGGCTCTATTTCAACAATTGCACCTCTGATGTTCTCTTTTAGATCTGAAATCGTAGCAGATTTGTTGACATAAACCCTTTCCTTCAAATAGCTCCACAGAAAAAAGTCTAATGGGGTTAGATCGCAAGACCTCGGTGGCCAATCGATGTCACCCCTCTGAGAGATAACACGACCAGGATATTTGGTTTGAAGTAAAGTGACTGTTTCACGTGTTGTGTGACATGTGGCTCCATCCTGTTGAAACTACATGTCATTCAAGTCCAAAGTCCAAAAAGTTGTCGAAGTATTCTTAATGTAATCGTAACTGATCGCCTGTTTTCATAATAAATTTGTACGATAATTATGCGTTGCTGCACAGTATACAGCGCCATGAGGAATTTGCCATGTGTTTCGATACCAACTGTACAAATGCAAACTCCCAACGGTCACACAACGCAAATGGCGCGTAATTCAAATCCTAACGTTCAATTTGGATCACCCTTTATATAAACAAGAACAGTATATGCTTTCTTGACAATTAAATTAAATATCAATGTCGATACATCGCGCCACTGCTAACAAAACAAATAATTTGTTACATATTTTTCTGATAATTTGGTCTTTTATTCTACAGAAAGAAAACATTTTTGGTATTCACTATGAAGAACCGTTCACTTCTAAAAAAAATTTGCTCGGCCTGGAAATTTTGGAGGCAATGTTTGAAAGAAGAATAATAATATTGCCGAAGACGGAGGTTTCTTAAGTTGCATCGATTTTTGAATTAAATGTGTTCTTAAAGGTTTTTTTCTTTTTAATATTGCCAATAAATGTTACTTTAAAACAATTTTATAGTAATAATACTATTTAAGAAATAGAAAATATCTCAGATCTAGGAAACATTTTATAATATACCACACTATATAAGATACATATTCTTCATGCGTTAAATTTATCAACTTTTTTTTTAAATATCAGTAGAGAGGTACTTCCAAATTTTAGAATAATAAATCATGTCACGCTTAATTTAACAAGCAAAAAATATAAATTCTTAGAATTAAGACACTCGATTAAAAAATCAAATAACTCAAGAACGGTTAATCCTACCGTATGTATAAAACATCTTTTTTGAGGCTATTTTATCTCAAAAGTTAAAACTAAAAAGTTAGGAAGGAAAAGACAGGACCACTCTCCGAAAAAAACTTAAAAGGGGGGGGGTCAATTCCACAAAGCACGTCAGGATTCTATTACTCTTCATTCCCGCCCAAAATTACAGTTTAATAATTTCAAAGCCCTTTAGAAGTAATCTTTACTTCATGAGCGCCCTTTAGGGTATTTTACCACTCTTTTTATGCGGTATCAAACTATGATCTGTATAACAAACTACACTATATTTTATTGTCAGCTTTAAGTACCTATTGACACGCAATTATAAATCACACTGTATAGCATATATGTATCTAATTTTTTTTAATATGTATCCTTTAATTTATTTTGTAAAATAAAGTAGGCCTATGTGCTTTCTTGTGCTGTGAGAAGTGCACAGTATCCAGCTTTTTTTCCATATAAAACAGTCTGCATATTATATTCAAGGTATGCAAACTATCCTGGTTAGGCATTCAATTTGGTGTATGTGAAAATGATTGGAGCTGACTTGTAACCAATTTTATACACATACTAAACTAAAAATTGAAAATCTCTTTTAGAAATTTTCTTTTATTTTGTTTTATACTACCTACTTTAACAAAATGTATAAATACCACAGAATCCAATATTAAAACGGTATTTTAGACTGATTTATATCCAAGTGACATACCAAATTGTGACCTGGCTAAAGGATTCAGTGCTAACCACAACAGAATATTAAGTAGTGCAGAAGATACGCTTCTGATTCACATAGCAATTTACTTTCAATATTTCCAATATAACTTAATTTGTATTCCGTAACTATTTTTATGGCGACAAACTGTTCAAGAGGAGCGTCGATGAAATATATTCAGTCTTTGCCATATGCTGCCAAAGGATAATATACAAAAAAGATTATTTATTGTAAAAGTTTATCCAAATAAGTTTGAAGTTACAAGAAGCCGTGTAGATTTCAGCAAAGTAATTTGTGGAAAACTGTATCGATTGGCACTTCATTAAAATATTAAATCGGTTCAACCAGATAAATACAATTATGATTGATTAACACCATTACCTACTAAAGTACAAGGTCTAGACGCTGTTGATGTCAGATACTGTGACGATCCTCTAGTAATTATTGGCTGTATTATAAATATGCTGTAAGATATATTTAGCAAGCAATTATTATTAATTTGTAAATAAATCTATTTCATATTTGGTGTCAGAGTATTTTTAGTCCTAATATTGTGAATTTCATAATATCCCGATTGCTGTGTCAGTAGTAAGTTTAAATGAATCAAAATGTTGATATTTTCAGTTACTTCACGTATACGAACAGAGATTGTAACACCGGATTTATGTACCTTTAATTAGCCTGCAATTACCCGGTATCTTTATTAAATACGTTTGTGATCTTTATTATAAATAAATAAACCTTTTTTGGCTTTAAACTTTATCTTGTTTAATTTTACTGTACACGATGATGTAGTTAAATATTCAAAGTGCCCATTTTAAGAAAAGAAGAAGGGATCTCAATTTTAATTGTAATACTGATAGGATATAGAGACAGAAAAAGGCTCAAGAAGTTTACAATTTGTTTACTGAACTTTATCCCAAAAGAGTTCCAACTACACAACGTTCTGTAATTAGAGTACTGAAAAACAGAGAAACAGGAAGTGAAAATGCTCCAAGAACTGGAAAACCAAAATCAATAACAAGCGAAGAAAGGGTTATCGATATTTTATTACAATAGGGCTTGCTGTGGATCACGATGTAGATCCCAAATTTGTCAGAAATCTTTTAAACAATGAAAATTCCATTCTTATAAGGTGTATTTAATCCAGGAATTAAACGAGAATGATTTCGGCAGATTAAAATTTTGCGATTTAGCATTAAAAACTGGTAATAATAATGAAAATTATAGTGCCTAAATTCTTTTTTCCAATGAAGCAACCTTTTATCTTAATGGAAATTTGAACCAACATAATTACCAATATTAATCGAAAAGTAATCTAGTGTGGATGGACGACATTACATACAGCATCAGGCAGATATTTAAGGAGATAATATTGGGCCATTCAAAAAATGAAAAACTAACTGTTCAAGGCCTCAACAAGTTAGTGCTTCCTCCACCCCCCACATTAAGGCATACAAGTGCGGGAATATTCATGTCATGCGTTTCCCAATAAATGAATAGGTAGATAGGGATTGACAGAATAGTCAACTAGGTCTCCTAATCGATCCTAAAATATATTTTATGGTGACATCACAAAAGTAGTTAGGATCTTCATATACTGATAAATTTCGCAATTCTAAACAAGTTGTTGCTCTTTGAGCCTACATACTTTTCTCCCCATTACAAAAGTATGGTTTAGACTCATTTCCATTCTAAAAGAATTTGGCTAAAATCCGCCATCAATAAATATTGACATGTTTAAATATAAAAAAATGAATGAGGTGTTGCCATTTAATGTAAGAGACACTGTATGTGCATAGGAAACATTTCTGACAAAGACTAATAATTGAAAAAGTTAACTATTAAAAGTTTTACTTCAGATTCGTCTTTGAAGAACGTCCCAAATATACTCAATGGGATTTAAATCAAACGAACTTGCTGGCCACACCATTCGCTGATTATCATATTCTTCAATATTATCTTTATCAATGGCAGCTCTGTGAGGGTCATCATTGAAAAAATTTGTTCCAAACCTCTCTAAATAATTTCTGGATATTACTGTAGTGTTCACGAAAGCGCCTAACTCAGTTTTACTTTTACCTACTCCTAATCCTCGCCAAACAGCAACAGATTGTCCACCAAATGGAACAACTTTCACTATATAATTCTCATTCTAGTGCTCATTTCACTTTTTTGTCTACGTCTAGTATCTAGGTAACGACAAAATTTAGACCGAATCGGAAATAAACAGTTCAACCATTCAATATTGTACCAATTAACATGCTCATGAGCAAATTGTAACCGATTTCGTTTGTGGTCTGGAATGTATTTAGAATGTCGAGCAGGCCGTTAAAAGAGATCGGATTTCTGTAGTACAAATCGAATTGTTTGACTAGAAATCTATCCATTCCTGGCAATGCTATCTCGACCCCCATCACGTGTATCTTTTGGGGTATTATTTTGAATAAATCTGCTTCAGACACGATTTACTGAATATCTGGACACATTAAATACCTCCCTCAATACACCTTTTTAACAGAGTAATTTCTAATCAAGGCATGTTTAACAATTAACTGTTTTCAGTTATTGTTGTTTGTTAGATATAGGTACCTACTTGGCCATTCACTAGAAATCTTTTGATAGCTATAATAAAATATGTACATTTTTAAAACTACAAGAGCTAGAATTAAAATTCTAAAATATTATATGGCTTATACGTGTAGCTATAAAAAATAGTGACATAACAAGATTACACAGTGTGTTTCACAAAACCCATAACTTGAAAAAAAATACGATACTGAACATACCTTCATATATCGCCCTGTATAGAATTCATAAAAACTTCGTATGAATACGTCTGTCTATGCTTCATTTTAAAGCTAAAAGAAGGAGCAAAATAACGATGCAAAGTTAAAAAATCTGTCAAAAATTAAAAAGATATGACTGTCCAAACCTGATCTATATTTTGGGTATCTCACATCAAATTGTGAGCTGATTATAAGCTATTTGAAGAAAAGTAGCTTATATCTCTGAACAAAATTTTCATCTTGACTGGGCTATCGTATTCCCAGTTATTTACAGAATGAGAAGAACCTGAAAAATGTCCTCGTGTTTTAACACTTAATGAAGTCACCTTTCTAACTTGTCTTCTATTTTAATACTTATCTGTCAAATTTAATAGTTATCTAATAGATAGTGTCATGCTATCACGATTACATTATGCTTACCAAAGTTTAATAAACAGCCCTTCACTTTGACGAGGGTGTGGGGTTGACATTGCGCCTGTAAAAGGCAAGTACCCATTTCAATCTCAATAAAAACTTGCCGGGAATTCACGAACCTGATTATATCGGAATTTTACGGACTTTTAGTGTTATCCGATAGCGCGTTTGTAAAGCAAAATCCTGTAACATATAACATTTCCGACAAAAACGTGACATACATGAATGCAAGCCCGTTTTCTTTAGGCCCTTTCCCTTTTTATCTGCCTTGCACTTCTTTTTATTAGGTTATTATAGGCTTGATTTTACTTTGTAGAGGGCGGAGTGGCACAATTTCTGTCAGTACAGTTCATTAATCTTACGGGAACATTGTTGTGAAATTTAGCCCAGTATGTAGTCTGGAATTTTGCAATGTATAGCGAATGTTCCTGTAAGGCGATAATAAAATTAATTATTTTTATAAGCGAAATTTCACAACAAATGGGAATTCTTGAAATACGACAATAAAAACTTATTTAAGGCTACGGTCGGTGTTTCACAATGTTTTACACTTCCAATTCTACTTAGAAACCACAATATTTTGGTATTTTCTAATAACAACACTTTTAAATTCAACTTAGAAATAATTCACAATTTATTAACAAGGTATTCATTGACTGCAATAAAGTAAGGAATTTCCGTTCATCACTTCATCCCTTTTACATAAATACCCTTAATGTAGACCACAACTTTAAGAGACACATAAAAAATCTCAAAGCTTTGCCACAATGCTCCTGAGGATAGAGCGGGTTATGCTTTATTTTTCTACAGCATATTAAATAATAAATATAATGTATTACTTAATACATAAAACATCATTATTCTCATGTAAAGTATGTTCTGGCATGATTAAAATAAGAAATTAACGGAAACACGCCTGTATCAATTATAATTTCAAATTATTTTGATATAATTACGCAACTCCCTCCTAAAATATTTTACGATTTAACGGTCACTACCGACCCAGCTGTAAAAGCCTAATAATGAGAAAGTATGCAGGGACGGACGGTGCCTTTTAGAATTTATATAGGTTATGTGCTTTAGTGTGTTCTTCAGTCTTTACATTTTATTTGGATTGTGAGAGTCTAAAATGTATAATACTTTAACAGATAAGTGAAATTTTCCTTTGTGTTTAAGCGTATTTTATGTAGTTGTGTTTTCATAAATATTTCGGCGGGTGGTGAATTATTCGAGTGTTTCCCATTTATAAGTGGCTGTGGTAAAATAATATTGAGATAATGTTCAGGCCTTGGGAAGATCCTCAACCTAGCACTAGCAGAGAATTTCACGAAGATACGGGGAATGGTCATGGCTCACAAATTATAGAGACAATTTCCAGAGAGTATTTATGCGAACATACTCAAAAAATGGTTTTAACTGTTTATAGAAATATAAAAGAAAGCGAAGGTGAAAAAGGAGCCGTGGAAAAAACGGCCTACTTAACAGAAATTTAGAACGAACTATCTATAGATTAATTAAGGATGGGGTACATAATCGAAAAGTTAGATCGGACAAAGGAACATCACGAGCATTAGATTCGTCTATGGTGAAGTTGTTAAGAGATTTAATTTATAGCAAGTAAATGAGATACCAACGGTACAATCAATACATATGGAATTGAGAACAAAGGGTGTAGTGTCAGTTAGTGAAGAAACACTTCGGCGGTGGATATTGAAGATAGCATTTAGGTTCAAAATTATTAATAAAAGGGCATTATGGAAAGCTCCAGAATTGTACAGTGGCGTAATGAATATTTGGAAAATATTACAAAATTTCTAAATGAACAACGACCAATATATTATTTAGACGAAACTTGGTATGATACCCATGATACAGTGAAAAATGGCTGAATAGATGGTTCAAAGAAATGTACAGTTGATATGCCTGAAAATAAAAGAACCAGATTAATAATTGTACATTGTGGATGGGTGCATAATGGTTTCAAATTAAGTGGAAAAGAAACTGGAAGATTAAACGTTGATTGTCACCGAAACATGACTGTGGATATTTTTGAAGAATGGTTTCAGACATCATTGCTACCAAATATAGAAAAAAACAGCGTAATTGTTTTGGGCAATGCTTCGTATTATTCGCGACAAATCGAAAAAAATACCAAATACTGGAACAAAGAAAAAATGATATTCAAGAATTTCTCCGAGAACAATAATTTGGAATTTCAAAAAAATTTTAAAAAGAAGGATCTTTTGGATATTGTTATGAAGCAAAATTTCTCAAAACAATATGTAATTGATAAAGTGGCTGAAGCTCAAGGACATACATTTTTACGGTTGCCCCCATATTTTTGTATTTTCAACCCGATCGAACTAATATGGAGAGAATCATCCGAAAAAATAACACCTTTCCCAAATTTGATGCTAAAGTAATCGACCTTATTAAAGCTGAAGTGAGAGAAATAACACCAAGTTATTGGCAAAATTGTATTCAGCATGTCATTAAAATTGAAGATGAGTACATTAAGTTAGGAAAAAGCATCAGCCCTAATCAAAACCGTTTAATAATATATCTTCACTCAGATACCGATTTAGTGGTTGTAAAGTGTTGAGTGAGAATCGTGATTAGTGTTTTGAATAAAATATTATGTGATTTAGTGTACATTGTGAATTTATCGTTTTATCAGTGTTTTATATACGCGCAAGTGCAATATAACATTATTTTTATTTATTATATTATTTATATATGTATACATATTTTATTTGATAATCGTTTATTTGTTTTCCAAAATTGAATTTATTTATTTGATAATTATTTATTTGTTTTCCAGAATTGAATTTATTTATTTGATAATTATTTGTTTATTTTCTAAAATTTAATTTATTTATTTAATCTGGATCAATTAGATCAAGTTAGGGTTATTGATATAAATATAATATTTTATTTATTTAAAGAATTTAAAGATTTGCTTTATTTCTTTTACCTATTTTAATAATATCGATAACCTTAACTCTGAACCCACATTTTTTGGCAAGGAATTGCTCGTACTTCCTCGCTGGGCAACAATAATAATTCGATATATTAAATTATTATTGGCTAAACTGAGCAGCAAGAGAATATTGGATATAATTTTAATTTAAACTAACAAAATTCATCAATGCTCCACAAATATATAAAATATTATTCCTACCTTGACACAAGCAAAACAGTGTAATTTTTTCTAATTTATCATGGTATCAAATAACTATTTATTTATCAAAGATACAATACTTTTTAAATTTCTAACAGTGTGTCTCAACGCACAAAAATTTTAAGGACAGTGTACTGAGTCGCATGTAATTACGCCGGCTTTAACACTTTTCTGGCCGGTTTTTATGGCCTTTTTTATGTGTCTCTTAAAGTTGTGGTCTACTTTACCTGGAGATAGTTTTTTTACACCTCTCAACAGATACACATTACGTATATTCACGCAAACTGTAATTTCTCGTACTTGTTTTGTTTTCGTTAATATAAAAATTCAATTTTAGATCAAAATTATAAAAAATTGTAGCTAAAAATCAGAAATCCGGCTTGACAGATTGATAGAGAATTTCAAAACGAACATTACATAAAAAAAAGTTTCTAATAACTTTAACTTGAAGACCAGTAGACTGATTTTTCATTGAAAATTACATATTCAACTTTAGATCAAAATTATAAAAAGTTATTTAAACATTTAAAAAAAAAGTTTCTGATAACTTTAATTTGAAGACCTGCAGACTGATTTGGGTGGCACTGTGCGCCAGGATGTAAATATTAAGACGTGTCTTCAAGATAAACGTTCTACATTCAAACACGTAACATGTGCATATGCATAATATCGCTATATCAATTGCACTTGTTAATATTACTCAATTTGTTAATGTATGGATTTTTTTTATAAAATGTTTTTAAATTTCTCAGCAACAAAAACACCAAGGTTATCTGTTAATGTCTGTAATGTCACGCTTACATTGTTCATTATTTCACAAAATTCTGATAAAGATAACAAGTTGGCTTGTAATTTTTGCATATCGTCTGTTAATATACCATAATTTTCATGTAAGTAAATCGTGTTTAATGTGCGTTAATAAATTGCTCCTGACTTGCCTTAATACAACTAGATTGTCGAATATCGAATTTCAATATTATAGATTTAACTTTGTCGAAATGTTCCTGAAGATAGAAAGCCGCTTGCTAATTATTACAGGCTGTGGTTGTTCGGGAATTTGTGGGCACACTTTGTGAAATTCTTGATTACGTTTAACCGACTTCACAAAATTCTTTTTTGTATTACGATTTACTTGTCAACGTCGGGATAGTCCCACATTAGAGTGTAAGCAGTGAGTGAGTGCAGACGTGTATACGGAAGTATAGTGCTACTGTGATCTACCCGAAGTGATATCCGAAGTTAAGCAACGGTTGGCGCAGTCGGAGATAACGAAAGTTAAGCAACGGTTGGCGTGGTCGAGCTTGAAATATTAGTTGCCTTTTTCAAGGCTCTAATATATTATTTGAGAAAAGAATTCAGAAGAGGAGAAATATTAGTCGTCTTTTTCAAGACGCTAATATAAAAAGATAAATAAAGTCTCCCACCTGGATAGTTATTTTCTACTGTGTTTACTAACCATACCTTATATTTTCAGCATTTCTCTTTCAGATAGAAGTAAACGTACCCAGGAGAAGGGTATGCCGAGACGTGAAGACGACGAGACCTCGCAGAGAGATGATGGATATCGAGGATCCGGGAGAAGCTGCGCCTCATTGCAGAAAACAAGGCACTGAGGGCGCAGAATGAAGAGATGGGCCAGAGGATGGCTCAAATGCAGTCTAAGATGGGCCGGCAGCATGAGGAGCTCCTGAAAGCCATTCAGGACGCCCAAGTTGGACCGGCCAAACCTGTGACAAAGAAGAGACGTAAGGAGGCAGCGGACTCCGATGAAGAGGTGCCCAAGCAGGCCCGGACACAGGAGGTCCGGGCCCCCGTGGTCACCACTGGCCAAGAAGAGAGCGCAAGCCGACAAGAGGACCGGAGTCCAGGACCGTCCCCTGCAGAAAATACGAAGACATCCAAGATCCCACCGGTAATCCTTAGGAAAAAGGAAACGTGGACAGTCGTAAGCAGACGTTTGAAGGATGCGAACGTCAACTTCAAGCAGGCCCGCATAGTAGGTGAAGGTATATCCATTAAGCATACAACAAGTGAGGACTATAAGAAGATAATAAGGATGTTTACGCAAGAAAAGAGGGAGGACTAGACTCCCTGAGGACAGTCACGCGTATAACACGCTGAACAGGAGAGTCAAAGCTGCCCTCCAGGAACATCGTAAAGAAAGATGGCAGCGTCACCTGGAATCGCTGGATCCACAGAACAGGAGCATCTGGAACATCCAGCGTGCTCTGCGGAACAGGCCGAAACCGATGCCCCCAATCCACGGAGAGAATGGGATTGTCTACACTCGCCAGGAAAAAGCCGAAGCATTCGCGGATAGCTTGGAACTGTAGTGTAGGGAAAACCAACTCGATGATGAGGACGAGGACTGGGTTGAAAACGTAGAACGCAGAGTGCGTCGGATGCTCCGCCTGCCAGACGATAATCACATCCGTCCGACCACTCCAGAGGAGGTCAAGGAGATTTTAAGAAGCTTGAAGCTGAGGAAAGCTCCTGGATTTGACAAGATCGGAAACATCGCCCTCAAGAAGCTGCCCAGGAAATGGGTGGCAGCCCTAGTGAATATCATCAATGGGATCTTGAGGCTCAGATACTTTCCGGACAGGTGGAAGAAGGCCGACGTCATAGTCATCCCTAAACCAGGTAACGAACTAATCTTTCCCTCCTCTTACAGGCCCATCAGCCTGCTCTCCGCTGTGAGCAAGGTAGCCGAGAGCGTCATCTTGAGAAGAATAGAAGAAGAAACCGAAGAGCTCCAAATCATCCCCAGTTCGCGTACAGGACAGGACATAATACGGAACTCCAAGTGCTCAGGATCACCGAAGAAGTCACCAAAGGTTTCAACCAAAGACAGGTCACGGCGGCACTACTCCTAGACGTTGCAAAGGCTTTCGACAGGGTCTGGCACGATGGTCTACTAGCTAAAATGATGAGTATGGGCTATCCCATTGCACTCGTCAAACTGGTTAGGTCATACCTGCACGGGAGACAGATGCGAGTGAAGATCAGGGATAACGCGTCCACGTATCGACCGATGGAAGCTCCAAGGCTCTATGCTGTTACCCCACCTGTTCGCTGTCTTCACCTCTGATCTCCCAAGGACCGAAGGCACCGCTAAGGCACTCTACGCGGACAACACGGCCCTCACGGCCAGATCCTGGAGAGTAAGAATATCCACCAGAAGACTCCAAGCGGCAGCCTCTCTTCTGGAAGAATGGTGCATCAAATGAAAAGTCGCAGTCAACGCGGAGAAAAGCCAGACGATTCTCTTCAGGAAAGTACGCAAGGAAACCCCCACAGGACACGTTTCCATGTTCGGCGAGGACATCCAATGGCACGATTCCATCAAGTACCTTGGCTTAATCATGGACAAAGGCCTGACATGGAGACAACATCAAAGCCATCGTGGTAAAGGCCAAGCGGACGAGAGCTCTCATCTACCCAATGGTAGGGAACCAGAGCAGGCTCAATCTGAGGAACAAGCTTCTGCTAGTCAAAGCACGCATCAGACCACAGCTGACCTATGCCTTCGTAGCATGAGGATACCAAGCGACGACCTATCTGAAGAAGAACCAAGCCGTGGAAAACGTGGTCATCAGGAAAGCGGTGAGCGCACCATGGTACGTTAGAAACGCTGACAGCTTCAGGGACCTGGAGTACATACCAGTCACCGAAATCATCCGGGATAGAGCGAAGAAAATGTATGCCTTAGCTGTGGAGCATAGGAACCCGCTGATCAGGGAGGCCACCTCCTATGATCCGGTAGACGCACTGAGGCACAAGAGGCCGAAGGACAACGGGTAAGTATAACTAATCCTTTCCTTACAGATGGACCAACCCACGGAAGTAACATGACGCAACCAACCACCTTCCCACAAACCTTGCGGGCACCGATCAGTGAATCGACCAATGCCCGTTGTCCCCCTGGCTCCGTGAAGGACGAAAGTGCTAAGAAAGCGCTTAGGCCTTCACCTCCTAGAGCTGCATAGTTCATCCTCACCTTGTCTGATGATCCAGATGACAATGTGTCAATTGACACTTTGTGTACTGGCAGTCAATCCCAAATCACAGAATATCCGCACAGTCCCTGACAGACCGATGACTACCCCCAGGAGTGACAAGCTGGCGAAGAAAGAAGGCGAAGTCAGAAGAGCGCCAGATGTGGCCCTAGCCAGCAGGGTTCATCAGCCAGGACGCAGGGAGGTTGGCTGAAATCTTCTGCACCGCTCACATTTGTGAGTGGGGCCGTTCGTAAAATAAGTTAACCCGCCCTGCACGAGGCCGGTCCAGGTCTACAGCGATGACTAGGGTAAAAAGGCAATAGTCCGGCCTGGCCCTAGCATCCGAGACCGTCATCAAGCCAAATGGATATTGGCGCGTCGGGATAGTCCCTTCGAACTTTTTCTGCTACATTATGGAAAGCGTGCAGTAAATAGGTTATCTGCGATAAATGTTGACACATTTTTATTAGTGATGCACCTACTTTATGCATGTACGCAGCATGATCGATGACTAACATTAATATTTTGTGTTTCTGCACATTTATTCACTGTACAAGATGTTCAATTGCGTCAAAATTATTATTTTTCACTATTTTACTGGCTCTCGAATATTTCTTACAATCAGATGGGTGGGGTTGTTTACATGTAAGATATGCACTAACACACTTTATCATTTCTTGTATCTGTGGTTTCGTCAACTCGTATATATATACGTGTTTATCACGTACTGCACACTTTGTATTATTCTAAACTAGTTCTTTAACATGGGAAAATTGTCATCGTAAGTATTTGTTTCGTAGTAGGTAACGGACAGCCCGAATTATATTTTTTCTAAAATAAACGTAAGCGATCCTCGTGTATTAGCCACTGATGTCTTCCACACATGCTTAACATGAAAATCTAGTCATAGATAAATTTCCAGTACGGATGTTTTTGGGTACGACTTTCTTTATGACTGCTTACACTTGCAATATATTCACTCTAGCCTATCAAATGTTTTTCACAAACACGGCAATATGTAATCGATCCGGTATATTTTGGATATGGAAATTGGGAGATAAATTTATATATTCAAGGAGCGAAGGGTAAAAAATTGCTCACTTTTGACATTGTATGTGCATGTGAAAATATTATAATCTCCGTCCGTACGTACATATCTCAATAGCGTCTGTGTTTGACTGGTACCTGTTGATATTCGTAATTCAATCGCCGCTCATTAGACTGCGTTCAAATGATCCGGCTTTACTAATCTGAAAACAATATCTATTTAAAAAATTCAAAGAGTTGTTGCCCTAGTAAAATTTAAATATTATCCAATTTTGCGAGACATGCTTTGAATTATCTAGACGAAATATTCTTGAAGTATTAATATGTCTGTAATAATGTGTTTGAAACTTGTCATCAATTATGAAGTTTCATTGGTGGGACCGATATAATCGGCGTACCTATCCGCCTCTCATGTCCAATACATATTCGATTGGTGAAAGATCAGGTGATCCTACGGACCATGGAAGACTTTTAAATCAGCATTTTCAAAACGTCCTGGTTATGACAGCACTATTAGGTCTATCATTATCGTACTGGAAAATAGAGTTTCCAACCTCTGAAGATATGGTAGCTCAACCAGTTCCAAGACCCCTCAAATGTACTCTAATGCAATTAAATACCTTTCTAGGAAGACTAAAGAGGATCCGTTTCTATAGGCTATTACACCCCATACTATAACCCCTCGGATAAGTGATGTCTCCGATTCCCCATAGAACTTAAGAAAGCCATGAAAAGAGCTAGTGTCATAACACTTCTTAGATGCCGTTTTCCTTTATCCTCCTAGCATATAAAAATAAAATTTTGGATGACAAATCTACATAACATTTAACAACATCACTGTATAGTATAACTTCTCGTCAGTAGGTGGTAGAGAGTCAAAAACTACATAATCTGTAAAATTTACATAATACACAGAGCACTGGTAAAGTAATAACTTTTGCTAAAAATAGTATGTTCTGTGTTAATTATTTTTAATTATTTTTAAAAAAATATCACATTCCTTAGTATCTAGTACATTTTAAATGTTTTTTTTTTTTTTAGGAATAACGAGCCCTGTTCCTTTTTTTATTACTTCCTCACCCCTCAAAGTGAGGAAGTTATGTATTCGTGAAAAAAATTTTGAAAATTTTTATTGCATTTCTGGATGAATCTCGACGAATTATGACGATACACAAAATTTCAGACAGAAAAAAAATTCTGTCTGTGTATGTGTGTGTGTTCGCGATAGCAGCTACAGTTTTTGAGATAAAGCTTTCAAATTTGGTACACACATTCTAGAGGTCAAAGAAGAGATTGAGTTCGTTGATGAGCGAAATAGGTCTAAAAAAAATATTAGTGACATTCCACCAATGTGACTTTTTTGAAACATCAAAATGTGACTTTTTTGAAACGTCAAAGAAATTACTTTTTTAAAACGTCAAAAATTACTGTTATTATAAACTCCACCACATGTCGAGTTTTACTACGATGAGAAAGTTGTGATCCCCAAGTTATTGGCAGCGGTTTTTTTTTATTAAAAATGTTGGCTATTCGGGAAAATTAAACAAATGAATAACTTGTTGAAGCTACAAAATTCACAAGTATTTAAAAGTGATTACAGAAAATATATGGATAAAAGTATCAACTTTAACCAGTGGCGGCTGATAGATATAGGTTATACAATGTCTCTGAACCCAAGCAATATTTTAAGACACGAAGAAGTTTTGCAAAAAAAAAATTGCAAAAAAAATTTTAGAAAAAAAAAGGCGCAGCCTCCCCAAATTACTTCTAAGCCATTAATCAAATCTTTACAAATTATTTTTATTTCGTAATTTATCACCCCGTTTTTTTTTTGGTTTTCGAAAATTTTGATTTCTTTGTAGTTATGATACTTTAAAATTCAAGTTATTCATTGTATAAATTTTAAAATGTCATAACTTTACAAAAAAATCAAAATTAAAGCAAAAAAAAACAGAATGATAAATTTTTCTTCTGATTACAAAAAAAAAGTTTGTAAATATTTTTTTCTCAATTTTTTTTCTGTAAAACTTCTTCAATCTGTACTGATAGTCGTGCCTTCAAATATTGCTTAAGTTCCATGCTCCAATACTGAGATATGGTACAACCTAAATCCACCAGCCACCACTGACTTTAACCAATCGAAGTTTATTTCGGCACACATAAATTTTGTCATTTCCGTTTCTTTTACTTAACTGAATAACTCCTGGCGTATATTGGCGTTACTTTGGATAATACAAAGTAAATCAAATCACTGAGTTATTCATTCATTTGTTTGATTTTCGCGAATATACGCCAGGAATTATTCATTAAGTAAAATAAAAGGAATTCGTCCATTTAATTATAACAAATACAAAACATAAGGATATAATGTTACTTTCAACAATTCACCAAGAGAAAGTAATACTTATCTATCTACCTTTTCTAATCTGTACAAAATCTCCATCACCGTACGTAAATATACATATTATATTTTATTTCACTTCTGTAATCTTAAAACCTGGAATATTCGTGTCTCATTAATCCTTTCCGAAACCCATGATACAAATATTTCAACATTTGTATTATGTCCCAAACAAAAACACCAGATATTGTACATTGTATCAAAGATTATGCATACACAAATACTGCGCATCACAATAAAAGAAGTAATCCAGCCAAGTAATTACATTGAATTGGGAAAGGTGGCCACATAGCTGAACTGGTCAATTGTACTCTAGGCAAAAAGGGCTGCCCAAGCAAAGTGCTTTGCACTATATCACTCCACCTTAAAGGTCTGTAATGATGAAAGAGATATATCAAAAAAAGAATAATTTATTCCGTATTTATTATTCCTGAATTTGAATTGAGTGTTGTGACTTGTATTGTGCTTTCACGTCTTGCATTCGTTTCTGTGTTTTTTATACTTTCTGTGATTTTTGAGCCAACGATTTGTGGTAGTTTTAAAGTTGCCAAAAAGTATCGGAAAAACGAGAAAAAGGACTTATCGTGCGAAAGCAATTAAAATATGTTGAATAAATAGACTTAAAAACTGTAAGTATAGGCTTCTGCTGTATATCTCTCACGGTCTACAATCCGCGCATGGCAATAATGCCTTTGACGAACAAGCGTCAATTGGTATTTCTTCACATACGAGGTGCTCACAATGTTCGCATTACCATGGACCGATGTGTATACATTAAATCTGTTTATTGTGATGAATAAAGACAATATACTTATACAGGCTATTCTTTCATACATTTGCATTTGCAATTTTGATAACCAAAATCTGTTTTATATGATTACAAATTTTGTTAAAAAAAAGCAATATTTTTAGAAAAAAATAAAGAAATAATTATTGGGTACTACATAAGCATCCTTTCAAACCTAACGTGATAACAATAATAAAAACCTATAGTATTTTATATTTTATACGGTCATTCTTATCTGAATGCGTCAGTACTAAAGTTTTAGGTAGATAGTGAATGGTTGTGTTAGTTTCTATGAAAGAGCATATTGGAAGTGTTGTATTTGATTCACTATCTACCTAAAACTTTTATACTAGTGCATTCAGAAGAAAACAGCATATAAAAACTATAGATTGTTATGTTAAGTTTGAAAAGATACTTATGTAATACCCATCAATTATTTCATTATTTTTTTTCTAGAAATACATAAACATGAAGCAAATAAAATTCCAGATTAAAAAAACAGTGTTCCAACACAAAATATACGTTATTTAATCAAATAGAATTAATTAACAAATTTTTAAATTAAGTTTTAATCCTGACTCACAAACATATGACCGTCTGAAATAGGCTTACCTGAAAGATAAACAGTTTGTTTTTCAAATACCTTTTTTTGTTTGTAATATTTTACCCTACATTTCAATTTCAAAAGTTACCTTGACCCATGTTCGATAAATTTTATTTAGTCATTTTCAATCTTAGCATAGAGTCAAGGTCGTTTACTTTAGGAAATCCACCCTGTAAATCTGTATCTTAAAAATTCCCCATGTTATACAAGATAATATTCAAAGGTTGAATAAAGTTGCAGGGATCAGGCCATAGAAGTTATTAAAACATTTAAAAAAATGTGATTTATCGCATATTGTTCTTGTTAACAAACGATTTATTTTGCAAAATATCAAAATATGACGACTTCCCACAGGTAAATGGTAAATATCCAGGAGATTTTATTTTATCATAGCTGTCACAATCTAAAAGACTTATATAGAATAATTATTAGGGTTATATACAGGGTGTTCATTAAGTATGTACAATAAATTTAACATACGATTATTTGAGTGATTTTAAGACAAAAAGTTCATATAAACATGGGTCCGCAAATACTTCGTATTCAAGATACAGGGCGTTAAACTTTTTACAAAAATTTGGTTTTTCGTAAATATCTTAAATATCCGTTACCCAAATTTGTTGTAATTTGGCAATGTTATTTGTAGTGTTAAGGGGCTAATTAAGCACTAACTTGATAAAATTTATTAAGTCCAGTGGCGTCCCAAGCAGCACTTTAACGATTTTTTTTGACAGAAAAATGTACGCCACTGACTATTTTGTAATTTTTATTTATTTATTTATTTATTTATTTTTTGGTTCAGCAACTAAAAATACAACTTTTATGTCTCTTGGATTTTTTTTCGGATCTTAGTTTTCGAGGCAAAAAATTAAATTCACTTAATTGCATATCCCTGGACCACACAAGAAACATGGGGAAACGTATCTTTTGGAAATCATATTTTTTTTATAATTTTTTATTAATAGTATGTAACAACAACAACAAATAAACACTAAATTAAATACATTTCTTAACATCTAAATTAACGAATTTTACTAAAGTAATTGTTAGAAATGGCCCCCTGCGACTTCAATACAACTGTCTAGCCACCTCCTCATTAATTTACGCACTCTCCTGAAAATACCTGGCAAATTTTTTATTGTGTCACATGAATTAATGATTCTATTTCATAGATCCTCTTCACTTACAATAGGAGTTTTGTATACTAACGCTTTAAGGTGTCCCCAGAGGAAACAATCTAGGGGATTCATATCGGGCGAGCGAGGAGGCCATGGGTGTGGGCCTGCTCTCCCAATCCAACGGTTATGGTAATTTTCATAAAAAAAATGCCGCGCCAATAGACTAAAGTGCGGTGGAGCCCCGTCGGGCATGTACCAAATACGGAATCTTTCCATGGCTGGAACTTCTTCTAAAAGTCCAGGTGAAACGAATTCTAAATATCTTCGGTATTCTTCACCATTAAGTCTAGGTGGAAGAAAATGAGGCCCAATGAGGTGGTCACCGACAATTCCAACCCAAATATTATAAGAAAATTGTTCTTGAAAATTATTTTATATTAAGGCGTGTGGATTATTTTCGGCCCATATGTGATTGTTATGGAAATTAATAATTGAATTGCGAGAAGAACAAGCTTCATCTGTAAACAATATTCGTCTTAGGAAACCTGGATTTCTTATTATTTTACTGCGTAACCAATCACAAAAAGTTATTCTTAAAGGCAAATCTCTGAGCGATAGAGCTTGCACACATTGCATATGGTAGGGATATAGTTGCTGGTCCCTTAAAATCTGCCACACTGTGACATGGGTAATGTTCAGTTCTTCAGCTATTTTCCAGGTACTGGTATGAGGATTTGCTTCAATTTCATTTAAAATAGCTTCTTCCATTTGAATTGTTCGTACCACTACAGGCCTCCCGATGACAACCGTCGATCTTTTAAAACTGCCTGTTTCAGAAAGTCGTGCATGGAGACGTACAAAAGTTCTTCCGTTAGGCACCATACGCCAAGGAAATCTTTCATGATAAATGCGTCTTGCAGCATTAGAGTTTCCATGAGCCATTCCATAACAGAAATGCATATCTGCCATTTCACTATTAGTAAACTGAACTATGTTGGACAAAAAATAACTTCAAAAATAATCACCAAAAATACTTTTTACAAAAATTACAATTTAATAGCTTAATAAATTACAACAGCTGTCATTTTGTTTGCCAAATGCTTCAATCGTTTTCCAAGGCAACCCTTTATTATTTCCAACGTTTCCCCATGTTTCTTGTTTGGTCCAGGGATATGCAATTAAGTGAATTTAATTTTTGTCTCGAAAACCAAGCAAGATCCGAAAAAAATTCAAAAGGTATAAAATTTGTATTTTTAGTTGCTTAATCCAAGAAATATATAAAAATTACAAAACAGTGAGTGGCGTACATTTTTTGTCAAAAATATTCGTTAAGGTGCCGCTCGGGACGCCACTGGAGTTAACAAATGTTATCAAGTTAGTGCTTAATTAGCCCCTTAACACTACAAATAACACTGCCAAATTACAAAAAATTTGGGTAACGGATACTTAAGATATTTACAAAAAACCAAATTTTTTAAAAAAAGTTTAACGCCGTGTATCTTGAATACGAAGCATTTGCGGACCCATGTTTATATGAACTTTTTGTCTTAAAATCATTCAAGTAATGGTATGTTAAATTTAATGTACATACTTAATGAACACCCTGTATATCATATCACATACTATGAAATGAATTGAAGTACGCTTGCAGTTATTTTCAATTCTCCTTAGACCAGTTTTTTGGCTCAACGTATAAAATCCAGCATTTCAAGTGATGCAGATTTTTATAAAATATATAATTCCAAAGTTTGAAAAATGTCAGTGGCACCATCTATATCATAATACTCAAATTTCAAATTGTTCTGTTTGGTACATATCTTCGCTAATAACGGCGACATATTGAGGCAACAACGGCCGACAAACAATAATTTTTAGAAAATTCTGTTCTTTGCCTTTAATTTTGTATATTTCGATTTAATTTTCGAGAGATCGTTTATTGAATTTTATCTGAGGGATATGATAAATTTTGGTAATGATCAGTGACAAAATTTTGATTTGTTATTGTTTTTGATTCGTTATAACTTCATTAATGCACCATATTTAGTAATAAAAAATTATTAACTCTTAGTTTAATATCTTAACTACATGTATCACACTTCAGTTTCTTGAAGAAATGTATAGTTTTTGATAAGAACGTAATTGGATGAAGGTCTATTCCTGGGATTTTTCTTCATGCACCTCTTAATATTTAACCTTTCTCCACCATGTCGATGGCCAACTCTTATAGCCCGTTGTGAGCCCAAAACAGAATTGGGATTCACTACAATACTTTCCAATGCCTCTCTTTATCCCACTGGGCATGTTCTTGACATCAATCAAGTATCGATACCTCCAGGTCAGTGTCAAAATAAGGCGTAATCGGTCCAATCGAAGATCAAAGGAACTTAATCTTCAATAAATGGACATAATGGATAGTCATTTACCCGTAGCAGCTAACCAACCAGTTTTTAGGTCTGGTTGTTCTTCATGGCCACAACTGTTAAGATACGTTCTTCATGTTCAGTTTTTTTAACAGCTCCGATACTTCTATGACTTTGGTATATCTGTTTCTCAATCCATGCATTGCAACATCACATCACTGTTAACGCATTTACGCAAACTCTGTCGACAATTTCCCGAAAATAAATGCCGGCTTGTCGTAACCATATGATTTTGCCCCTTGCAAACTCACCAAATTGTTGAAAATTCGCAACTCGGGGTACGATATTTGCAAAATAATGAAAGAGATAAAACTAAAGCAAGGTAAAAATTTAACTTAAATTCAATATTACAAAAGTTTTTATTTTAAGTACAAAAAAATAGTGTATTCTTCAGTTGTTCAGAATCAAAACGTTATCACTAAACATCGAAGCCCTTTTCATTCATATTATTGTTCCTAGAAATTAAGTAACAGAAGGATATAATCACGATATAAATATAATATAAACATCTGATTACGTTGTTACCTGCACGACACGTGGTGATCATTTTTGTGGAAGGCTAGTTACATATTGTGGAGACCCAACTTCAGGTACCTGTTTATTTATTGCGATATTGCGAAAGCCTGATATATTCAGTTGTAATTTTAGATCTCCTCGCATTGCCATTTTTGTGTGTATTTAAACGTTTCAATTTTCAACTGATAGTACATAAAAAACGCATTCTCGCTAGTGACGATTTGTATAGTTTTTTCTTTTAAATCAGTGGCTCATATGGGATGCATTCTCGATAGTTATGATTTGTACAGTTTTCTATTTTAAGTCACTGGCGCATATAGAACGAACTTTCTGTGCTGAGTTCTACAGTTTTTTCCTTTAAATTAGTGACGCATATAGTATACATTGTTTCTATTTATTAAAGATTTGTAAAATGGCGCGAAGCCATTTGTAAATTACAGAAACGATTCGGAAAAATTGTGGATGATACAAGAGTAAACAAACAAAACATTAATATGAAATATATTAAGAAGTATACATGTTGATACTCACACTTACAAAATATACATCTCTAAGCTCTTTCCTCGGAAATACCAAATCCTGATCTGTATTTTCGTCTGAAATACCAAATGCTCCGATGTATAGTTGTCATCACAAATTAGTTTTTGCGATACCTACTGTTTGTCAAATATTCACCTAAACTTCTTAAGCATTACTGGTTGGTTCATAATCAAATTTGCGGGAAAAAAGAAAAATTCTCAGCCTTCTTCCGTTTATATTGTTTGTAATATAGTAATCCATTACGCTGACATATTATCCGTTTAATGTTTCATAAATCATTTTCAATGAAATGAAATACATTTAAAGTAAATGAACATAAATCTGTAACTTACGATACTTTATTTGTCTATGAAAGGCTTCAAATTATTTGTTAAATTAAATTAGAGAAGTTTCCAGAATTTCTAAATGTATTACGCAATCGTAAAATTAGAATCGCAAATGAAAGATACGAATGTTCTATTCAATATCTGTAAATTGGTTCTACTTTGTTCATCTGCTAATTCAAATAAAAAACATGCGGGGAATCAGTTTCTTTAAATTATCTGTGTAAATAATTCCAATAAAGATTTTCGAAAAATCGATTAACTTGCGATAGAATATATATATAGTACTATACAAAAATCAGGAGTGATAAAAATTACTGAATAAAAAAACAAAATTCATTGATTTTTTAATTTTTTTTTCCATTTTCTTAATAGCGTAATCGTGTATGAGTACACTAAAAGTACACAGACCCAAACAATTCATATACACATTAAAATGAAAGAATTTGGGTATTATTAAAAATGTAGATATTGTCTATAAAACTACACTGTTTCCTCGCACTCCTATGTGTATTAAAGCACTGTCCTACGAAATTATTAAAAAAAAATGTAGTCAGCATCTGCACCAAAATAATTAGTCTGAGATTGGTTTTTGAAAAAATGTTTTTGGCTATCCAAGAAATGTCCCACACCTAAAAAATATTATCCCTGAAAATAAAACTGTTAAATGCAAAACATTTTAGCTCTTATTTTAGATTATAAAAGTTTACGTTTCGGATTACTTCCTAATTCTATCCTCAAAACTAAAGATAAATTGTTTTGGTACAAAAAACTATGATTTTCCACCCCTGTATCAGATAAATCATATTTCTTTTGAAATAGTCAACAGATTTAAAAGGAAATAAAAACTGATAATAAAACCGGATGCCTTTAAACATGTTTATCTGTTAATACATGAGAAATGTTATCCTTTTATATAACCTACGTAGCTTAAAAGTTTTCAACAAAACACTACACTGGAGGTGCATATCACCAACCAAATTGGCATCATCTGGGGATGTTTAAACTAAACTTGAATTAACAATGTAGTGTATTTATAATCATGCGGAAATGGACATGTGACATTCCACTCATTATAGATGCATATCACATGCATATTTTTACTTTCTTATACCTATCAGGAAGTATAGTAATCGTGATCTTTTTCGATCTCGAGATTTTGATTGATTTATACGTTTTGAACCCTTCTGAATCCATTCTGACTATTTTCCGATTAATGTCTGTCGGTGCATGTGTGTGTGTGTGTGTGTATGTATCCGCGATAACTTAAAAAATACTAATGGAAGACTTTGGCAGTTAAGATAGTCAACAACATTTTAGGTGACACATTAAATTTGGTGAATGTGGTACCACCAGAGGAGACACAATGATTGAAAGAAAAAAAGAGGTACAATTTCGGGAAAAAATTTTTATTGCATTTCTGGACGAATCTCGACGAATTATAATGAAAAAACATAACTTTATGGAAAAAATTCTGTCTGCATGTCTGTAGTATCGCGATAGCAGCCACAGATTTTGAGAGAAAGCTTTCGAATTTGGTTCACATGTTCTAAAGGCCAAAGACGATGGTAAATTCGATAATAAGCAAATTTGGCCAGCTGACGGCCCACGGGACCCACACTTTTTTGTATTTGCCTTTACAAAAAAATATATTCTTGGTGAAAGATTATAAATCATGTATACTATATCAAGCTAATAAAATATATTTTCCAATTACTTATGGTAAATAAAGCTGATGCTTAAATTTTTTATACATTTGACTTCATAAAATGAGGTTAGGATAAATGTAACAAGTTGTCGTTTGAAATATCTAATTTAGTTACAAAAATGTCAATGTCAATAAGAAGAAATTTTTAAAGTATATGACATGAATTACTATTGTAAGTTCGAATGACGCTGATATTTAAATATTTAAAAATTGTTATGAAACATTTCAAGGTACGCAATTAAAATTTAATTGAGGTAAGTGAAGAATTAAATAGTGTGATTGTTTTACATCAGGATGATATATATTGGTATAAGAAAGTTACATGCTGACCACATCAGATATTTTACTACTGGTTTAACGAGAAATTACTTAAACTTTTTTATTTTAAGTAATACGCCCTCGTTGCTCTGTATATTTGTCTCAGTTTAAAGAAAATTTCTTTCTGAATTCAGCAATATGTAATACATATTTAATAAGATATTGGGGGTTTAAATTTAAAATAACACAAATATATCTATTAAAACAAAGTCATCTATAAAAACGAATAAAAACATTTAAATAATTTATTTATTTTGAAAATCAAAGTAATTCTGCATAAATTATTTACAAAAAATTTACGAAAATATTACCAGTTTGCTGCAAACAGAAATGAGAGCGTTTATTATATGGTTTTCCACATACTGATTTTAAAAAGTGACCTTTCGTACTGAAATGATCTGGCAGCTAGAGCGAATTTATTAATTATCGTATACCTAGATTGAAAAATCAATCACATAAGGCAACTTTCCTAATACAATGTATGGAAAACTGTATAATAACTAAAACAAAGACTTACCACAGCAATATTTTCAGAAATAACTAATGACGATATTAAATTAGAAATTCAACAAAAAAATGGATTTAATTAACAATCCCTTTATTTTATTCACAAGCCAAAAGGATTTGATCAAATGCCTTCGTCTGTGTTTGCAGCAAAATGGTAATGTTTTCGAACATTTGTTGTAAGTAAAACATACAGAATTACTTTAATTTTTTAAAGAAATAAATTATATGTTTTTATTTGTTTTCATAACAGAATATCTATAGTTTTCATGGATGACTTTGTGTTAAAAGATATGTTTGTTTGTTTTATTTTAAATTTTAACCCTAATATCTTATTACATATGAAAGATAATAATATATTTCTGAACTCAGAAAGAAATTTTCTTTAAACTGAGCTAAGTATTCAGGGTATCATATAAAATTCAAAAAAAAAAAAAAAATTTCCAGTTAATCCGAAAGTGAAAAATATGTACGTGATACGCATTTCTAATCAAGTGGAATTTCGTATATCCATTTCCGCATTAATATATAGTGAGCGTTTTTCAGTTTTTCGACAATAACTTTTTTATTTAACATTCAGTTGTTTCTGTCTTTTTGAATTCGGATTCCTCAAAATAAAATACATAAGCGTAGTTTTGGAATTTTGCTAGCTGAAAAATCAAGAAATGAAATCGAATGAAGCAATTAAAATGATCACACTATACAGGATATCCCAGCCATGATGTCACTCATGATTTTCTCGATAATTTTCAAGATAAACTCGTAGTTCAAAACATAATGTGATGTAGCTTTTTGAGGAATTTGATACCGCCAAGAAAGGAATAATTAAACATCCAACAACAGATTTTTTCAAAAAATGAAATATCTGATGTGGCCAGCACATAACTTTCTTATACAAGTATATATCATCCTGATGTAAAAAATCATTCTGTTTAATTCTTCACTTGCTTCAATTAAATTTTAATAACGTACTTTGAAATGTTCCTTTAAAATTTTTAAATAATTAATTGTCAGCGTCATTCAATACTATCAATAATAATTCATGTCATATGTTTTAATAATTTCTTCTTGTTGGCATTGATATTTCTGTAACTAAATTAGACATTTCAAATGTCAAACTGTTAAATTTATCCTAACCCCATTTTATGAGGTCAAATGTGTAACAAATTTCAGTTTACAACAACTTTAAGTTCTTGGAAAATATATTTTATTGGCTTTACATAGTAGTCTATATTTTTTTTGTAAAGACAAATACAAAAAAGCTTAGGTCCCGTTGACCTCCTTCAGCTGGACAAATTTGCTCATTACCGAATTTATCAGTGTCTTTGGCCTTTAGAATATATGTACCAAATTTGAAAGCTTCATCTCAAAAACTATCACGATACTACAGACATGCGGACAGAATTTTTTCATAGTTATGTTTTTTTATTATAATTCGTCGAAATTCGTCCAGAAATTGAATAAATATTTTTAATTTTTTCCCGAAATTGTACCTGTTTTTTTTTTAAATCATTATGTCTCGTCTGCTGGTACCACATTGACCAAATTTAATGTGTCACCTAAAATTTTGATAAAAATCTTAACTGCCAAATTTGGGAAGTCTCCCATTAGTATTTTTTAAGTTATCGCAGATACACACATACACACACACACATCCACACACGCACCGACAGACATCATTCGGAAAATAGTCAGAATGAATTCAGGAGGACTTAAACGTATATATCAATCAACATCTTGGGGTAAGAAAAATCACAATTACTATACTTCCTTATATTAGGTATAAGAAAATTAAAAATCATTCTATTTAATTCTTCACTTACCTCAATTACATTTTAATAGCGTACTTTGAAATGTTTCATTAAAATTTTTAAATAATTAATTTATCAGAGTCATTCGATACTCTCAATATTTTAATAATTTCTTCTTATTGACATTGACATTTTTATAACTAAATTAGACATTTAAAATGTCAAACTGTTAAATTTATCCTAACCACATTTTATGTACTCAAATATAAAAAAAGTTTGGGCGCCGTGGACCTCCTTTCAGCTGGCCAATTTTGCTCATCATCGAATTTATCATTGTCTTTGGCCTTTAAACATGTGTCGCGGACACACACACACGCACGCACGCACGCTCGCACGCACGTACGAACACACGCACGCACGCACGCACACACACACACATCATTCGGAAAATACCCAGAATGGATTCAGGAGGGTTCAAAACGTATATATCAATCAAAATCTCGAGGTCGAAAAAAATCACGAATATTATACCTTCTTATGTTAGGCATAAGAAAGTAAAAAGGCATATTATTATATATTTTTTATTATAGGGTCTTACTGGAACAAATTCCGTATATTCAGTTTTTTCATATCACTTACGGTTTGGCAGGAAATGGATTTTTCTTCCAAAAATGTTGAGGATTTCAATATATATTGGTGACATTCAATGGGACATTCAATTATCTATCAAAAATGCAACCACTTTTTTAATAGCTTTAACCGTTTTTGAAATATTAATAGACACTTTGCCGTTATCCTCATACCTATCAAACAGCATGCAGTTTAAGTGACGTCACGTGTAGCTATGGTCAAGGCACCTTGTGTTAGAAATATACCATTATTAGGGCCAAATTGTACTTGGCAAATGTTGAACTAAGACAATAACTTCAAAACTACACGTGATTTGCTTTATTATTGTTGTATGTTGAGGGAAAATTCATTTTCAGTCAAACCGGAAGTGATATAAAGAAAACTGCATATACGGAACTTGTTTCAGTAAAATACCCTATAACAAAAAATATAATAGTCTTAGCTGGGACACCCTGTACATAAGCAACTGTTATAACCTCTTTCTGCAAAGTCTCCTACTGGAGATGTGACATGGTGGGATATTTCAGAAGGGATATATGCAAAATCTGTTGATAGTGACTTTTCTGTTCAATTTGTTTCTTTATTATAAATAATTTTATACACACAATTTAATTTACATTAAAATTTCTATATTCACTCAACACTCAAACATACAGAAGCTTAATTGTGTTAATTATATAATAGCAGTTAATTAATAAAGGAGACTGCCTGTATTGTTAAACTGAATAATAATTAAAATAAATAATACCAAACCTAAAACAGAATATTAACTTGTTTCTAATTCGTGACAAAATTTTGTACTTACTGACCTCTGGTATATTTAGAAATCAAATAATAATAATTAGTTTTATAATAAAGTAGGGTATCATGGGCTGGATTATTTGTCAGACAAAGAACGGTTAACTTTAGGGTTTAGTTAGATAACATTTTATCAAATAATATAAGCGAACAATATATAATAATTTATACTATGTGACGAATTCCAAGTTTATAAAATTAATCAAATATTTTAAGTTGAGTCCATATATTATGGATATGTGATAATATTCATGTTATGAACAGAAAGTTTAATGTTTAGTTCTATTAATAATAAAAATAATTTACTGGTCTCGGCTGATCGTAACCAGTATGAATTACCTATTCTTTAGTTTGAAAACCCCACACCCATTTCTATTAAACCTATGAAGAATAGACGGCTAACTTTAGTTTAGTTGCCATAAACTACAAGATTTGAGAAACGTTCCTATAATAATAAATTTATTGGATATAATACGATAATATTAGAACAGGGAGTAGCATTAGATATTTTATATTTTCATATTCTCAGAGAATCGGAGAACTAAAAAAAAATTAATGGGAAAAGTTTAATCCCTTTGGAGAGTTCAATATTTTTATACTTACTTTTGAACAGTCTTGCTTCATATTTATTATGTACATGTATTGGAAATGAAATTTTCTTTATAACATAATTGAATGTCATAAATGAAAAAGTGTATTTTTAGTTAAATTTAAGAGTTATTGGTCATATAAACAGTTGGCATAGAGTCTTCGTTTTCAAGCTGCACTTATAATAATAGGATTCTTGGGTCAAACTATTATAAGTGACGTTAAGTGACGTTATTTATTTATTTGACGATTATGATTATGTTGACTGAAAACCAAAGACCAAGATTTCCTAATCTAATATTTTATTACTTTTTATTACTTTATATTTAAACAAAAATAATTTTTTACCTTTTAAATAATATATTTATTCCTCATTTTGTTACTTATAACGTTGTATATTTATATAACTTTTTAATTTAAATTTTTTCAATTTTTGAATTATTGTTATCTATAAAATAAAAAAAGAGTCATACTGTGTGTTTAAATGTTTTACATCTTTATTTATTTGAATCTATACATAATTTATGTTATATGTTGTAGTCCTGAGGAAGACAATAAATTTTGTCGAAACGTCGACTAAATGAGAATTTGAGGTTTTCTTTACTAATTTTATCCAAATCGACTAATAAAACTACATTAAGAGATTGTGGATACGAAACTCCTTAGCTAAAAATAAATTTTAGTCTTTTGAACAAATGAAGATATTGAAACGAAATTTTGTGTGTATGTACAATACATGAGTAAATGACATTTAACGTGAAAAAATTAATCCCCAACTTTAACCAGTGACAGAATTATGGCACGCCACTGAAGAAAAATTTTGAAATGCAAATTTAATTTTGAACAAAAATGAACTCGTGCCTTTTTTTCGTAGCTTTTACCGTTGTAAAGTTAAATCGTAGTAACTTATTGTTCAATTAAATGGGCCAATAATTTTATGTTATAAAAACAAGTTGGCACGTGTCAAGCGGTATTTAGATTATTAGTGTCATTTTAACTTTGTTGATGTAATTTGTCGATTTATATTTAAAAACGTGTTTACTCTTTATTTTTAACCTAATCATGGTGGTGGAAGGAGGCTGATTATAAGAACGGTTCGACAGGAGGAAACCATACTTGAAACAGTTGCAGCAAATCATAGTATTAGCACAAGAAGAATTGCAGCAACGAAATATGTGAATCACATGACGGTTCATCGTGTTTTAAAAAGCAATATGTTAATAATAAAAACAATTTATTGCCCAAGTTACATAAAATATGTATTTAAGGTTGTCAGTTAATCATCATGTGTACAATAATTATTATGTCTATAAATAAATTATTGGATATCACAAAAGCATTCTCTCAAACCTAACATGATAATAATAATAAATTCCTATAGTTTTTTATAGTTCTTGATTTGGTGTTTTGTTCTTTGCTTAGACATTTCAAAGCATACTGCTGACAAAAATATTAAATCTTCATTGTGACATCTCGAACTTCAAACTGTAGTCCAATTATGGATCGATTTTAAATTTTACAATTGTGAATGAAAGCTAATTTAAAGCTCTACTGAAAGCATGTACGAAATGTACAGGGCACCATTTAAAAAGGTGAGTTTTGACAGTTTATTTTTTATAAGAGTTTTGGCAATTTATTTTTTATAAAATATTTATTTTAAAAAACCTAAAATTAATCAAATTGGCAAAAACGTCATTTATTTTGGGTGAAAAATGTTTAAAAATACCTTTCGGTTACAACCTATTTACTAGGTATTACAAACTTTAATAATATGCTTTTCATGACCACTTAGTATTACATACAACGCCACTTTTCAAGGTCATTTCTGATTAGATTTTAATTTTGAAAAAGCCATTATAACAGTAATTCAATCAATCGGAAAAATATACATGCCAATTAAAATAAAAGAGTTACTAGTACTTCCAGCTAAACAGGAAGTATGTTTTTGGGTCTGATTAGGTAAAAAAATGTGTTCTTATGCCTAATATCTTGTACCCTAACTTCAAATTTTTATCTTGAAAAAATAAAGAAAAAATAGGACTGGTATCTGGTCTCGTGGGCACTTGGTATATAAGAGAGATGAACACTGGATGACATTAGGGGCTATAACTCTTAATATTTGGCTACTTTTAAGAAAATTATGAAAGACCTGTTAAGAAACAATACCAGTGTTTCCAATGGTAGTTACATTTAGGGTACATTAGTTTTAGTAAGTAGAAGAAGAAGAGTTAAGTTTTGACAGATGGATTGTAATGGCGTTATAGAAAATATAAGTTGTTTTAGTGAAATAATAAAGGAATAAAGAGAATTAAGAGTGTTATTAGTATTGAAAGTATCTACATAAAATATAAATTCAACAAGACCCACCTTAAAATTCTTTAAGGAACCTAAGTTTGAATTTTTCGTACTCACTGCTGAAACATCCTGTATATGTTTCATAATGAGGTGATACCAAAATTTTGTATTTTGTTGTATATCGGTGGCAGCGTTTTTTTCAGCAACTTAAGCCACATCTAGGACTTTTCTTAGTTTGTGGGATATATAAATTGAAGGGTACAGGAATAAAACATGGAATGTCCGTTTTAGACAGTTTTGTGACATATAGCGCAATCTGCAGTATTATTTCAGCACTTTTACGCATCCAAATATCAAGGTTTAAAACTGGAAGGGTCCTATACTTTTCTACAGTAAAAGATTTGCTGAACATTCATAAAAGTGGGAATGTTCACGCGTATAAGCCATAAAACAAGGAATGTCCACAATAGTGGATTTTTGAAGTTCTGTGGTTATTATTGAAATTTAGTGGCAGTTGGTTGTTGTTATTCGTCTATAACAGTATATAGAGGTTATATTAGAGTGTGAAAATGGAAACAGAAAATAATAAAGTGCAGCACAGTGCAAAGAAGACAAGAAAGGCGGGCAGAATGCAGGAAGGCATGAAGAAAATTCGATTAGCGTTTCACGAAGAAAGTAATCCATGCTTTTGTAAGAGATTAAAATGTTTTGAGATGATAAACAAAGTTATTTCGTCTCATTTCAATAATCTGCGTACTAATAATAAACAAAACAGTTATCTTTGTGGTTTAATCTCAATCACAGTCAAATCGCAGAAATCGAAAACCTGAGCCAGAAGCGACATTCCATGATAGCGTTTTTTCATACAGAGTTAGAGTAATAAGAAACAAAACAATAAAAGAAATACCGATTTGTTTTAAGGCATTTCTAAGCATACACGGAATAACAAAAGGAAAATTGCTACATTTACAAACATTTCTTAAAAACAAAGAAGATCAGAGGGAAAAACACATGTCTTTAGTTAAAAAACTTCCGATTGTGACGTATGAACATGTTTTTAATCACATAAAATCTTTCAAAGGAAGACTGTCGCATTACAGTCTGCACGATTCAAAAAAGCTATATCTCCCTGAAGACTTGAATATTAAAAAGATATTTCGTCTTTTCAAGAAAAATTTCCTGATATTGTAGTCTCGTATGAAACGTATCGTAATATTTTCAACACAAAATTTAATAAAGTTTTGGTTATCCCCTCAGCGGCACTTGCAGCATTTGTGATAAATTTACTGCTGGAATTAACAGACTAAAAATACAAGAAAATTCCAAAGCGACAATCAGGAAGCTACAAATTGAAAATGAACTGCATCTAAGGAAGGCGCAGACTTTTTATGACCGACAGAGGTCTTCAAAGTAAAAGGCAAGAACTACCAATACTTTTCCAGCTATTGCAATGGACTACCAAAAGAATGTTTATCTAACAAATGTACCGACAAATGACGTTTATTACCTCCGACAGCTATCAATGTATAGTTTTAATATACACATTCTATCTACTGGGACATAATTCTTCTACACATATCCCGAATTTCTTGCTAACAAAGGAAGTGAAGTTTGTTCTTTTTTTGTTTGATTTTATTATGAATCACGTTGGCCAAGGCATCAGACCGATTCTGCATCGGGGGGGGGCAGAACAAAAATTTTACTATGTTCCGACTCATGCATTTTTTAGTACACACCGTAAAAATATTGGATTTCATCCATATTACATTCCCCGTTAGAGGACATTCGTACCTAGAGTGTGATAAAAACATTGGGTTAGTGAATTTAAAAACCAGAATGGAGTTACCATTTGATTGGTATGATTTGTTAAAAAATTCATGAAAAAATCCAACTCCATTTACTGTGATTGAAGTGGACCAGAACATGGTCAAGGAGTAGACAAAATTTGTCAAAAGCAAATTTGTTGGAAAGTGTCCTTTTCAAATACAATAAGTAAAGGAACTTTATTGTTCCAAAGAACACCCACGTTTGGTTTTTTATCGTAAACTTACAAGGTCATTTTCTATAGCTCCGTAGTTAAAGATTCAAGAAAATTCAGGAATTCCTTTATTCAGCGCAAATGAATTGAGCTTCATTCACAAAAATACATATAGTTTTATTATCACCTTTGGCTTTTACCATATCTCTTTAAAAGTAATACGTTTAATATTTTGCTTCCTTGTTTCAGAACATCTCCCAATAAAAGAAGACAAATATTTAAATTTAATGAAGCTCAAGGAATTCTGTGAAAATTCTGAGGCTTTTGCTTTTTACAACGAGCTACTACATGAGGGACAGCCTTCTAAAAATTAACGTTCCCTAAAGGATATTACCTGTTTTGTTCCTGTTTAAACCGCAGTGACCTCTTATTACTATTTTTTTTACTAATAACTGTTTATTTTTGTAGTTGATGTTTATTAAAGAATAAAATGTTTTACTTCTGGCTACTTTTTATGCAAGTTTGCATTTTTTTAGAACTATAATGTATGCAGTTATAAAAGAATAAAGTAAACAATATGGTTTTTCTCAGTTACGATATTTTGTGACATTCCTTGTTTTATTCCTGTACCCTTCAATTGTATATTATAAAAATTTAGTTAAAACCCAACCAAGTAGCTAAAAGTTGTATATTTTGATTCACCTTATAAAACCATTACAGTGATTATACTTGTATCGATAATAGAAGTTTGTAATCAAATTAATTAATCTCAGTGGAAGAGGCCTTGTCCTCGTAATACTCCGACATGACCAACAGCAATCCTATGAGACTAATACAGGGAAAACGCATATAGGCCAATGCTATAACTTTGAGTTTCGTGACGGAAAAAACAGTGAGTGCGAGTATATTTTCATCTTTGACATAATTAGTTTATGACCGAATGTGGGCCATTGTTTTTATCATCATATAAGGTCGATGATATGTGACAGAACGACGTAAACAATAACAATGGCGACAAAACTATTGATTTAGAATGATCAACAGTTGCGGGAAAAATATATTTATTCTAATACTGTTTATATTTGAAACTTACGAAGGGTCAAGTATGCAATATTCCTTACTACAATGTTATTCTATTTATAGTCGTGAAGTAAAAACATGTAAAAACATAACAAAATCGATATAAATAAGTTAAATCCATATTTAAGTAGAACAACCCACACGTATTCGAATATAATCGTACAATGCAAATTACAGCATAAATATTAATAGAATTGTGAAAAATTTTTCAAACAAAACATTTTAATGCAAAATTGTATTTTTATAAATCTCAAATGATTTTCCAAAAGTGCACACTACGGATATGAATAAGCATTTTTTATCTTTACGGATCACAATATATTTTTATTATGTTGGAAAATGTTTGAGGAAAATTGATTTTAAATATATTAACGAGGAAAATTTTACAAGCGATATAAATAAAAATAAAATAAAAGTCGATTAGATGTAGTGAGAGAAATAAAGAATTGCAAAAAAAGGAAAATGCTAACAAGGAATTCATTAGTTTGAATTTAAACTGGCGAGTTAACTTTTGCTATGACCGTTTAAAATAGTTAAATTATACAAAGTGTCCGTATTAAATGAAAGAGGATGGGTCACAATTTTAATTATGATAGCATACGGGATAGGAAAAGGACACAAAAAGAAATTTTCACTTTGTTTAACGAACATTAGCCCAATAGAGTTCATTATACAATATTCTGTACGTAGAGTACCTAGTTAATATAATAAAGAAAATGTTAAAAATGCTCCAAAGACAGAATTTAGTGACAAGAGCAGAAAAGGATCTCGATTTGTTAACATTACGAGAAACGCCTCAAGTCCCAGCGTAAAACTTGAAAGATGATATATATCCTAATTATCTAAGAATTGAACATTTTCGTCCCTATAAAGTGTATTTAGTCCAGGAATTAGACGATGATGATTTCGATAAATTATAATTTTGCGATCTAATATTGAAAAGTTGTAATTATGATAAAAATGTTGGTGGTCATATACTGCCGTCATAAGTAAAAACGCAGTATCTACAGAAAATTTTAAAATTGAGGTTATGTGCTTATATGGTCAACACGTGTCCAAGAAAGCGATTTTTGATGTTAAAACACAGCATATCTCTAAATTAATTGAAATAAACCATAATTTTATAACACAGTATCTACAAATTATGAAGCTTTTTGAAGTAAGAATGCAGTATCTACGTATAATAAGCTAAAACGCAGTATAGATACTACGTTCTTGCTTAGAAAGTATATACTGTATTTTAACTTCAAAATACCGTCATCTTGTATACAGATACTGTATTTAACTATATAATAATATGACCGTTTATTTTCGTAAATATCAGTTTTTGTTTATAGCCAGTTAGGTATTTGTTTACTTATAAATCAGTTAGTAGCAATATTTTGTCCATCTTTAATGAAAGTTGAAAAACATTATTATTCATCTATAAAATAACTAATGTGCGTTTAACTAATAATAGTTTATATAGGGAACGTGAGCTGGGTTTAGACCGTCGCGCGCGTCGTGAGACAGGGTTAGTTTTACCCTACTGATGACTCGTCGTTGCGATAGTAATCCTGCTCAGTACGAGAGGAACCGCAGGTTCGGACATTTGGTTCACGCACTCGCTCGAGCGGGCAGTGGTGCGAGGCTACGATCCGTGGGATTATGCCTGAACGCCTCTAAGGCCGTATCCTTTCTAGTCAAAGGTGGCAACGATATCTCTTGGAGTTCGAGAGTCGAAAGGCTCAAAATAATGTGACTTTACTAGGCGATCGCGGCTCGCCGCGGTCGTCGCACTAGCCCTATTTGCCTTCTCGAGATCGACGGTCGGCGGTGGGATCGATCCTTGCCATGTCCGACCTGATCAGTCATGACGGCCGATCATGGGTCGCACAAAGTTTCGATGTTGGAACTCGGAATTGTCTATAGACGACTTATGTACCTGGCAGGGTGTTGTACTCCGGTAGAACAGTTTCCACGCTGCGATCTGTTGAGACTCAGCCCTTGGCTTGGGGATTCGTCTTGGCGGCGAGACGAGACCCCGTCATCGTACCCAGCAGCATTCGTTAAAATTAAATAAAACTCGAAGAAATAACAATAATACTAATAAACCATACATCAAAGATATTGTGTATATGATAGCACAGAGAGGTTCCGAAACAATAAAATATAAAATCTCTTTTTGAGGGAGAAATATATGAATTAGATTTTTCTGAAAAAAACATCAGTAAAGAGCATTTACCACATTCCAGATGTGTTACAAAAAGCCAATTGGAATTGAACAAAGTGTCAAGTCAGACTTATTAAAAAACGTTGTGCCATTAATGCCTAAAAACCGTAGGAAGTTTTTGGGAGACCTTCCTGTGATCTAAACTAGTTACTTTTAGTTGGTTTTACTGTAATTAATATTGTACTTAATATTTGGTTTTTATTCACTGTTTTTCATATTCTATTTTTCTGTTTTATAATAAATTGAATAAAAATACATACCTATATAAATAATAAAGGTTTGGTGTTCTCCATTTTTTTCCTAAAAAAATTATTTTTTTACATAATAGATACTATTGTTTAAAAAAATGTCCTTTTGTATTGCAAGATGTTATATACTGCATATTAGTTTATAGTAATGGATGGTTCAGTTGATGATAGAAAGCAGTATAATTCATCAGAAATTGCTGGATACTGGGTTTTAACTTCAACATTAGTTTATAAATAGGTGGTTCTGTTTGATGATAGAAAGCAGTATAATCATAAATTGTTGGATACTGCGTTTTAACTTCAACATTTACCCTTTTTCTTAAAACTGTTTTAAAGTATCTGATTTTTTTACGAAAAAATAAAACAATATCGAAACATTTCTAGTTTTATCGGAAAAATTGGAAAATTTTACTTTTAATCAAAGAGCTACATTTTAATTTAATCCAAGTTAATGTACGAAAACTTGACTCTGCAGCGTTTCCCTTTTTTCCTGAAAAGTTTGCAATTATGCAGTTACTGCACTTTTACTTATGACGGCAGTACACTATTCTCCGATAAAACAATCTGTTGCCTTCGTTACAGTAAACGGACATAATTTCCGATATTGGTCGAGAAATACCAAGGTATTACTAGGCGTCATATCATTAAGTCGTTCTTTATGGATGGAGATTTAGCTGCTCAAAAAATATCTGTAATTCTTACAAAACAACGTGATACCTGAATGTGCTATTTTATTATCTAATGGAATTAATCTATTTCCAAATAATATGTGGTTTCAGCAAGAAGGTGGCCCCACACTATTGGAAATCAAGTCAGGGAATATATGATAAATAGATGGATCGGCAGGCGAAAATCCATAGAGTGGCCTGCTAGATCGCCCGATCTAACGCCACTCGATTTCTTTTTATGGGAAAATCTCAAGGTATAGGCCAAAGAACTTAGAGGATTTGAAAGCTCAAATAAGAGTCGAGTAGCAAATACCGTACACAACTTAAGAAGCTTTTACGATCGATTGGCACATTATGTTGCCTGTAAAGCGTTACCTTAATTAATGAATTTAAAATTAATTTTTTTAAAAATGTTCCAATACAGTAATACATTAAATCAAAATGTTTAGTGATCCGTAATGACAAAAAGTACTTATTTTAAATTAAAAAAAAACAGGTTGCTATTTGAAAAGTATGTACAAATATTGTCATAGAAACAACCAAATCTCCACAACAATGCCTAAGAGCAGATTGTCGTACAGTATGTCCCTGGTTGAACCTTCAACATCAACAACTACAAGTAATCTCAATGAGGTGTAGAATAGTGGCAGAATTGTCTCGTCACTGATGATTGTCGATTCATTTTCATCAGTCTGATGGTCGTGTGATAGTTTATAGTGAGATAAGGGAAAGATATCATGAGGAGAATACGAACTTAAGCGTAGCTTTCGGTGGAGGTAGTGTAACAGTTTGGGGAGAAATTAGCAGTCATAGACATACAGAGCACATAGCATAGCAAAATGAAAAATAAACTCTACCAGGTACTAAAGATTTGTGTATCCTGTAATTTACGGTACTTTGGGCTGAGAATTACTGTGAAGGATTTAATTTTATCAATGAAAAAGACAGTTCACATGGAGACTGTGTAGTAACTGGAGTTTTGATATGGAATCATATCAAAACGATAAATTGAACAGCTCGATCTGCAGATTTGAATCTAATCGAGCAAGTCTGAAGTCGACCTATGGGAACGTTATCGACAATATGCCCAGACGGTGTCAAATGGTGAAGTGGTAAATGCTAGAAGTGGTCCCACAAAATGCTGATTACATAACTATTAACGTAGTGTGGTATAGTGTAGAAGTTTAATGTAAAGTAGATAAGTGTCACACCAGCCACGGTAGCACAATTGGCTAGTTTGCGCTATGTGATAAGTTTACATTAGTCACTGTCTATGAACTCTTAAGTTTGATTCTAAGCACCGGCAGAAGGAATGGTTGTGCGTCATCATTTTTTTTGAAGGATAGCCTCCTACATTAGAATCTGGAATTTGTCTAATTAATGTAGTGCGTTCTATGTTTCTATGTATACCACCGGGTCGTCAACTGGAGATGACATAGGTAATTTTCAATATTCTTTTTATCAAAAATATCTTTCGCCGGTTAGCGGCCATGAATACGCCGAAAATCATCTTTCAGCATCTACAGATATAATAGGGCACATTTAAAGTAAGTAAAATATTAAAAAATCACGTGTACGTTGGGTAATTAAAAGTCTACTTTTCTTGTAAAAATATCCACAACATGTGAGAGAGAATAATAAGCCCTGAATTGTCATGTAAAACTGTCAATTTGTGCTGCACTCGTTCAGTACATCTACGACAAAAAACTCTTCTGCTGTTTTTCTCCGCTCAAAACTACGGATATCTAAAGGAATTCTTGAAAAATTCCCGTGAATGTAAGCAAGATGTTCTTGAATTTGAGGATCAATGAAAGCTTGCTGAGCACGAAAAATTGCACTGCATCGTTAGTATTTTATTGTTGTACTACTGTTTTACCTTTCAAAATTTATGTAATAGTAAGATGCAACCTGTATCCAAATGTCCCACCCCTCGTCAAAATGTACTCTTGCATGCCATACTCAGTACTACTCTGGCACCACGCTGTTCGTGTCTCTGCTGGAAGACCGGATCAACAGACCTCAGTGTCCTAGCATACAAGATACGTGTGAATATCTTGTAGCAGAAGTTGAGGCAAGTGATCGGCCTATTATTCCTCGGGTCGGAAAGATCCCCCTTTTTGGGGATAAGCACAGTACGTCCCTCGACGATCTAGTCCGGAATCTACGGCCCCTCCTTCAACCATGAATTGAAAACTACCGCCAGATGGCGATGAGTGGAAGGAAATTTCTTCCACCACCAGTTGTTAATGCCGTCTGGACCCAGGGCAGCAAGGTTCTTTGTACCAAAAAGTGCTTGTTGAACTTCTTCCGTACTGATTGTCGGGCATACTTCTTCTGGCTCTTCAAAATGTCCATGGCACAGAGCCTCGAGGAGTGCAATTGCTGGAGTGTCTCTATTGAATGGACGCGTCGTTTCGTAGATTCCTCTCCGGAAGGTTTCGACATCTTCTACAGTCGGATTATCTACCACACGCTGTGAATCTTGAAAGAGGCGGGAAGGACTCGTACAGAACAAATTGTTTTGCTAAATACGCCTCACCCGTCTCATCAGCGTTTTCTTTATTACCATGAACGCTCGGATCCTATCTAGACAGTACTGCTTGATGGTAAGCATCACTGTCAGATTTAGAATATGATGTTGACGTCTTAATCGGACGGCTATGCGTCGGATTCTGGGAGAGAATACTCTACCACTCGTCTTGTATTCCACCACACTCTGGATCCGAGGAGCGTGTTGTCTGGCCGACCGTATCTTGCCGTTGATCTTTTGTACACGCCGTTTGGCTTTCTCAACTCCGTGATTGGTTGACCTCTCACGGGGGACGAGTTGCTTCGCGACGTTGTACACGGCACAGTTGATTTGCCAGATGTATGCATTTCTGGAAGTTACTCATCGATGACCGCGTCCATTCTAGCCAGATTTTGTGGCTTTAGGTTAACCCTGGTGTTAAGGCTAACCCTCGTCCTTCACTCTACATCAGTGAACTCTACAGGATGTTCCCCATCAACTGCTAATTGCTGCGGTGGGACTACGGCTGGTAGTTCTTCCAGCTGACGGGGTGCCTTTACGTAACCTGTCCAGAGCAAAAGGGATACTTGATCTCTCAAATGTTGCTGAGAGAGGGCGTGGTGTTCTGGGGGCATGATACACCAGGCATCATGTAACCCCGCCATTTATCCCCTGCGTTCAGGTTCACTGCTGTCGTAGCAGGTCAGCAAGTAATCCCTTAGTTCCCTCGTCCACTTAAAGCGTCCATGTCCATTGCGTATATTGTCATAATTGAGACCTTTCGGTGGGGCTCCTCCAACCTGTCTCTGAACCCCAACCGGTTGGAGAAGATCGTGAGGAGACTTTCCTCTTCGTGTTGTTGGAACCAGAGTAGTTGGGGTATCAGGGTGGTTAGCCCTAATGCCCCACGATCAACATTAGTCAGACAGAGATTCCTTAGTCTATATGACAAGTCTTTCTCTGTCTGTCCAGGGTGCATCGCGCGGAGGTTGCCGGTCCTTTGCACCCCTTATTACTATTTTTTTTTTTTCGGTTTTCCGATGCCGGCCAGTCCTCCCGTGGCCTCCGACGCCTCACAGGAGTCGAGCCGGCGCATCAACTACAGCCACTCCCCACATCCCGCAGGGTTAGTGACTGTAGATACCAGAATCATGTGCCCTAAGCAGACGGAGCTCGTACCGGAAATCGCGATATTTAGTCCGTTTCTCCTCCTCTGCCAAGGTGATGTTTTTCTCCGCAGGTGCCGAGAACTCGATGACATACATCACATTGAGTTGATGGTCGAGGAGGACTATGTCAGGCTTGTTGGCTTGGATTAGCTTGACAGTCGGGAACGAGTAGTTCCAGTAAATCCGGCATTTCTCGTTCTCGACAACGGACTCAATATCTCCGGGGACGTAAGGCAGCACTGGTGTCTAGTCTACCCCGTACGAGTGCCTTAGATGGTTGTATAGCACTCGTAACGCCGCGTTATGCCGGTGGATGTAGGCCGAAATAGCATATATGGGGCATGCAGATAGTAAGTGCATGAGCGATTGCGGCGCCTGATGGCAGGTTCTGCAGTTGATATCAGAAACCTCTACACGCCACACGCGGCTACGGTAGACCAAGGTGTTGATAACACCATCTTGGCAGGCCATAATGAATCCCTCGGTCTCCGACTTAAGCCCGGCCGACCTTAGAAAGGCGAAGGTCAGCCTGGTCGATAAACCCAGTGTTTCTATGTTCTTATAGAAGACACCATGCTGGGTTTATCGACGTGCTGCCGAAACAGAGTTTCCTGTTCGGCAGCTCTGATTCGGGCTTTCAGTCGATTTGGCTGAAATTCGGTGACTGACTCAACATCAGCACCTCGCCGGCCTCCTCGCCTGATGTCAAATGCGAGACCGAGTTCATCTGCGGCTCTTTTTGCTACCTTGAACAATCCTGCTCCCACTCCTACAGTTTCGTGATGTTTCAAAAAACCGCAAGAGGAGATATGAACTCCTGAAGATGTTACATGCCATACTCAGTATTACTCTGCCATGCGTACACTCCAGGCTCAAGAGTCCTCGGCCCCCTCGTTGACGTTGTAGGTACACACGAGGAACGGACGATCTAGGATGAATACTTCTGTGAATATTCATCATCTTGCGGGTATCTCTGTCTAATTGTCGCAGCTCATCTACTGTCCACTTTACTACTCCGACGGAGTAGAGCAGAACCGGAACGGTAAGCATATTTGTTGCAGACACCTTGTTCTTCCCCGAAAGTTCGGAAGACCAAATCTTTCGGAGGCGGTGTCTGTACTTACCGCGGAGAGACTCCTTTATTTCTGTTACATCCTGGATATGCCTTTGTTGCACACCCAGGTATGTATTGGTCTCTCCGGCATCTAGATGTCTTAGGATGCTTTCGTCTGCGAGCTGCGCATCTTTAGGGAATTCCTCGCATCGTCCTCTCTTGAGGTGGACGACTGCACATTTGTCCAACCCGAACTCCATGCCAATTGCCCGCGTATATTCGAAGAATATACGCGGGCAAGACCATCCTAAGAGCGTTTTGTAGTTTGCGCTCTCCGGAGGCATAAAGTTTAAGGTCATCCATATAAAATAGATGGGTAACCTTATGCCTCCGGTCGCTGGGTGGCCCACATTGATATCCGCGGGTTTGGCGGAGCCCAACAGACAACGGCAGCAGTGAGATGCAGAAGAGGAGAGGACTCAGGGAGGGTCCTAAATGCCACCTGCTCTGTCGTGACCCGCTGTGCACCTGATGTTATGGTGAAGCGGGTCTTCCAGAGCGGCAGCAGCTATTCTATGCATCTCACTAGTGGTGCTGGTATCGCAAAACATTCGGGCAAGTATAACAATAGCTCATGAGCTATTGTTATACTTGTGATGTTGTATCAAATACCTTGTGGTAATCAATCCAGGCCATCGATAGATTCCGCTTGTATTGCACAGAATCCTGTGTAATACAGCGGTCTATCAGCAGGCTGTCCTTGCAACCTGCCATGCCCTTCTTGGCACCACGCTGTTCGTGTATCTGCTGGAAGACCGGATCAACAAACCTCAGTGTCCTAGCATACAAGATACGTGTAAATATCTTGTAGCAGTAGCTGAGGCAAGTGATCGGCCTATAATTCCTCGGGTCGGAAAGATCCCCCTTTTTGGGGATAAGCACAGTACGTCCCTCGACGAACCAGTCCGGAATCTGCTTCCCCTCGTTCAACCATGAGTTGAAAACTCGCGCCAGACGGCGGTGAGTGGAAGGAAATTTCTTCCACCACCAGTTGTTAATGCCGTCTGGGCCCGGGGCAGCGATGTTCTTGGTACCAACAAGTGCTTGTTGGACTTTCTCCGTACTGATTGCCGGGCACACTTCTTCTGGCCCTTCAAGATGTCTGTGACACAGAGTCTCAAAGTGTGGGAAGGATTCGTACGGAACAAATTGTTTTGTTCCATACTCCTCACCCGCCTCTTCAATGTTTTCTTTATCGCCATGAGCGCTCGGATCCTAGACAGTGCCGCTTGATGCTAGGCATCACTGTCAGATTTAGAGTATGGTGTTGACGTCTTAATCCGGCTGCTATGCGCCGGATTCTGGGAGTAAAAACTCTACCAGTCGTCTTACATTCCACCACACTCTCTCGATTTTTTGTACACGCCGCTTGGCTTTCTAGACACCGTGATTGGTTGACCTATCACGGGGGACGAGTTGCTTCGCGGCGTTGTACACGGCAAAGTTGATATGCCAGATGTCTGCATCTTCCGGAATTTCCTCATCGATGACCGCGTCCATTCTAGCCAGGTCTTGTGGCTTTAGATTAGCCCTGGTGTTAAGGCTAACCCTCGCCCTTAAGTCTACACCGGTGAACTCTAAAGGATGTTCCCCGTCAGCTGGTACTTGCCGCGGTGAGACTGCGACTGGCAGTTCTTCCAGCTGACGGGGTGCCCTTACGTAACCTGTCCTGAGCAGAATGGATACTTGATCTCTCAGATGTTGTTGAGAGAAGGCGCGATGCTCTGGATGCATTTCGCACCAAAGTGCATGCGTTCGCGCCATGTATCCCCTTCGCTCAGGTTCGCTACTCTCGCGGCAGGTCAGCAAGTCATCCCGAAGTTCCCTCGTCCACTTAAAGCGTCCATGTTCATTGCCTGGGTTATCAACGTTGAGACCATCCGGTAAGGCCCTCCTACCTGGCTCTGACCCCTATCCGCTTGGGGACGATTGTGAGGGGCCCTTCTTAGATTATAAGGAACCCAAGCATTAAAGGTAGCAGGGTGGTTAGCCCTGGTACCCTGGCCGGCATTTTTATTATTAATAAAATAATTATTGGGTATTACAAAAGCATTTTTCCAAACCTAACATGATAATAATAATAAATACCTATAGATTTTTAAAAACAATTCACGTTGTACACAAAATCCGTCTCTGGAATAGCAACCTGGTGTTCGAGCTCTAGTAATGAATTTGTTATAAAAACGAAAAAAACAAGAAGGAAAAAGAAGAAAAAGTAAACAAATATATTGCTTACGGACAAACAAAAAATACGTTAAATATTTTGCGAGATAAATCGAGAAAATATGGTTGACAAAAAGAAATATTTTTAACGAAATGCTGTGGACTGATATGCTAGAAATATTTGAATTACTTGACAACAGATAAATGCCGGGATAATAATAACAACCATTACCGCTATGTGTATACATGAGTGTAATATTAAACCAAAAGTTTAGCACAGAGTACTATGGGTCTGATGATTTCAAAACAGTAGAAAATCAACAGCAGAATTATGTATTTCCTTTGATCGTTTGAATATCTGCAACGTTTAAAAATCCTTCAAAAAAAGAACAATAATAGTTGTTATTATAAAAGGTCGTAGGTAATGTTTTACAGATGGAGAAAATGAAAAGTTCTTTATTCAATTATTGGCGTTGATTTTTTAATAAAGCTAATAAACATATACTGGAAGTATACTGTATATAAAAAGGAGAAGATGGACTGTAATGGATAGGATGCTGCGACTTTAATTGCGATGGATTCTATGAAGGAATTCCCCAAGACGTCGCTGAGAAAAAAGAGTTTATTAACTTGGAATTATGAGTGAAATTATTCCAAAAGTAATTTATAAGCCCGATAGGATTCGTCCATTTGATCCAAAATTCAATCACACTTTGGAAAAGAACGACGATGCAAATCTTGATGGACATTTTGTTGATTATTTAGTTCTTTTTTTTTTTGTTTTTTTGATAAACCAACTTTTTGTATTAATCAAACAGTTAGTGCATAAAATTGTAGGTATTGGAACCACACAAATCTGAAATTCTGTATCCGTAGTAGAAGACAATATTTAAAAAAGTTAATATTTGGTGAGTTGGCATCTCATACATAGATTGATTGGACCTTATTTTTTTAGCAGAATTTGAGTCAACATTTTCATTTAGAAATGCTGAATACTCTTCTCTTGCTTAGTTGAACAATATATCTCAAGATGTTTGAAGAAAGTTGTACTTTCAACAAGATGGCTGTCCTCCATCTCATTCCTTTCTCGTTGTTTGTGAGTGGTTCAGTAATCAATTTCCTAATAAATGAAACGGCAGATATGGGTCAATATCTTGGCCATCTATTAGTTCTTATTTCAGTATGAACTTTTATTTGTGGGGATATCTAAAAAAAAATAGTATTTATGTAAACGAAAGACTGGATCCCTTAAGAAATAAGATAAGAGAAGCAATTGCAGTTATACCATTTCCCCACATTCAAAACAGTTACCAGGAATTGAGAGCTCGAGTTGAACTGCGTGTAGAAGTTGGTGGAGCTACTTTTGAACAGAGTTTTATTTTTTTGCCTTCTATTTGATTTAATTAGGAATTGTTATTTCCTTTTAATAAAAATTTAAAATGTTGTGTAACATTTCATTAAAAGTTTCCGTCTATTGCTATCGCCCCAGAATAGCTATTCACATAAAAAAAACCAGAAAGTGATTCTTTACTAGGCGAGCTGGAAGAGGGCGAACCCAGTAAAGACACTTTCCAGGTGTCTTGCGTACAATATTTGCCCTGCAACCGTTCTTGTTAGTCTCAAAAAACTTGTTAACTTAAAATCTTTTGCAGACAAAATAAATATAAAATTCAATGTCAATGTCAGACGCTGTTGTCCTACAGTGCTTAATTATGTATCTACCCTGCTGCTGTCAACCAAAAGTGACACATGGGATCGGTAAAGACTTTACCGATACCTCATATCACTTTACCGGGCTAGACCAGTAAATACGTATTTTACACTCTAAAAATTAACCAAAAACAGTTAATGGTAATGGTGGAGGAGGCTGAAAGTAGGCCGCAGACGGGCCCTTTTTACCAATCTTCAGTTGTCCCATCAGCCATGTACTTCTCTTGCTCCCTCGTTGAATCTTTCTGATCCTCTAATGAAAGTCAGAAGGTCACTCAGTGCGAGGAAGCTCATCTCCTCCGTTAGAAGCGTCTCAGTACCAAAGATTCTATGCCTCAGGAACCCGAACGACTTACATTGCCCCAGGAAGTGATAGGACATTTCTTCATTACTCCCGCATCCTAGACAACACGTATCAATGACAAATGTCTCCTAAGTCTCTTGTAGCCTGTCAGAACACCGACTAAGAGATTTAGTCTTTCGACCAGACCGATCTCAATTTGTTCGACCCCGTCACAAAATCCTGAGTTTGTCTACATAGCTGTTGGTCTTCCAATGCTTCCTCAGTGTCCGCACTCATTGAGGGCTGTTGTGACCTGTCCCCTTGTGATATCCAATGTCAATATCGGCTTAAAAGTCTAGCCAATTTATTGGTATTCTCTGTGCCTGGTACCTCGGCCCAAAAACAGTTGAGTTTGTAGGCGGTTGAGGAAAAAAAAACAATTACTAGAATTTTTTTTTATAAATTTCGTACGTAATTTATGGTTTGAAATTAATCCATTTTTTGACAAACCTAGTAGAGTTATCGAGACTACCAAATAATGAAAATGAGTTTTTCAAGTGAAGCAGATTTTTTCGTCAAGAGTATTTTTTCGTGAACATATGAATAAAAAAGTTTTTCCTCTTCCGGTCTCAATCCATATATAGAACTGTGTTTAATTACTCACATACTTCTGTGGTTAAAAACAAATGAGAAATTCTGAATTTATGACATTTCCCTTAATCCTTTAATGATTACATTCAATTGTTTTTGTTTGTTACCATATTCGAATTTTTCTGGGAAAAGCTTTAACCTCCATCTACGATTTCTTTTCGTAGCTGAAAAATAAAGCTAAGAATCGAGTGTGCCATCTAAAATGACCTTCCTCTTATATACAGAATTTCGTTTTTTTTTCATATAACATTCGTTGAACATAGTCTTTTTTAAAGACATATTTTTGTACTTTATGTACTAAATTCGTGCAAAAGATATTGTAAATTATAAACTCAAATTAATGAAAAATGAACTTGCGGCTAAAATCGAGAAAATGTTTAGGTTGATTAGTTTATCTATTTAAAATGGAGTTTTCTTAAATGAAATAATGTGATTGATTAAATCCTAGATAAGCGTAATAGCCATCGATGAATCTACACCTCACCCTAAACTTGTATTGAGACCTTGAATGAAAATTAGAAAATCAACCAGTAATGAAAGTTTTTCAGACCAATTATTCAAATAGTTTAAATTTAACAGTATATCTTGTATACCATCCTACGCTTGTCGATTCCTGTTTATTACAATTTTTTTATAAACAATTGGAACGATACTTTTGAGTTTACATATATCAATTTGTTTTTAGCTTAAATAAAGAAATTTGATATTGTCTATATTTATTTATTTGTGACATCCTACAATATTTTATCGCATCCTCTTAGATATATATATATATATATATATATATATATATATATATTTTGGGGACTCTTTTTTGGAGTTTTTTATATATATATATATATATATATATATATATATATATATATATATATATATATATATATATATATATATATATATATATATATATATATATATATATATATATATATATATATATATATATATATATATATATATATATATATATATATATATATATATATATATATATATATATATATATATATATATATATATATATATATATATATGTTAAATTCGTTTTCCGGGTATACTCCCGCGTAGGTGATAGGCCCCGAGAGGGACCGTGGTTGTCTGAACGACGTTTCGGCAGAATCTCATCTGCCATCTTCAGGTTCTAACAGATAACTGCTTACTGCGGCTTCTGGTAACTCGAACTGCCCCTCTCGGGGCCTATCACCTACGCGGGAGTATACCCGGAAAACGAATTTAATATTCACCACCCGCGAAAACCTGAAAAACAACATATAATAATAATATAAATATATATATATATATATATATATATATATATATATATATATATATATATATATATATATATATACTTTTGCGCCAAAAAGATTAGTCATAAGTTGATTTTCTTGAAGATGTACTCAACTTTCACAAAAATAAACAATAAAAATAAACAAATTACATAAAAATTTTGAAAAATTAAATAAAAATATAAATATAGAGTATAAAAATACTATACATACCCAAAATAACACGTGAATAATCAGTAATAAAATAATATCCTTTATCAACTCTAAAACAGAAAGATAAGAAAAATGAAGAAAAATCTGAATCAGAACAAAGATTTAGTGTGAGCAGGTAAATTTTTACATATTACAGAATTATATGAAAACGATCGCCTTTATAGAGTTAATCGGTATTTGGAAATTGCAAGTTTAGTAGGAAATCTTAAATTGATAGTCAGTATCATACCTGAAACTAATTTTTCTCGAAAATACAAGCGCACCGAAGTTTGAAGAAGTTTGTGTACAAATAGGTCAAGTGATATTTAAACAGATTTTCTATTCTAAGTCAACTAAGCTTGTTTATTTTATATAAAATTAGGTCAAATTTTCTCAGTTTAAATACAAATCTGCAGCAGCTGTTTTGAATATGTAAAGAACGATTTTTATTAAAAATCGAGAAAAGGAAAATAAACTATATTGCAATAATGGAATATTGGCAGCACTAGAACTTCACAGCTTTTTTCTAATCTTGAAGTTTAAAATACTTATATCAGTATATTATAATTTTAATGCAAGATGTTTTTATTAACATAAATACATGTTTGGCAAAACGCATATTAGTTCCGAATATTAAGGGTAAATATTTTAATCTACCCGCAATTTTCAAAGCAGTGTTGTTTATAGCAAGATAGATATAACTTTTTACAGGATTCTCAAAATTTCCTGTTAAAAATTTTGCGTACTCAAAACAGATTTCAAATTAGAATTAAGTTTGTGTAAAACTGCATCAATATCTAATAACCTAGAGAAATAATATGTACATAATATAACTTTTGTTTTTTTTGTCGTTATATTAAACACTTCCAAAACCGTATGGAACCACTATATGGAACTCAAAAATTTTTTTTTAATCTTAAAATTATTTAAATAATATCTAGACATTTAATCACATAAAATTATAAATATCCAATATCGAATTTTCGAAATCTAATATACTTAATTTATATTAAATTTATAATAAAATTATATAATTATGAATAAATCCGAAATAATTTTACTTAATAAAATAGTCATAGATATGTTATTAGTCAGTACTTTTGACAACGTTGGTGTAATGGTAATTGGTATATAAGATCAGAGTATTGTTAGTCATTATTTTATTTAGGGAACGATTTAATTAAGAACAATTTCCGTTCTTCAGAAAAATGTCCTGCTTCGTCACAGCCACTAGCGTTGGAGCAAAAATTGGAAATTATTGTACTTGATTCAATTACAGTAGATAACCTGACAGATATTAAATCATCATATTTATTTGTTAAAAATGTATTTATAAATCAGAATAATTTTTAATTGGAATAAACACAGAAGAAGAAAAAATAGTTATTTATCTCTTCAGAATTGTTTAGAAAGAGAGGAATTTGGTTTATTTGCTTGGTTTTAATATTAATACACTCAATCTGTATATGGTTGATTATCCACTCCCCCCCCCCCAATCTAACCTACACTAACCTAATCTAGCCAAGGAAGGATATTTATAATATTGAAGAGAAAAACAATTTTTGGATCATTTTGTAATAATTATGGATTTAGTATCAGAATCGTATATTGAACATATTCCATCGTGAAGAAAATTTTATTAAACATACTTACTTTCACATTTTTTATTATTTCATGTAGGTACTGTAATTAATGAATGGTATATATATGTAACTACTGCTACGTAATATCCTCGAGCAGTGATAAGGAATAATTGAGTTTCATGTTTTCATTAAATTTGCTTTTATTTTATTTTACAGATTCTCCCAAGGGCTTAAATTGTATTTGCTTCAAGTTTATTAAAGTAAATTTCCTTTATTTTTATACTCTTTAGTTAGGTGGTTGAGTTTCAATTATTGTACTAAAAGTATCGTAATACAAACTAAATGCCACAATAATTAAAACAAAGAAAATTCTGAGGCATGAAATTTACTCAAAAAATTATTTTTTACAGTGGATTGGATTTTTTTTCTAAATATTGGGTTTGGAAAGTTGTGTTATGTAATAAATAAATTATATTATACATATATGTTTTAAAAAAGTATGTTACGATTAAAGAATAATTCCAAAAATATATAAATCATTTTTAATTGAGAAAAGTTGTTCAGAATTTTTTATTGAAATAGTCTAGTGACCCTCATTCATATACATATGTTTTAAATTAGTGGTGGTAGGATCGGCAGAAAGGAAAAAATGAAGTTTTAATTAGTCGACGTTTCGTGTATATTGACATATTCTCAGAACTATTTAAATTGGGTTTTCCTTGTAAAAGTATATATTAAAAAATGTTAATATAAACATGAACAACAAATTAATATGATTTGGAGCAGTGCGAATAAACACCATTGTGTCGTATCAAAATACACGAAACATCCGCTAATTAAAACTTGGTTTTCATCATTCTGCTGACCTTACCCTCATTAATTCAAAGAATTTGTTACTTTTTCTTTTTTAAAGGCCTCTATTTTACCATGTATACAATTCAATTATTTATCAAATAGAATTTTTCGAATCTCTATATTTAGGAAAAGGAAGTTCCAATTTACTTGAAAATCAATAATTTATTAAAGTATTTCCAACAAAAGTGGGATACACTTGATCTAACTCGTGCGTTTTCTGCAGCACACGTTAAATAAATGTTATTTAAGATCAAAAAAGTACTAGCCAGAAAAAAGATAAATAGTCTAAAAGCATATATTTAGTATTTTGTTTTTTCTTTAGTTTGACACATACCTACTTGATAAAGTATGTTATAAGTAGAGCTCGGAAGTAAGTATCGGTTTCCAGTGACGGCTTTTATGCAGACCATTATAAAGAGACTTTTATTAATATGAAATGTTAATACGTAAACTGATTTGATCAGAAAACGTATGAGAAAAACAAAAAAAGTTTTATTTATGAACTGGCTAAATTTGGTGAGGACACAACGTCACACTATGTTTTTCCTTATAACTTGTGAGCGGCTGGAAATAACTAAATTCTATAAAGACATTTGCATGTATTGGTGATGGTAACACTAATACGCATGTATTTTTAACTAGCGATCACAAGAATAAAACCATATTACTAACATTTTTTGTAAATGTTCCGGAGTTAGGCTCCGGCGCCTCACTAAAAATCAATTTGTATTTTGAGAACAACGATTCAATGTTGACAGATGTAATTGGCGCATACTTAAAATGTGTGAACTTAATCAGAGGCTCCATATTTATTTCTTATGTAGAAAAGTCTACTTATTTGCAGTTTAAGAGGTCATCTGCTGCCCGCAGAGCGATGCCCCGGAATAATCAAAAACAAAAAAAGGTTTTGAAAATATCTTTAAAAGGTCGAGTAGATGTTAAATATGTAAAGAATAAACTGATAAAACCAAACGGTCCTTATAACTCCTGAAGGGAGATCGAATAGATGTTAAATATGTGAAGCATAAACTAACAAAACCAGAAAGTCCTTATAACTCATTAAGGGATATCAAAAAATAAATGAACAAATACCCCCTCATTCTAGCTGGCGACTTTGACAGCCCACTATCCTGTGCAAAACTCTCAATCCCTTTGGACGAAAAACAAAAAAGTTTTGAAAAAAAATCTTTAAAGTCACGAATAGATTTTTGTTCGCTAGCTACAGGCGCTTCAAATGCTACTTACGCCTCTGCTGTAAAGACATTCGATTGGTTTCCTGTTAAGGGCTACTCAGCAGTAGGGGTTTTAACTCCATACCTAATACCCCTCTGGTTTCTAAATTTTTGTTTTTTAATGAAATAACTGCAGTCCCCTTCGAGTGCGTGTTTATAATAATTTGACTTTAACAACTTTGGATATTACGGTATTCACTAAAAAAAATTACAAGATATATTGTGTTATACATGCAAGAACATATTTACGCGCTGACACATGACCTACTGCCAATCCTGGTTTTGACGTCATCAATACTTCAATTCCGAGCTCTAGTTATAAGGCGCTTTAAATAAAAAATATCTTTTTTCTTAAATTGGAATGTTTGAACAAGTGAAACAACTACCAACAACTATCGAAATATTGTTTTTAAAGGATATAAATACTAGCAACTCCTAAATTGGATTTCCTAGTTTACGGTAAAGTACAGTGTTTTATGATTGTTTAGTATCTATGATAGTTGTTTATTTACTATACAAAATGCAATCTTACCCCGTTTCATCGCTTTCAAAGAAGAAACAACCAAGACTGGTCCGCTCCAGAACAAACTTGCCAACCACACGAAAGCTATCATCTTGTAAGCGTGAAACTGCGTTTGCCATCTACGAGATTTCAAAGGTCTGCAAATGGCAAAATAGCGCTCCAGGGAGATTGCAACCAACGTCCATACCCCAACAGAAACTGACACGGCTGGAACAATACAAGAAAGATTAATGGAATGGTAATAATACTCTATCATAGTTATACAGACACATTCACGATTATATGAGGTCATTCAAGTGTAACCCTTACGTGATAATAAGCACACTTTGTATAAGCGTATCTGTAAAACTAAATCTGGACTAGACGTACTAGGCATTAAATGTTTTTGCCATTTCGGAATTCTACGTATAATTTTATCTAGTTGACGAATTTTCTGTCCTCGTCGACTGTATATTTAAACCATATTTTAAAATTGTTTAAAATTATTACTATTTAGAAATTAAATAATTACAAAACACTGTTTTTTTAGTTGTCTAATTTTCACTTTTATTTTTAAATTTCACGACTAGTTTCATCCTATTCGGACATTTTCAGGTAACTAAAAAATACAGACTTATGCTTTAGATATAAAATGAACAACAAATAATTTTATAGCTAAAGAATATAAGTCTGTATTTTTAGTTACTTGAAAATGTCCGAATAGGATGAAACTAGTCGTAAAGTTAAAAATAAAAGTGAAAATTAGACAAGTAAAAAAACAGTGTTTTGTAATTATTTAATTTCAAAATGGATTTTCACAAACTTCAATCAACTTATATTACTATTTAACTAATTATTAAAAATCCAACATATTAGTTTAAAAAATTAACCAAAGTAATTTTTTTTTAATTAAGTGCTTCAAAACTGACATGCAATATTTCTAAAAAAAAACTGTTATTTTATCTTAAATAAAAACTACAACATTTTTAAAATATTAGTGAAGTTAGATCTAGGTTTTCATGAATTAGCGCATATATGCTCAATGGTACTTCATTAGCGAAACCATATTTCTTTAAACGGATACTCAAAATGTTTTTTTTCCTTTCTTTTTTATTTAATATAGTACATAGGGTTTCTTAAGTGTATACGAGAAGCTTCAACTACGTTATTGAAATTGAGCATATTATTTATTTAAAAATTTGGCATTTTATAATTTGCTCTTATGTATATTAATTTAAATATTTTAACCAAAATACCATTTTCAAACAAATTAGTTTTAGGTCTAAGGTTCCTAGAAGAAAATACGTAGCTGCCAAACCAAGGAGGCCACAGCATTGTTAAAGAATCAGGATGGCACATGGACTCCCTCCGGGGGAGGAAACATTAGACCCTCTTGGACGTTCACTTTACAGGCGGAGGCGCAGTCTTATCACACCCCAGGAGGAACCGATTTCACAAGTGGATTAGAGTCTCGCCAAGGATATGATAATGGACAGTGCAATAGCCTGGACAGTGAATAAGTTTGATCCCTACGAAGCAGCACAACCAGACGGACCCAACAAATTTGGTTCAAAGAGGCTTAGACATCTGCCTCATCTAAGGGAATCTTCCAAGCCAGTCTGACACCAAGATATATTCCGCTGGCCTGGGGATCAATATCAGGATCAAGAAGTGTCCCTGACGGTATTTTTCGAAATAGAAGGAGCCTTTGATAAGGCAAGGGCAATAACTATCTTCAACGTCCTTATAACACCAGTATTGGTCAAATGATTGAGGCCTGTGCTGGAATGGTGTATACTTTAACAGAAGAAAACCTGAAAACCGACTGCATCCAAACCTCCTATAGAGAATCTGATAGACCCACTCATCACTCAGTCTTTGCAAAATTAGTTTGACGAAGAAAGAAATAGGATGCTTATGAACACAATTTCAATTTTAAACAAGATGGAGCTCCCCTTCATTATCCTGTACCTATGAGAAAATGGTTGGACCAAAGATCAAAATTATCTAAGGGGTAACTTTATTGTTTTTATCTGAATACACATTAAATGTATTTAGGTTCTTTACCTACTCACATCTGAAGAAGACACTGTGTTGGCGAATAAATTGTTATGCTTTTATATACAGGGTGATTCATAAGGAATGAGTAATATTTTACCTGCCGATTATATAGCGGAAAATATGAATTTTTTTCTTAATAACTGGTGGTCAAATATTAATATTTACTGAGATACAGGGTGTTAATATTATAAAAATTATTCAGTAATGTTGTAATATGTCAGTTATTTTTTCACACATCAACATAAATGCCGGTACAATTAGGTTTTTTGACGTAAGAAAATTGAATAAGCTGTCATTTTTTGGTGTATCGCATAGAGGACGTAAGCTATCTTGGTTTAGCAGAATCCGTCATAACTTTTTTTGTACTTCGTTCATTTATAATCTCATTGTAATTTTTTTTATTTAACCATTATTATTAAACAACAAAGGGGTACTTATTTTATCTTCATAAAATGCACCCTTATCGAAATATGTACATTTTAGAAAATCCTGCGCACCCACAATTTTTTTTTACTTTTTTGCAGTGATCCTCTCTTTCCTCCTCAAAATGCATAATTTGTACTTAGTTAAAGAAAAACAAACATTTTGATTAATTAAAAATTAGGCGCTAAAAATGTTTAACAAAGTATGCTGTGGAATTGAGTGAGACATACTGACACAGACGTATTTATTTACTATCTGTCATATATTTATTGTGATATTTGAATTGTTGGTGTTTGTTAATTATAAATTGTGTTAAAGTAAAAGTGTAAATATGCGACTTAACGATTTTACTAATGAAGAGATGAGAGATATAATATGTGTTTATGCAAGAGCAAATTTTTCTGGGTTTGCTGCAGCTAGAGTATATCGACAAACATATCCTGGTAGAAGACAGCCTAATTACAAGATTTTTTAAAACTTGTTCAATCGATTAGGTGAAACAGATTCATTTCGCCCCAAGAACTATACAGGACGTCCCAAAATTATACGACCTGACCAAGAAGATGAGTTTTAGTTCAAGTAACTGGTGATCCCGAAATCAGTACACGCCGTCTGTTATTAGCTACTGGAATTAGTCAGTCTTCATTAGTAAGACTGTTGAAAAAGGAGAAATTCCACCCGTTTAATTTTACTGCCGTTCAAAATTTACTTCCACGGGACTACCCAGCTAGTATTAGTTTCTTTCACAGGATGCGAAGAAAACAAAATGGAGATCGTTCATTTTACAAAAATATCCTCTTTACAGACGAAGCTACATTTACGAGACGCGATGTTTTTAACTGGCGAAATTTAATTTTGGAAAGACATTTTCAATATGAATTTAAGATTAACATATAGTGTGGCATAATTGAAGACAAATTTTTAAGTCCAATTGAGCTCCCTCCCAATTTAAACGGAGGACTTTACCCAAATTTTTTTTGAAACCAGTTACCAATGAAATTTTTGATGATATACCACCAATCGTAAGAATGAACATGTGGTAAATGCAGGATGAAGCACCACCACATTTTCCCGTACAAGAATTAACTTGAATGATGTGTTTCCAAACCTCTGAATAGATCATGGAAGTCAGTCTCCTTGACCGCCTCGTAGCCCGGATTTCAACCCAATGGATTTTAATGTTTGGGGTTACATGAAATTTTCGTCATTTTTTAAATTTAAAAATACTTTTTCTCACTTCTTCAGATATTTGTTATTAAAAGTTATTTTTGTTAAAATGATGAATAGAATATTACCAGTTATGCATTTTGAGAAGAAAAGAGAGAATCACTGCAAAAAAGGGAAAAAAAAATATGGATGTGTTGGATTTTCTAAAATGTTAGTTAATTGTACCGACTTTTATGTTTATGTGTGAAAAAATAACTGATATAACAACATTACTGAATAATTTTTATAGCTTTAACACCCTGTATCTCAGTATTAATATTGACCACCAGTTATTAAGCAAAAGATTATTATTTTCCGTTACAAAAACGGCAGGTAATATATCACCCATTCCTTACGAATCATTCTGTATTTTGTAAAATCGTAAAACAGTTAAGTTTTATTTCATTCAGTTTGAACAGGAATTTTCACCAAGTAAAGGTCGATTCAATCAACCTTTAGCTATCAAAAAAAGTCCAACTTACTCAACTTAAATGATATTTTTTATTACATAATGAGAGCATCTGACTTTGCTCATATACATAATATATTATTTTAAAGTGAATAACAATTATTCTTAAATGATGTTTTTTAAAAAATTAACAACCTTAGTTTATGAGTTTCTTTTCTTGTAGTTCGGTATAAAAATGACTAAAGATTTGTATCCTGTATTTAATATTGATTATTACAATTATTTTATTACTAGCTGCCCATTTGACCGAACTGTTGTGAAATACTTAGCCATATAAACTTTTAATCTTATACTGCTGTTAGTAAGCCATCAAAGGAATAAGCTCTATTTTAAAATACAGTTTAGACAAATCAGTTTTTAGAAAGCGTTCACAAGAATGTCGAGACTCATGACGAGATTACTGGTAATCGTTTTTGTAGGGTTGTCAGGTGTTTTTAAATTCATGCCTGTCGCCTAGACACAAAGGATATAAATTTGTTTTGCGTTTTGTATGGTTGTCTCCTGTACGAAAGAAAAAATCACTTGAAATAAATTATATAAATGGAAAATACTATCAAGTTTTTACTCTTACAAATATTATTTCTCCGAGTTATTTTTGACAGGCAAAAAATTAAAAAAACTAGTAAATTTAATTATTAAGTTGGAAATAAGTCAGTTTTGAAAGGCTTTTGCAAAAATTATACGTGAATATCTCAGTGAAAAACAGGTGTCTCCAAATGACTCGAACCGACCCAATTTCTCAGAAAATATATTTTACAAAAATTACCTTAGTAAAAGATTTTCTGATGGTATATCTGCTAGTTTTCGATTTATGAATTTTTTTTAAATGGCGACCGTGTTTTTAATTTTTTTTCTATAGAAGTACTAATTTGTTTGCTTGCATTAAACAAAAAGATCAACAAAACACAGTAAGGGCCAGTTGTACCAATGTAGTTCGACCAAGACTCAGTTGAATTTATTTTTTAATCCAAAGTTACGATTGTTTCAACAATGGTATCCTTGGATTTTAAATTAAGTTCAGCTGAGCTTTGGCTGAACAACATTGGTACAGCTGGCCCTATAACAAGGGCATCTGACTGAAATGTCAAGTTCTGTCAAAGTTTCAGTTAAATTAGTTACAGAATTTTTGAATATGTGTCTAGTTAAAAATGCCTTTCGCATAAAAAACATTTTTACTGGTAGCTTACTTTAGAAATTGATTCAAAATTAAAAACTATAAGTGAACGTGTTCCCACTATGCTGTTATGAGGAATTCAGGGAGTGTATTGCCGATTTTGCCGTGAACTTTAAAACCATTACGGAGGTACTACGATGGTGACGAATTTCCGAGATTCAGGTAATATTGAACCAAAGAAAAGTTCTGGAAGATCGAGTAAAAGGACAGAGAAAGTAGTTGACAATGTTAGAGATATGATAGAAAACCATCATAAGGAGGTACGAATATGAGAATTTCGACAACAGCACGAATACACTGGAACACCTCTGCATCGTTCAAAGTGGATCTTTGGATGGCAATTTCTCGGAGATGAATTAACGTCACTTTCTTTAATCAAAACGTGAATATAAATTTCTGTATGCAATGCATCTTGAATCCATTTATTTAGCAATTATACGATCACGAGCTCTCTCGATGTTATTTCAAACAAGACAAAGCTACAATACGTGCCGCGCTTAATAAATTTTTTACGAGAATTTTACTACGATAGATCAAAATTTATGACGGTCCCATTCTCTCGATATCGCTGTTCTCGATTTTTTCCCGTTTCCTTGCTTGAAAAACCAGGTTTGTCGAAACCATCCTCAAAATCTTGAGGAAATGCGAAATACAATTTTTTGAAGTCGAAATAATTACTGCAGCGGCATTGCTAAATATTTTTGAAAATTTTAAGATACGATTGCGTCTTTGTCTGCTGAAGAAGGGACAATATTTCAAGCAATTTTTATGACTTATTTATTGCTTACATTATTTAATAAACGTAAAGACTCCTTTTATGTTCATTGCAAATTTCTTTCCGTATTTTTTCCTAACCTAACCTTACTTTAACTCTCAATCTGACATAACAATAAAATCAAAGTGTTAAAATCTAATCAAAGACATGCATCCAAAAGTTTATAGGTGTCCTTGATCGCGTTTTTTGTGTACAATACTAATTTTGTTCAGTTCAGCACTTTATTTCGGATCCTATATTTACGATAATTTTATATATATGTATGTATATATATATATATATATATATATATATATATATATATATATATATATATATATATATATATATATATATATATATATATATATATATATATATATATATATATATATATATATATATATATATATATATATATATATATATATATATATATATCATATTCATTTTGCAAAAACTCTATTAGAATATTTATTTATATACATAGAAACTGTTGTATAAATAGGTTTGTAATTTTCTTCTTTTCATTTTAATTCATTGAAATCAAGATACGTTATGTCATGTTGCACGTGACGATATAAAAACAGCTCATCAATGTATTTTTCTTCTTTCTTCTTATTGAAAACACGCTCCAAAAACCAATGCGTGACAGTGACAAAAAATGTAAACCTACCGTACAGGGTGGTCCAGTTTCCAAGGCGGAAACTACAGGAATATACAGAGTACACAAAAATAGTTGGATTTAGATACAAGATTTAAAGTTTCAATAAAATAAACTTACAATTTAATATCTAAGGGAAAACTAAAGTTACTGTTTTCAAATTTGGCACACCACCTTTCTATGTAAATCTACATTTACATTTCAAATAGTAACAGAAAACCATTTGCGTAGATACTTTTTTCTAAAAATGTGTTGTACGCCACTGGAATTTTTTTAAATATGCCGAACTATTAAATTGCTTATAGAATTCTGAAGAAAATAGTGTTTCTGTAAATGATAGTGAAACAAGCCGTTTCCGATTTATTGTATCTAAAATGTTTTGTGCAAATGTTTCAGATCATGGTCTTAAAAGAGAGCATTAGAAAAACTAGCTCTGCAAAACAAATGACAACAGCAAGTATCAAAAGTATTCTGTAATGCAAAATACTCATTTACAGAATATCATGAGAGAGGTGGAATATACAGTGTGTTTTTTTATTTGTATCCTAAATCACAACAAGAAAAAAATAAGTTTTCAAAAAGAGAGTGTTGAACTGTTAAATGGAATTTGCTGCATCTCATTCAAAACTTGCACAAGCCTTAACACTAATTCGTCTCTTGTTAACACTGAAATAGCATAAACCTTATCTTTTAAATATCCTCGAACGTAAAAGTCCAGTGTGTTGATATCCGGTGACATGGGTGGTCAGGTCACTGGTTCTATACCATTAATAGTGCTGACATTTTTGTTTCGAAATTATAGACATTGTATGCTAATGTGTGGTGACAATAATCGAGTATAGATATAGGGGTACTACCGCTTTTCTATATAGTAACAGTTTACAAGGAACAAGGTGAAAAATAAGCAAATACGGTAAGTTATAATTTTATGAAACACTTACTCGGTTTGATTTTTTATTTTTATATCTAAGTTTAACACTATATATGTGCATTATAAACAAGGCTCTACTCCAACATAACAAACACGTATTATGTACTAAACACATTACTGAGGTGCCGTCGTAGTTTAAATCTAGGAATTGACACAGAAACTTCCTAACACGATGAACAAACAACTGATGTTTACTACTCCATTGCAGCGAAGGCGAGAACAAGGGTATTATATGTATGCGCATACATGTTGTCGACTGTGAAACCATTTAACAATGTACCGAAGTGTAAATGCACTGCATTTTAACTCCACTAACCCCTTCTTTCGACGGCAATAAGTACGAACCAAAACATGCTAGTAAACACAAAATAAACTTCTGTTTGATTTTCACAATTTTAATAAACTTATGACAATTGTTTCGCCACACAATGGCTTCGTCAGATGGTGAGTACAAGACTAAATTCTTTATTGCAAAGTGTGGGTATATATATATCAACTAATCTAGGGTAATAAAATGGAACAGTAATAAAATAAGGTACAAAATAATCTAGAAAATATTTAACAGCGGTGAACAGTTTAAATCTAGCTGGTCATTTAAAAAACATGCTAGGTCTAACCACTAATCATTTCGTGATGCATAATATCATTTATTACTAATCGACCTATCCAACACTGTAGATAAATTATATGTAACAATTCTCTTACAATTCTTCCGAAATGTGCTAGAGCACCATCTATTCGTATCGCAAATCAGCAGGCAAATCCTCGATATAGTCAGGCATGTCACTGATAAGGAACTGAAGGAATAATTCCTAGTTTAATCTCGGAAGTAGCAAATGTGGAATACAAATATTATTTTTAGAACATCCAGCCGAATATTCACACTTAATTCATCTTGAAATGATCGCGGTCGAATAGCATGAGGATTTTCGTATGCTCCCGGCATGAAAGTTCTGATAGTTCACTACTATTGCTATAGTGTATTATGCATTCGCAGCTCAAAGAAAAGCTATCCGAGTAATTTCCGGCTTGAAGTTTAGAGACGATTGTAGGAAACAATGACTACCTTATATATATATATATATATATATATATATATATATATATATATATATATATATATATATATATATATATATATATATATATATATATATATATATTTTGCTGCATCTCATTCAAAACTTGCACAAGCCTTAACACTAATTCGTCTCTTGTTAACACTGAAATAGCATAAACCTTATCTTTTAAATATCCTCGAACGTAAAAGTCTAGTGTGTTGATATCCGGTGACATGGGTGGTCAGGTCACTGGTTCTATACCATTAATAGTGCTGACATTTTTGTTTCGAAATTATAGACATTGTATGCTAATGTGTGGTGACAATAATCGAGTATAGATATAGGGGTACTACCGCTTTTCTATATAGTAACAGTTTACAAGGAACAAGGTGAAAAATAAGCAAATACGGTAAGTTATAATTTTATGAAACACTTACTCGATTTGATTTTTTATTTTTATATCTAAGTTTAACACTATATATGTGCATTATAAACAAGGCTCTACTCCAACATAACAAACACGTATTATGTACTAAACACATTACTGAGGTGCCGTCGTAGTTTAAATCTAGGAATTGACACAGAAACTTCCTAACACAATGAACAAACAACTGATGTTTACTACTCCATTGCAGCGAAGGCGAGAACAAAGGGTATTATATGTATGCGCATACATGTTGTCGACTGTGAAACCATTTAACAATGTACCGAAGTGTAAATGCACTGCATTTTAACTCCACTAACCCCTTCTTTCGACGGCAATAATTACGAACCAAAACATGCTAGTAAACACAAATTTTTTAATAAACTTATGACAATTGTTTCGCCACACAATGGCTTCGTCAGATGGTGAGTACAAGACTAAATTCTTTATTACAAAGTGTGGGTATATATATATCAACTAATCTAGGGTAATAAAATGGAACAGTAATAAAATAAGGTACAAAATAATCTAGAAAATATTTAACAGCGGTGAACAGTTTAAATCTAGCTGGTCATTTAAAAAACATGCTAGGTCTAACCACTAATCATTTCGTGATGCATAATATCATTTATTACTAATCGACCTATCCAACACTGTAGATAAATTATATGTAACAATTCTCTTACAATTCTTCCGAAATGTGCTAGAGCACCATCTATTCGTATCGCAAATCAGCAGGCAAATCCTCGATATAGTCAGGCATGTCACTGATAAGGAACTGAAGGAATAATTCCTAGTTTAATCTCGGAAGTAGTAAATGTGGAATACAAATATTATTTTTAGAACATCCAGCCAAATATTCACACTTAATTCATCTTGAAATGATCGCGGTCGAATAGCATGAGGATTTTCGTATGCTCCCGGCATGAAAGTTCTGATAGTTCACTACTATTGCTATAGTGTATTATGCATTCGCAGCTCAAAGAAAAGCTATCCGAGTAATTTCCGGCTTGAAGTTTAGAGACGATTGTAGGAAACAATGCGAAGTCCATTCTCATAATACAAGAAAGAAATATAATCTAATCAGTAATTTCCTACGGTTAACTAAATATAGAGACGGTTTTTGGTACTTTGGAATACAGTTCTATAATGAATTGTCTTCTGAAGTAAAATCTCTTAGCATACTTCAGTTTAAAAAGAAAATAAGAACTTGCTTACTTTCTACAGTACGAAAGAAATTTTATATGGTAATCTCTTTCTCATCTAAAATGCTATGTTACTGGTGCAATATTCTTAAAATTACACCTATATCGGTGTTATCTAATCTTGTATTTATATTATTTTACTCTGTATATTACACAAATTTTGTTTTTAAATCTTGTTTATCTACATCGTGTTTGTGTTAGTCATATACATTTATATCTTCATATTTTAATTTTGTTAATTATTTTAGTTTGTACTAGCATTAAGTTTTGCCGCATGTAAAACAATTCTGTGTAACTTAACATGAATAGGTAAATATCTATCAATCTATCTAGTGAATGTCGATTCATCGGTCTATAGAATTTTACGCAAAAGATCAGGAGTTTCTTTTGCTAAATTTAAAAGCCACTGGCAAAAATTTAAGCGCTTTTCAGCAGCCCTAGGACGTAAATATTGCACGGACTGTAGATGATAAACATGTCTGTGGTGATCTCATAAAGTTCGTAATATTTGCTATTTTAATAATTGTAATTGATGATCCTCTGTGAAGGATTAGCCTGGGATTATTATCAAAAGCTCGAATAATCCGATTCCGATTATTATTTTTACAATTTCTCTTCTGTAAAATGTTCACGCGTAAGCAAGTTGCTAAAGCGGTTATATATTCTAAACATGAGAATCTCGAAGTCTCCTATTTAGAAAACATCTTTGAAACTCATGAACAGCTGCCTCAACATTTTCGTCATAGAATCCCTAACAGTAATTAATATCTCCATATTCTTCCTTAATTGACAACATGACTTAAAACAAATTTACAACGACAAAGTAACAACAAAATTAACCTCAAAACACACTCAGTTACTGCAATAGTTGCTTGAAGGTTAATCTTAATTTGAATGATAAATAATGTTATTTGTTTTGCAGCGAGATTTTCTGCTCTCTTTTAAGACGACGATCTGAAACGTCTGCACAAAAATTTCAGCTACAAAAAAGTCAGAAACGGCTTATTCTATCAACATTTTACAGAAACACTATTTTCTTTTACTTTTTCTTTTTGCTTTTATTTTTATTTTTATTTTTCTCTTACTCTTTCTTTTTCTTTTTTATTTTCCTTTTCTTTTTCTTTTTCTTTTTCTATTTCTTTTTCTTTTTCTTTTTCTTTTTCTTTTTCTTTTTCTTTTTATTTTTCTTTCAAAATATCCATTGACGCACAACATATTTCTAGAAAGAATATATAACCCCCGTATCTACAGCAATATCTTTCTGTTATTATTTTTAACTTAAACTGTAAATGCAAGTTTACACAAAAAGGTGGTGTGCTAAATTTGAAAAGAAAAGTTTTTGACTTCCCTTGGATTTTAATATTTTTTAATGAAACTTCTAAACCCGGTAACAAAGTTATGGTGCCTATTTCAAATTATGTTTAGAGGAAACTCTAATTATTTTTATGTACTCTACAATATTTCTGAAGTTCCGACCATGAAAACTGGACCACCTTGTATAATTTGGGCTAAAACATACAGTCGATGCCTATAAAAAACGCAATCGTTACAGATAAAATCAAATAGACACAGGCAGATTACGTGACCTTTTATGTAGATCGTATAGAACGTTTTGAGGGAATATAATTCAAACAGAATGGTTAGCTTATTGGATTTCTGAGCTTAAATGGCTATTCTGTCTGGATGAACACTGTGTTTGAAATGTACTTTTCTACTGTGCACTTCTATGCATGAAAGCGTAATACGGATAAATGGGGAAAACTGAATAATTTGTTTACATTTGTGTCTCAGAATCAATGTAAAAGTTTTAAGCGGCATACCACCTGTTGCGAGTTAGAGAGTTGCCAATGGGGATTTCAGGGTATTTCGCATTTCTAAAATTCCTTCAGCAGGTTATGTTACGGATATGTTACATAAGAAGTCATAAAACTCTGAAACTCAATAAATGCAGATCTATTAGCCATTAATGATTAAAAGAACTAAATATGTCTTGAGCCATGCAGTCATTAGAAAATAATCATTTATAGAAGAACTTTGACGGCTATGTTTGTAAGAATATGTTAGAAAAACGATTCCTCAGTGGCCACTTAGATCGCCGAATTTAATACCAATGTTACACTTATTTCCCAAAACTGTTTGTTGGATTTTTTTAATTGTTCTTGTCCTTCTTGGAAAATTCTTTTGAGAATCCATGGAAGGATCTTGGTATATTTATGGGGGATTTTAAAACAAATTGTATATATAAACCATTTTTTTGGTGTTGATATGTTAACGATAATTTTAAGATTTGACTTCAGAATTGAGTAATTACATACATATAGTTTTTAATTATTTTCAAAAAACTATTCATTAAAATCATTATGAAATTGAAAATAATAATGATTGAGTCGAGGTAAGAATCTTGACAGTCATTACCATGACAGCAGATATTTCTACAGCGAAAATCTCTACAAGCAACAATCCGAACAAGCTCTAACCCCCGACAGCCGTAATCCAGGTACCCAAAATCTCAACAAGCAAAAATATTTAAACCTAAATTTTATTGAATAATTGTAAATAACAATGAAACGCTATGAGCGATAAAACAAAAGTAATCCATCACAGATGGATATAGAGTAAACAAATGGAATCCCAGAAAATCACATAAAAATAAACTATGGTACAAATTTAAAAAAAGAGGTTGACAATGTTAGCGCCAAGCATACCGCAATATTATATGTCCAAGTGGTAGAATTCAGTAATAGTGATGGTCGGTGTGGTCGTTATTATTTTATCTTTGTATTACGTATTTGTTTACGCTTTTAATATATGAATAGCTAACATCAGTAGTGGAATTAGAATTCAAGCGTTACGTTGGGCTCATTAGTATTTTTACCGTTTTAACACAAAATTTTGTGACTTCAGATACAGTTTTACAAAATGGCCGACAGTAGTGAGCAAGTGAGCTTGCTACCCAACAAAGTGTACTAACTGCTATGATGGCTGTACTTAATCAACTTTCAAGTACTGCCGCAACTACAAAAGTAGCAGAATTTAGGTACTCCTTAAGAGAGCTGTTAATTTAAATTGTAATGAATTCACTAGTTATTCCGAATACTGTAGAAAGAAAGCTCAATATTTTGGTCTGTGAAAACCTATTTTTGTAAACTTTGACAAGATAGTAATTTCTTCAATTTGTAAGGGTATTTTGGACTGTAATGTCAGAATTTAATTAACTGATTTACATCATAGTACTTTGATTGAATTTATGAACGCTTTATCTCGCTTTGGTAAAGTGAAACCTGTCGTGTTAAAATTAGGAACAAATTATAGTGGAAATAATAACATAAATGTCAAATATAATTCAAACGATAGACTTTTTTCTCTGGTTGTTAGAACTATGGAGACAGAGATCATAAAAGAAACGTCTATCCTAAATTGCATAGATCTGATTGTAACCAATAATGAACCTGCTGAGAAGCGACCAAAAATACAAATATGTGAGTATTGTAAAAAAATGAAGACTTAGTGAGGAAACCTGTTTTGCAAAAATTAGAGTGAGTAATAAAAACAAAAAGGTGATTAATATGTGCCGATTGAATATGAAAGAAAATACATTTATTGCAATTGTGGGTGGAACGATTATTGATGTGATGATTGACATGGGTGCAGAAGTATCCCTAGTGAGTAGTCAGTTAGTAAAATATCTGATGTGGCCAGCACATAACTTTCTTCTACCATTATATCATCCTGATGTAAAAAAATCATTCTATTTAATTCTTCACTTGCCTCAATTAAATGTTAATAGCGTACCTTGAAATGTTTCATTAAAATTTTTAAATAATTAATTATCAGCGTCATTCGATACTGTCAACAATAATTTATGTCATATACTTTAATAATTTCTTCTTATTGACATTGACATTTTTGTAACTAAATTAGACATTTCAAATGTCAAACTGTTAAATTTATCCTAACCTCATTTTATGAGGCCAAATGTGTAAAATATTTCAATTTATATCAGCTTTATTTAAGTACTGGAAAATACATTTTATTCGCCTGATATAGTAGACATGATTTGTAATCTTTCGTCAACAATATATTTTTTCTGTAAAGTCAAATACAAAAAAAGTTTGGGTCCCGTGGACCCCTTTCGGCTGGCTAATTTTCCTCATCACCAAATGTTTTATTGTCTTTGGCCTTTAGAATAAGTGTACCAAATTTGAAAGCTTTATATCAAAAATTGTGGCTGTTATCGCGATACTACAGACATACGGACAAAATTTTTTTCATAAAGTTATATTTTTTCATTATAATTCGTCGTGATTCGTCCAGAAATGCAATAAAAATGTTTTAATTTTTTTCCCGAAATTGTACCTGTCATTCGGAAAATAGTCAGAATGGATTCAGGATTGTTCAAAACGTATGTATCAATCAAAATTTCGAGGCCGAAAAAAATCACAATTACTATACTACCTTATATTAAGTATTTCAGAGAGCTATTAACTTTACTTTACAATCTGTGATAAATACTAGAAAGGTATTTATTTATTTGGATGACGTATCAGTATCATCTAAAACTGTAAATGATGATCAGTCGTCAATGTGTTGATGTTGATGAACTGGTATTATATTCATGAAAATGATTAGTTCGTAGTATGTTGCTGTTGATGAACTGGTATTATGTTCATGAAAATGTTCAATTGATAATATGCATTGATGTTGATAAATAGTTGGTAATATGTTTATGATGATGATGGGTATCATTGGTAATATAATTATAATTATAATTAAAATAATTTTAAAAGAGCCTTGGGTACGGTTGATATATTATATCAACTGAGTAAATTAAAACAATTTTTTAAAGTGACTCCGGTCTGGATACCCGGCGACTTTGGTATGGAAGTTAACGAAATAGCCGACTCCTTGGTCAGAAAAGGAGCGGGATCACGAATCATTGGACCGATACTTGGCATATCTTCAGATTCTGCTAAGATAGCTAACTTAACCTGGGATGAAGGTAAAACTCTCCAGTATTGGCAAGAGTTACCAGGATTAGTTCGTTCGAAGGCGTTTATAAAATACCCTTTGAAATCAAGAGCTAAGAAACTTTTAGAGTTAAACAGGGTAAACCTGAAAACTCTAACTTGCCTGTATACCGGGCAGTGCCGATAAACTATCATCTGCATAAACTCGGCCTAGCAGAAAACGCCGAGTGCCATCTATGCGTGGAGGACGAAGAGAAGACAGACCACATCTTATGCACCTGTCCCACTGTGGAGAGGATCCGATTCTCAATATTTGGCAAAGGGCAACTGCTGCCAGAGGACACATTCTCACCCAATAAAGTCATCAGTTGCATTAAGAGATTGAACTTATTGGGTAAAATATAATTAGGAGCCCTCCACTGCTGATGGCCGCAGTGGAGGGTCCACAAGGACCCACTCACAAAAACCTAACCTAACGTAAGTGGTAGGTACCCAGCAGCGTGTCTGTGATCTGGTTGGTCTGTGATGGTGACTGTACTGATGTTTGGGCCTAGTAACGCCTTCTGGCGGATATTACACTTGGATAAGTTAGTAGTGTTGATGCTTAGACCTAGTAGTGTCTTCTGGCGGATATCACACTTGGATAAGTTAGAGTGTTAATGCTTGGGCCTAGTAGTGCCTTCTGGTGAATATCACACTTGGATAATTTAGAGTGTTGATGCTTGAACCTAGTAATGCCTTCTGGTGGATATCATACTTGGAAAAGTTAGTGTTGATGTTTGGGCTTGTGCTTTCTGGTGGATATCACATTGAATGTCTATAATCATATTTTGATCAAGATACAATATTTTGCTTCTCAGGAGCTGGAATCCCCTGCGACTCCATTCCCTGGAATGCACACAGTAGTCAGGATGAAACCGAGCATAATATTGGGCCGAGAACGTCCCAATGTCAAGTCGGCCGTGTTAGCAACAAGCGTACAGCAAAATTACATGTCCAAGTGGTAACTCAGTAATGGTGTGCTCTGATTAACATATGTATATTATAAATCGCACATTAGAATAACCACGAGCCTTGTTCGGTGTGGTCGTCATTATCTTTTATCTTTGTATTACGTATTTGCTTACACTCTTAATATATAAAAGCTAACAGACAGTAAAAATAACCAGAAATCGACCATAACATAACTAACCCACGGTATTAACAACATTTTAATAGGACCTTTCACTTAAAGGGAATTTTACTGACAAGAAAATTTATTACGTATAAAATATAGATATCAGATAGCAATTCTACAGTTTAAATAAAAATTAGGTTTACTGGTTATTGTATTTATCCCTTTAAAATATTGTTAATGCTGGAGGTAAATGAATTTAAATGCTTATCCTGTTGTTCCAGATAATTTTGCACAACTTGTTTACTTATGATAAAACAGGAACACATTCAATAAAATTAGGTTAGTATCAACAGCTTTATCTACATCTGTATCGCGGATGTTATATAAACAAATGAAATTTGACTCTACAGTCACTTCATAAAACTATATTATTAAATGATTTTACCAATTTTTTTACTACATTTTGCCTATATTATGTAAAACTTTTTTACTGTAGTATAGGGTTTTATCGACCTGTATTTGTTTTTATACTGTATATTTGGCGTATAAATTTCAAATTAGGTACATTCTTATTGCCCTAGAGGTTCGGACTTGTTGTTGTGTTTTCAATATTGGCCTTTTATGCCCATTATACTTCTCGGCGATTGACAAGTCATATTATTGAGTGCAGAGGAAAACTCTAAGGAAAATATGCCTAAGATTAATGTAGAAAATATTAAATATTATACGTTTTAAATTATATAATCTAATAACTTATTATAATTTTTTGTACTTCTAATCAAATGGATATAACAATATATGTTGTAGAAAGTAATTTTTCTGTTATTCAATAAATTTATTTAAATTAAGTGTTTAAGTTTTTCAGGAGTGTCAATCAGAAAATATACCACCAAAATCTTTAGACTTTTGCACAGTGGTATATAAAAAAAATAAAAAAAAAAAAAAAAAAAAGAAAAGGAGCCCCCGCAAAGGGGATTTACCCATTTAATGGAAGAAAACCCTTTGGCGGTAATTTTATCTTAATCCAACTGACTTTGAAGTAATTTACAACTGGACCACATATTTGTTGATCCTGTTTTGTAATATGCGGTGGCTTAGTATTTCAACTTCCACATTTTTCTGGTTCGCAACTTTTACTAATATTTTGAACTATTATTCCAATATGTCTAATACCAGCTTTAAAAAATACATATATTTTTTCACTCTGGCCCACATGGGTTTAAAATTTAGTAGCATTTCTGCCCTGAAAGTTTTAAGAAATGTATCAAATTGTACAGGATGGGCAAATTTGCTATCGGTTTCTGTTTTCGAGTTATAAAGAATAGTTCGATTTTTTGACTTTTAGACACATGTCAATATCGTGAGTATTTGTAAAGTTATGAAAAAACAATTTTTACATTCATGAGGCACTTTTTTCTGTATAATACAGTGGCGTCGAGAGAATTTGAAAAAAAGTGCAACTCGAGTTATGGCATAAAGTTGTACTTTTTTAAATAGGAATCATAGTTGGCTATGGTTTAGTTAACATCATTTGTGGGGTTTCTTTTGATGTGTAAGTATTTAATAGTGAATATAATCTTTTGGTAGATTACTTTTTGCGATATTTTATATTTATTCCAAGTAGGCGTGTGCCATGTGCATGTGCTATGACAGTGTCTATTCGTTTGTTTCCGTCATACTTACACCCCATTTAATCGTATAAGTGAAGATGTCTTACGAAAATTATGAGAAATATGATATGCTAGAATGCTTTATTCAAAGTAATAACAATTGTGATATTGCGTCTGAAATATATTTCAATCGCTATCCAGAAAGAAAACAACCTAATAAATCTATTTGTAAGAGGTTAAAAAAATCTTATTAATTGTGGGTTCTTCAACAAGCTAATATTAAGCCATATTTATAATACATTATTGCCACGGAGGCAACTATAGCTACCTGCGTGGTATTCCCTACCCAGGGTTTAGAGTAACAAAGAATAGAAGGTCACCGCGGGATGAGATGTAACAGGAAAAAAAGGATAATAGGTGTTGCCCGCAAAAAAAGGATAAATCCGTCGACACGTGTTTCTGAGTCACTACTCGTAATCATGACGGCTATAAGTTGTAAGGATAGGTACAACTTAGGTTCAACAACAAAAACGGAAACCACTGACAGGAAGCCAGTCGCACATTTGTGGCTGCAATTGAAAGACCCCGTGTTTACAGGTCATCAGACAATATTGCCACGGAGGCAACTATAGCTACCTGCGTGGTATTCCCTACCCAGGGTTTAGAGTAACAAAGAATAGAAGGTCACTGCGGGATGAGATGTAACAGGAAAAAGAAGGATAATGGGTGTTGCCCACAAAAAGGATGAATCCGTCGACACGTGTTTCTGAGTCGCTACTCGTAATCATGACGGCTATAAGTTGTAAGAATAGGTACAACTTAGGTTCAACAACAAAAAGGAAACCACTGACAGGAAGCCAGTCGCACATTTGTGGCTGCAATTGAAAGACCCCGTGTTTACAGGTCATCAGACAATATTGCCACGGAGGCAACTATAGCTACCTGCATGGTATTCACTACCCAGGGTTTAGAGTAACAAAGAATAGAAGGTCACTGCGGGATGAGATGTAACAGGAAAAAAAGGATAATGGGTATTGCCCGCAAAAAAGGATGAATCCGTCGACACGTGTTTCTGAGTCACTACTCGTAATCATGACGGCTATAAGTTGTAAGGTTAGGTACAACTTAGGTTCAACAACACAAAAGGAAACCACTGACAGGAAGCCAGTCGCACATTTGTGGCTGCAATTGAAAGACCCCGTGTTTACAGGGCATCAGACAATATTGCCACGGAGGCAACTATAGCTACCTGCGTGGTATTCCCTACCTAGGGTTAAGAGTAAACAAAAGAATAGAAGGTCACTGCGGGTTGAGACGTAACAGGAAAAAAAGGATAATGGGTATTGCCCGCAAAAGGGTGTTTCCCAACCCAAAAAAAAAAGAAGAAAAAGGAGAGGGGGGGGGGAGGGGTAGGGATAAAAAAAAAAAAAAAAACCACACCCCCCCAGCCCACATTGACTTTTTTTTTTTTTTTATATATATATATATTTTTTTTTTTATATATATATATATATATATATATATATATATATATATATATATATATATATATATATATATATATATATATATATATATGTATATCAACGATTTAGATAATTCCATATCTTTATATTATGCAGATGATATAACAATTATTTGTGGAAATAATTCTGAAATTGCCCTGGAGCAATTTTAAATCAGCGACTGACTTCAACAACAGAAAGCTTTTATCTAATTAAAGTAAAACATTTTCTATGCAGCTTCATCCAATTGCATCAAGGCACAACTCAGGTTTAGTTTTGTAACATAATGTAGTGTTTAACCTTTGTTTAAATTCCAACACATTTCCAGATGTGTGGAAACATTCTAGAATTTGTCCTGTTTTTAAGAGAGGTGATAAAAACTCTGTGATTAATTATAGACCTATCACGATTATTTCTAACTTTTTTCCAAGCTTTTGAAATGTTACTGCATAAAGCAATTTATGCTAGCACTCATGGGTTGATTAGTGACTTTCAGCATGGTTTCATGCAGAGTCGGTCTACCACTACTAATCTTTTTTGCTTAACACAGTACATTTCCGAATCTGTGGATTCTGGTGGACAAGTTGACGTCATCTATACAGATTTTAGTTAGGCGTTTGACAGTCTTGATCATGGTATTCTTTTGTATAAACTTAAGCAGTTTGGTTTTTCAGATAAACTGTCTAAACTTTTTTCATCATACTTGCAGTGCAGGCGCCAATACGTGAAATACCGTGGTTTCAAGTCTGGAGAATTCATTGCTTCTTCTGGTGTACCACAGGGTTCCATACTTGGGCCTCTTCTTTTCGTTATTTTTATCAACGGCATTGTAAATATGATTGACGTCGATTGTCTTCTGTATGCAAATGATTTGAAAATTTATTGTGATATTAATTCTATCTGCGAATCCCTTCAGTTGCAAATAAATTTAAATAAAATTAATGACTGGTATGTAAAAAATAACTTGGCACTGAATGATCAAAAGTGTAACGTTCTGTCTTTCACAAAAAAAACTGAACCGTATGTTTACAATTATACACTCAATAATATATCTCTAAATAGAGTAACTGAATTTAAAGACTTAGGAGTTATTTTTGGTTCAAAGCTGAGCTTTAACCTTCATATTAATGCTGTTGTACTTTCTAATTACAAAAACCTTGGTTTCGTTATAAGGCATTCACGTGGGTTTAATGACACTAACGTTTTGTTTTTATTGTTTAATTCTTTTGTTCTGTCTAAGATAGAACATGCTAGTATAATTTGGAATCCTGGGTATCAATCATATAGTAATAAATTAGAACGTATTTAGCGCAAATTTTTATAGTACATATCCTTTAAGATCGATGGCATTTACCAAGTTATTGGAGCGCCAGATGATCAACTATTAACTAGGCATATGTTGAGTCTAAAAGATAGAAGGGAAATGCATTCTCTTATATTCTTATGTAATATTATTCTTAATAAGATAGACTGCTCTTCTATTTAAGTCAACTTAATTTTAATATTACTTCAATGGCAACTAGGCACACTGTCACTTTCTATTTACCAACTCCAAGGACCAATTTACTTAAATTTTCACCTTTATTTTGTTTATGCAACAGTTATCATTCAGTTCAAGATAATTTGGATATTTTTATCTGTAGTATTAACTCGATCAAAAAGTTATTTGTAGAAAGTAATGTAAGTGCTGTTTAATGTATTTCTTTTTTTGCTGCTGCAAATGCATTTTAATAATTGTCAATTTTCAATTGCCATTTTTTTCTTTTGAATTAATATTTCTTATTTTTATTTTTTCTTTTTTTGTAATTATTATTATTATTTTTATTTTTTTTTGTTAATTATGCTGTATTCCCATCCTATAATTAGTATGCAAATACTGTTGGATGGTGTATTCTGAAATAAATAAATGAATAATATAACAATATTTAAACTTTTAGGAATTTACATTGACTTATTTCTTGATTGTAAAATTCGCGTGTCCTTTGTATGCATAAAATGTATAACCACCAATATTATCAACATTTTAAAGGGAGTTCTAGTGACAAGAAAATGTATTACCAATTAGCAATTCCAGCAAAACATAAATCGAGTTTTAAATACGATATCCATTAAACCTATTTGTCATTTAAATTATAGAGTTGATATTTATATTTTGTTTGTAATAAATTTTCTTCTCACTAAAACTCCCTTTAAGTTAAAGGTCTCTTTCAAATGTTGATACCGGCAGTAAGATTATTAGTATCAACACTACAAAATCTTATTATTTCTTCAATATGGAATCGCATATTAAAATAAAAGAAATAAAATAAAAATAATTTATTGATGAAAAAATAGTAACAAACTTTATTGCATAGTTATTGCAAAATTATAATTACATAATTATGAGTATATTAATATTAATAAAATTAAAGGTAAACCTCACATAGTTAAAGAACTGTGAGTGAGTGTGTATTTAACATTACCAATTTTTAAATTAGGAAATCAATTAAGAAATCAAATTTTTTTATATTATTATATAACTACTGTGAAGTATTTGAAAAGAGTAAGTCTGAAGCCATTTTTTAATTTCATATTAAAACTTTTTTAAGTGGATACCTTTTAAATTCTAATAGGATTGTATTATACATTCGAGTGGCTAAATAAGTGAAACTTTTTTTACCCTATCGTCTCTTGAGCTCGAGGAATGGTTATTATTTCTTTTTGTTTATTCCTGGTGTGGTAGCTATACGAGAGAGTCAAGTCGATCTGCTCAGCTGCATTTGTTATATATTCTTATTGGTTAATTATTAACACTTCACAGTATAGCTTTCTTATGGTTAACAGTTTAGATTGATTATATAAGGAATTCAGTTGGATAATAATAATCTTTGTTATATATTATTTTTAAAAACCTTTTTTGCAGTTTCTTAAGAGGGTCTAGATAGACTTTGCCTACCCCATCTCATGCCAGAATTCCATAATTAAATTGTGACTGTATTAATTCATAATAAACAGTTATTAATTGTTCCTTATTTAAGATATTTTATAGTTGTTTAAATGTATAAATAAGTCTCCTTAGTTTTTTACATAGTTCTCTACATGAGCTTCCATTTCAGATGACTATTAAGAAATATCCCAAGATATTTTATACATGTTGTACTTTCATTTTGCAAATTTGTTCCTTAAATGCTGATGCTCATGAATGGTGGGAGGTGGTTTTCATAAGAGCAAAATGGTAGGTACTTTATTTTATTAATATTAATTGTTACAAGATGCTCATCGAACCAATCTTTTACTATTTTCAAGTTTCGACTGACTACTTGTTGCAATATTTCTCAGGATTGTTCACTAAAGAATATAGCAGTGTCATCAGCGAAAGAAACAATTTGGTAATCTAATGGGAAGGTAAGTTGTTTAAGTTTATAGTGAATAGGGTTGGTCCCAGAACAGTTCCCTGTGATAGACCAGAGAGAACCGTCCTGGGGTCGCTTATTGATTCTCCCTATTTTAACTATTTGAGTTCGATTGTCTAGATAACTTTGTAATAGTTCATGAATTTTCCCCCTAAAACCTATATCCCAAGGTTTCCCTAACATTTTTGGTGGCCAATCGTGTCGAACGCCTTAGCAAGGTCGATAAATACGCAAATAGAGGGAAAACACTAGTCGATAGTATTACATATTCTCAACTATTTTCACAATGGCGTCTTGATTTAAAACTTTCTTACAAAACCCAAACTGTTTATCAGAAAGTAGTTTAAATTTTTTTAGAAAGGACTCCATCCTTTGAGTGCTTTTTCAAATATTTTTGAGATATGTGTAAGTAGTAAGAGAGATCGGTGTATAATTAAATACGTCCAGTTTGTCTTAATTCTTATAAATTGGCTAATTATTGCTGTTAATGTGTGGGGCATAAACCAGATTCAATATTTTTATATATTAGGTGAGTTAACAGCGGGGTAATTACATCTACAATATCTTTAATAGTGTCAGTTTTATATTATCATAGCCCAGTGATTTCTTTTTTCTTAAGTTTAAAATACAATATCGAATTTCTGGTTCTGATACTGGTTCTAATAAAAAAGGTATTTTCTTGAATATGATTTGCAAACTTTCTAAAAAGTTTTTTTAATTTTATCTGCCGTATTATGTCCAATGCCAGAGTAGTGTCTATTAAAACAATTTTTATTGTGTTGTTATTTAATTTAATTTTTTTGTATTTCTGTTTGTGTTACGTAGTTATTTGTAACGTTTTTTACCGTTTCCCATATTCTTTTGGAATCTCTTTAATTCTATTTTGAAAAAAGTTTTGTTTCGCCTTTTTTATTAGATTATTTAATTTATTTTTATCAATTCGGTACGCTTCTTTTATAGCATTACCGCTTTGACTAAACCGTTAGTGATCCATTCTTTTCGTTCATTCAGTTTTTTGTTTAATTTTTATAGTCGATTTTAACATTTAACGTTTTTTAATTTATCTTCCAAAACAGTACATGCATTCTCTACGTCAATGTAATTATAGAAGGGCTCCCAATTTTTCAGAATATTAAGCAATTTTTGTGTATTAATAACTTCATTATAATTATTGCTGTTATTATTGTATGTAATATTTTGTTTATAGATGTTGGAAATTGAGACGATGGTGCTATAATGATCTGTAATGGACGACTGTAGGATAATTGGGATTGTTATTATATTTTTTTGTATAGTTTTTAAAAATATATGGTCAATACAACTAGAGCAGTTTCCTTGACGCCAGATATCTTTGTTGATAAGAGATTCATAACCGTTTTCATACAGAGTATGTATAATCATGTTCTGATAAGTTATGTATGTTTAGATCACCTAATATAATATTGTAGTCACAGTTATCCAAATTCTCGATATAATCTTTTAAATTTCTTATAGTCATAAACATTTTTCGAGTGTATTATAAGATATGACATACTTTTTTGGAGGAACTCGACAACATGTTGCCTAAAGTTAGAATATCTAACGATAGTTTGAAAAATTGGTAAATGGTCGGAATACATTTCGTTAAATAAATTTACTGCCTCCTGCAGAGTATGCATCCTATCTCCGAAATAAATCCTTGTCAGTATTTCAACTCTAATCGTTCCATTATGTGCACCATTTTCAATTTTCATTAAAATTAAATATCTATACCAGTAAACTGTATCACAGTAATTTAAAACAGGCTAATGTACTATTTGAGAATGTAAAATCTACAAAAAATACTTTTTGTTTGAATCACAAAAATCTTTGAAAACAGCAATATAAAAGCATTTTGTTTGAAAAAACTTCAAGCAAGTTAATGGAAAGGTCCATTTTTTCTAAAAAAGGTTTTTCAATTTTCTTTTATTTTCTGTTTCGAAAATTTAAGTAATCGTCTATAGCAGAGAAATTAACATTTGACACATGTCACTTCAGACTGATTTGTGTAGGGATTTTACTGAATTTATCAGAAATTTTCATAGGAATTTTTTATCTGAAAAAAATTGTTAAGTAACATACTATAATTTTTGTTGCTACACATATAAAAATATGCTCTTTCAAATGGCTCTAACACAAATAGGAGCTGCTATTTAAAAAAATCTATGCCAACATGATTTTTACAACTTTTTGAGAAATAATTTTTTTATACATGAAGAATAGAAAAATATGTTTAAAAATCTATGATTTCTTGTTACTCGCTTTGTAAAAATGTTCTCGAATTTATATTTTATAAACGCAATGTATATATATATAAGTCTTTACAAAATACCGTATATTAAGTATCAGGAAATTATATTATAAGACAGCAGTAATATACCTAATCAAAAACGGATTAACAACATGTAATACCTTCTATACATATAATACCCGTTTTAGGCAAAACGATAATCTAATATTACCTAAAGTACATCTCACAATAGGGCAGCGACATTTTCATTACGTAGGGCAAAAAGTTTTCAACTATTTACCTCAAGAACTGAAAAATAAAAAACTATTAATAAGTTTTAATAAAACGTTATCGCAATGGCTCATTGACACCACCATAGAAGTAGTATAAGAAAATTAGCAAAAACCGGTCCTAAAAATATTCATCAATGTGTATTGTAATTTTTTTTTACTTTTCACTTTCTATCCTAAATTAATTAATTGTATACTGTTCTTGTTTTAATGTTATTAACATACTGTTATATGTGTGTATGTGTGTATGTATGTGTATATGTTCGTGTGTGTGCATATGTGTGCACATGTATGTATGTATATATGTGTATGTATATATGTGTGTATATATGTATGTGTATATGTATGTATGTATGTATGTGTGTGTGTATATGTGCACATACGAATGTGTGTGGATATATGTATCCCAGGATTGCTGACAAGTCCTGCACTTAGTGATTCTGGGATATTCGGTAATACACAAGCGAATTAACACAGATGTAAACCTATATTTATCTATGATACATAAACATTATAATGAATGTAATGATTGTAACCATTATTATTATAAATAAATATTATTATTATTATTATTTTTTTTTTTTTTTTTTTTTTTTTTCGGAATATCCGATGCCGGTCAGTCCTCCCGTGGCCTCCGACGCCTCACAGGAGTCGCGCCGGCGCATCAACTACAGCCACTCCCCACATCCCGCAGGGTTAGTGACTGTAGATACCAGAATCGTGTGCCCTAAGCAGACGGAGAGAACCCAGAATGACCGCCTTCTGCATTTGACCTGCCAGCCACTCGGCTGGTTTTTGGCAGGCCGGTATGATCTTCAGTTCCGAGAGCAGCGTAGGCTTTATCCCTCCGAGTACACCGATAATAAGGACGACCATTTTGACCGAGTAGCCTGGGTACAGCACTTGGAGCTCGTACCGGAGATCGCGATATTTGGTCCGTTTCTCCTCCTCCTTCAAGGTGATGTTTTTCTCCGCAGGTGCCGAGAACTCGATAACATACATCACCTTGAGTTGATGGTCGAGGAGGACTATGTCAGGCTTGTTGGCTTGGATTAGCCTGACAGTCGGGAACGAGTAGTTCCAGTAAATCCGGCATTTCTCGTTCTCGACAACGGACTCAATATCTCCGGGGACGTAAGGCAGCACTGGTGTCTGGTCTACCCCGTACGAGTGCCTTAGATGGTAGTATAGCACTCGTAAAGCCGCGTTATGTCGGTGGATGTAGGCCGAAATCGCATATATGGGGCATGCAGAAAGTAAGTGCATGAGCGATTCCGGCGCCTGATGGCAGGTCCTGCAGTTGATATCAGGAACCTCTACACGCCACACGCGGCTACGGTAGACCAAGGTGTTGATAACACCATCTTGGCAGGCCATAATGAATCCCTCGGTCTCCGACTTAAGCCCTGCTGACCTTAGAAAGGCGAAGGTCAGCCTGGTCGATAAACCCAGTGTTTCTATGTTCTTATAGAAGACACCATGCTGGGGTTTATCGACGTGCTGCCGAAACAGATTTTCCTGTTCGGCAGCTCTTATTCGGGCTTTCAGACGATTTGGCTGAAGTTCGGTGACTGACTCAACATCAGCACCTCGCCGGCCTCCTCGCCTGATGTCAAATGCGAGACCGAGTTCATTTGCGGCTCTTTTTGCTGCCTTGAACAATCCTGCTCCCACTCCTACAGTTTCGTGATGTTTTACGAACCGTAAGAGGGGATCTGAGCTCCTGAGTATGTTACATGCCATACTCAGTACTACTCTGCCATGCGTACACTCCAGGCTCAAGAGTCCTCGGCCCCCCCGTTGACGTGGGAGGTACACACGAGGAACGGACGATCTAGGATGAATATTTCTGTGAATATTCATCATCTTGCGGGTATCTCTGTCTAATTGGCGCAGCTCATCTACCCTCCACTTTACTACTCCGAAGGAGTAGAGCAGAATCGGAACGGCAAGCATATTAGTTGCAGACACCTTGTTCTTCCCCGAAAGTTCGGAAGACCAAATCTTTCGGAGGCGGTGTCTGTACTTGCCGCGGAGAGAATCCTTTATTTGTGTCACATCTTGGATGTGCCTTTGTTGCACACCCAGGTATGTATAGGTCTCTCCGGCATCCAGATGTCTTAGGATGCTTCCGTCTGCGAGCTGCGCATCATCAGAGAATTCCCCGCATCGTCCTCTCTTGAGGTGGACGACTGCACATTTGTCCAACCCGAACTCCATACCAATTGCCCGCGTATATTCTTCGACCACCCTAAGAGCGTTTTGTAGTTCACGCTCTCCGGAGGCATAAAGTTTAAGGTCATCCATATAAAATAGATGGGTGACCTTATGCCTCCGGTCGCTGGGTGTCCCACATTGATATCCGCGGGTTTGGCGGAGCCCAACAGACAACGGCAGCAGTGAGATGCAGAAGAGGAGAGGACTCAGGGAGTCACCCTGGAAAACTCCTCTCCTAAATGCCACCTGCTCTGTCGTGACCCGCTGTGCACCTGATGTTATGGTGAAGCGGGTCTTCCAGAGCGGCAGCAGCTGTTCTATGCATCTCACTAGTGGTGCTGGTACTGCAAGACATTTGAGCAAGTACAACAATAGCTCATGTGATGTTGTATCAAATGCCTTGCGGTAATCAATCCAGGCCATCGATAGATTCCGCTTGTATTGCACAGAATCCTGTGTAATACAGCGGTCTATCAGCAGGCTGTCCTTGCAACCTGCCATGCCCTTCTTGGCACCACGCTGTTCGTGTATCTGCTGGAAGACCGGATCAACAGACCTCAGCGTCCTAGCATACAAGATACGTGTAAATATCTTGTAGCAGGAGTTAAGGCAAGTGATCGGCCTATAATTCCTCGGGTCGGAAAGATCCCCCTTTTTGGGGATAAGCACAGTACGTCCCTCGACAAACCAGTCCGGAATCTGCTGCCCCTCGTTCAACCATGAGTTGAAAACTCGCCAGACGGCGGTGAGTGGAAGGAAATTTCTTCCACCACCAGTTGTTAATGCCGTCTGGGCCCGGGGCAGCGAAGTTCTTGGTACCAACAAGTGCTTGTTGGATTTCCTCCGTACTGATTGCCGGGCACACTTCTTCTGGCTCTTCAAGATGTCTGTGACAGAGAGCCTCGAAGTGTGCAATTGATGGAGTGTCGCTATTGAATGGACGCGTCGTTTCGTAGATTCCCTTCCAGAGGGTTTCGACATCTTCTACAGTCGGCGGATTCTCGACAACACGCTGTGGCTCTTGAAAGAGGCGGGATGGATTCGTACGGAACAAATTGTTTTGTTCCATACTCCTCACCCGCCTCTTCAATGTTTTCTTTATCGCCATGAGCGCTCGGATTCTATCTAGACAGTGCTGCTTGATGGTAAGCATCACTGTCAGATTTAGAGTATGGTGTTGACGTCTTAATCCGGCAGCTATGCGCCGGATCCTGGGAGTAAAAACTCTACCAGTCGTCTTATATTCCACCACACTCTGGATCCGAGAAGCGTGTTGTCTGGCCAACTGTATCTTGCGTTCGATTTTTTGTACACGCCGCTTGGCTTTCTCGACCCCGTGATTGGTTGACCTCTCACGGGGGACGAGTTGCTTCGCGGCGTTGTACACGGCACAGTTGATTTGCCAGATGTCTACATCTTCCGGAATTTCCTCATCGATGACCGCGTCCATTCTAGCCAGGTCTTGTGGCTTTAGGTTAGCCCTGGTGTTAAGGCTAACCCTCGTCCTTAAGTCTACATCGGTGAACTCTAAAGGATGTTCCCCATCAGCTGGTAATTGCCGCGGTGGTACTGCGGCTGGCAGTTCTTCCAGCTGACGGGGTGCCCTTACGTAACCTGTCCTGAGCAGAAAGGATACTTGATCTCTCAGATGTTGTTGAGAGAAGGCGCGATGCTCTGGGTGCATTTCGCACCAAAGTGCATGCAATCGCGCCATGTATCCCCTTCGCTCAGGTTCGCTACTCTCGCGGCAGGTCAGCAAGTCATCCCGAAGTTCCCTCGTCCACTTAAAGCGTCCGTGTGCATTGCTGTTGTCGTCATTGGTGAGACTATCCGGTGAGGCCCCTCCCGCCTGTCCCTGACCCCCATCCGCTTGGGGTCGATCGTGAGGGGCCCTTCTTCTATTATTTTTTTTTTTTTTTTTTTTTTTTTTTTTTCGGTTTCCCGATGCCGGTCAGTCCTCCCGTGGCCTCCGACGCCTCACGGGAGTCGCGCCGGCGGATCAACTACAGCCACTCCCCACATCCCGCAGGGTTAGTGACTGTAGATACCAGAATCGTGTGCCCTAAGCAGACGGAGAGAACCCAGAATGACCGCCTTCTGCATTTGACCTGCCAGCCACTCGGCTGGTTTTTGGCAGGCCGGTATGATCTTCAGTTCCGAGAGCAGCGTAGGCTTTATCCCTCCGAGTACACCGATTATAAGGACGACCATCTTTACCGAGTAGCCTGGGTACAGCACTTGGAGCTCGTACCGGAGATCTCGATATTTAGTCCGTTTCTCCTCCTCCTTCAAGGTGATGTTTTTCTCCGCAGGTGCCGAGAACTCGATGACATACATCACCTTGAGTTGATGGTCGAGGAGGACTATGTCAGGCTTGTTGGCTTGGATTAGCGTGACAGTCGGGAACGAGTAGTTCCAGTAAATCCGGCATTTCTCGTTCTCGACAACGGACTCAATATCTCCGGGGACGTAAGGCAGCACTGGTGTCTGGTCTACTCCGTACGAGTGCCTTAGATGGTAGTATAGCACTCGTAACGCCGCGTTATGCCGGTGGATGTAGGCCGAAATCGCATATATAGGGCATGCAGATAGTAAGTGCATGAGCGATTCCGGCGCCTGATGGCAGGTCCTGCAGTTGATATCAGGAACCTCTACACGCCACACGCGGCTACGGTAGACCAAGGTGTTGATAACACCATCTTGACAGGCCATAATGAATCCCTCGGTCTCCGACTTAAGCCCTGCTGACCTTAGAAAGGCGAAGGTCAGCCTGGTCGATAAACCCAGTGTTTCTATGTTCTTATAGAAGACACCATGCTGGGGTTTATCGACGTGCTGCCGAAACAGTTTCTCCTGTTCGGCAGCTCTAATTCGGGCTTTCAGACGATTTGGCTGAAGTTGGGTGACTGACTCAACATCAGCACCTCGCCGGCCTCCTCGCCTGATGTCAAATGCGAGACCGAGTTCATCTGCGGCTCTTTTTGCTGCCTTGAACAATCCTGCTCCCACTCCTACAGTTTCGTGATGTTTTACGAACCGCAAGAGGGGATCTGAGCTCCTGAGTATGTTACATGCCATACTCAGTACTACTCTGCCATGCGTACACTCCAAGCTCAAGAGTCCTCGGCCCCCCGTTGACGTGGGAGGTACACACGAGGAACGGACGATCTAGGATGAATACTTCTGTGAATATTCATCATCTTGCGGGTATCCCTATCTAATTGGCGCAGCTCATCTACCCTCCACTTTACTACTCCGAAGGAGTAGAGCAGAATCGGAACGGCAAGCATATTAGTTGCAGACACCTTGTTCTTCCCCGAAAGTTCGGAAGACCAAATCTTTCGGAGGCGGTGTCTGTACTTGCCGCGGAGAGAATCCTTTTATTTGTATTACATCTTGGATGTGCCTTTGTTGCACACCCAGGTATGTATAGGTCTCTCCGGCATCCAGATGTCTTAGGATGCTTCCGTCTGCGAGCTGCGCATCTTCAGGGAATTCCCCGCATCGTCCTCTCTTGAGGTGGACGACTGCACATTTATCCAACCCGAACTCCATACCAATTGCCCGCGTATATTCTTCGACCACCCTAAGAGAGTTTTGTAGTTCGCGCTCTCCGGAGGCATAAAGTTTAAGGTCATCCATATAAAATAGATGGGTGACCTTATGCCTCCGGTCGCTGGGTGGCCCACATTGATATCCGCGGGTTTGGCGGAGCCCAACAGACAACGGCAGCAGTGAGATGCAGAAGAGGAGAGGACTCAGGGAGTCACCCTGGAAAACTCCTCTCCTAAATGCCACCTGCTCTGTCGTGACCCGCTGTGCACCTGATGTTATGGTGAAGCGGGTCTTCCAGAGCGGCAGCAGTTGTTCTATGCATCTCACTAGTGGTGCTGGTACCGCAAGACATTCGAGCAAGTACAACAATAGCTCATGTGATGTTGTATCAAATGCCTTGCGGTAATCAATCCAGGCCATCGATAGATTCCGCTTGTATTGCACAGAATCCTGTGTAATACAGCGGTCTATCAGCAGGCTGTCCTTGCAACCTGCCATGCCCTTCTTGGCACCACGCTGTTCGTGTATCTGCTGGAAGACCGGATCAACAGACCTCAGTGTCCTAGCATACAAGATACGTGTAAATATCTTGTAGCAGGAGTTAAGGCAAGTGATCGGCCTATAATTCCTCGGGTCGGAAAGATCCCCCTTTTTGGGGATTAGCACAGTACGTCCCTCGACGAACCAGTCCGGAATCTGCTGCCCCTCGTTCAACCATGAGTTGAAAACTCGCGCCAGACGGCGGTGAGTGGAAGGAAATTTCTTCCACCACCAGTTGTTAATGCCGTCTGGGCCCGGGGCAGCGAAGTTCTTGGTACCAACAAGTGCTTGTTGGACTTCCTCCGTACTGATTGCCGGGCACACTTCTTCTGGCTCTTCAAGATGTCTGTGACACAGAGCCTCGAAGTGTGCAATTGATGGAGTGTCGCTATTGAATGGACGCGTCGTTTCGTAGATTCCCTTCCAGAAGGTTTCGACATCTTCTACAGTCGGCGGATTCTCGACGACACGCTGTGGCTCTTGAAAGAGGCGGGAAGGATTCGTACGGAACAAATTGTTTTGTTCCATACTCCTCACCCGCCTCCTCAATGTTTTCTTTATCGCCATGAGTGCTCGGATCCTATCTAGACAGTGCTGCTTGATGGTAAGCATCACTGTCAGATTTAGAGTATGGTGTTGACGTCTTAATCCGGCTGCTATGCGCCGGATTCTGGGAGTAAAAACTCTCCCAGTCGTCTTATATTCCACCACACTCTGGATCCGAGAAGCGTGTTGTCTGGCCGACTGTATTTTGCCCTCGATTTTTTGTACACGCCGCTTGGCTTTCTCGACCCCGTGATTGATTGACCTTTCACGGGGGACGAGTTGCTTCGCGGCGTTGTACACGGCACAGTTGATTTGCCAGATGTCTGTATCTTCCGGAATTTCCTCATCGATGACCGCGTCCATTCTAGCCAGGTCTTGTGGCTTTAGGTTAGCCCTGGTGTTAAGGCTAACTCTCGTCCTTAAGTCAACATCGGCGAACTCTAATGGATGTTCCCCATCAGCTGGTAATTGCCGCGGTGGAACTGCGGCTGGCAGTTCTTCCAGCTGATGGAGTGCCCTGACGTAACCTGTCCTGCGCAAGAAGGATACTTGGTCTCTCAGATGTTGTTGAGAGAAGGCGCGATGCTCTGGATGCATTTCGCACCAAAGTGCATGCAATCGCGCCATGTATCCCCTTCGCTCAGGTTCGCTACTCTCGCGGCAGGTCAGCAAGTCATCCTTTAGTTCCCTCGTCCACTTAAAACGTCCATGTACAATAGCATTGTTGTCGTCGTTTGGACCGTCCGGTAAGGCCCCTCCCATCTGTCCTTGACCTCCATCCGGCTGAGGTCGATTGTGAGGGGCCCTTCTGAGGTTATATGGAACCATAGCAAAAAAGAGTACCAGGGTAGTTAGCCCTGGTACTCCCGGCCGGCATTAGTCAGGCAGAGTTGCCTCTGCCTGTCCAGGGTGCACCAACTTCTATTATTATTATTATTATTATTATTATTATCATAATATGTACACTATTAAATATTTGGAGAAATGTGAAACTTTCGAACAGTCCAACTAATCAGTAACTATGGTCGTTAAGCATATATGAGACAAAGCTTACCAAAATTCCTGTTAAACTACAATTGAATTCACAACAGAATCTGGAATATGGAATAGAGGACATTACGTTTGCTATAGTATTATATATACTTGGCATTTGAGTTATTGTATTGAAATTTGAACGGGAATAATTATTATCTAAATCAATATTGATTTTGAAAGTACGTGTTGCTTGATTTAACTACTCAAACAAACTTATAACTTTGTATAATTTCCAACATATGATTGCTTAAATTAATTGAGATATGATTTAGTTTAATTTAGGTAAATAATTACGTTCAGATGATTGTCAATATTTATTAGATTAATATTTACTTCGCTAATATACTACTATACTACTTGATATATTATATACTGCTCATTATTTGGGAAATGGTTGAAAGTGGAGGAGAGTCACCATGAATGGGACGTTTTTTTTTTAATTTTGAAAACCTTCAAGTTTTGTAAAAAACAAATTCCATAGTTATGCGGTTGTATTTTCATTACAAAACCCAAATATAAACAATTTCAGTATATCATTTTTATCAATAAAATAATTATTTTATAAAAACATGCACAATGTCCCATTCAAGGAATATGTTCCTTGAATTTGTCACGCATTGTCCTTGAATGGGACAAGTTTAATAAAATCAAATTTTGACATATCAAATGGATAGGGATTAGATATTTTTTAAATTCGACTAAAACAACAATATAAATAAACAAAATACATTTATTTTCTTCCAAAAAAATATACACAAGCTAAACAAATGAATTCTCGGTCGGCAGATAAAACAAGAGTAAACGTTAAATAAAACAATTATGTCAAAAATAAAACAGATCACATGATTCTTCCATACATTACCTCTTGTCTAAAGATTTCTTCTCCAAAAAAACAAATACGATTTCATCCGAAATATTCCAGGAAGTTCAACAGGATTCAAATGTTTCAAAATCGAGTCGTTTTTTATGTCACTAATATCTGCGATGTCAGGAAAATGAAAATTGTTTTTAAATCGTCTCGTAAAAAGTACGAAGGCGTAGAAAGGACATAGTATAAAATATTTCATAATTGCCAATTTAAACTGGCAATTATCCTTAATTGCTAGTTTAAACTGACAATTATCTTTAATTGCCAGTTTAAACTGACAATTATCCTTAATTGCCAGTTTAAAGTGACAATTATCTTTAATTGCCTGTTTAAACTGACATTTAGCATTAATTGCCAGTTTAAACTGACAATTAGCCTTAATTGCCAGTTTAAACTGACAATTAGCCTTAATTGCCAGTTCAAACTGGCAATTATTCTTAATTGCCAGTTCAAGCTGACAATTATCCTTAATTGTCAGTTTAAACTAGCAATTGTCCTTAATTGCCAGTTTAAACTGAAAATTATCCTTAATTGCCAGTTTAAACTGGCAATTAGTCTTAATTGCCAGTTTAAAGTGACAATTATCCTTAATTGCCAGTTTAAACTGACATTTAACATTAATTTCCAGTTTAAACTGACAATTAGCCTTAATTGCCAGTTTAAAGTGAAAATTATCCTTAATTGCAAGTTAAAACTGGCAATTAGCTCTAATTGTCAATTTAAACTGACAATTATGGATAATTGCCAGTTTAAATTGACAATTAAGGATAATTGTCAACTTAAACTGACAATTATCCTTAATTGCCAGTTTAAACTGGCAATTAGCCCTAATTATCAATTTAAACTGGCAATTATCCTTAATTGTCAGTTTAAACTGGCAATTATACCAGTTTATACTGGCAATAATCCATTATTGCCAGTTTAAATTGGCAATTATGTAATATTTTATACTATGTCCTTTCTACGCCTTCGTATAAAAGTAAAAATAAATGTTTCCCATCCAATTTTTTAAATTTTCCCCACGAAGTTGACGTTGCTCTTTTTTGGTACCAGAAACTGTACAGGGTTATTCATTATAAATTACCCACCTCTTATCATCGTTATTATTGTCTATAGAAAAATAAATTTTAAATAAAAGTTGTGTGGTTATGACTGAATTTTGTCAAAATGCTATCAAAAGTACAGTAGCGTGCAGATTTCAGGGGATACAAAAAAATAATATATATTTTTTTAAATGTGATACCCTGTATATTATTATATTTTTGAATAATCCTTTATTCCTGATTTCAAAAATATACCATATGTTATTCCTGCCATATACCGTTTTTGAATTATTAAACGTCGAATACCTTAGTTAAACTAGTTAGTGTAATTATGGAAAAGTTAACATTATTAAAGTGAACTATGAAAATGACAACTATTATATTTGACAAGTGACATTTCTTTAATGAAATAATCAAAATAGTTTACAGTGAGAAAGAAAACAACCAAATATTTATACAAAATAGGTAACAAATATTTATTTAGGAAATTTAAATATAAATAAATGATCTCATAAAAGACGCTGGATGTGTTCACCATTATTGATAACGTCTTCTTATATTTATAATTGCACCGGAAATTGCTCCATTGTTTACATTCAGATTGTTTATTTCAAGTCGAAATCTGTCTTTAATGACTAGAATACTCTTATTATTATTATTATTAAAAACGTCTTTAAGAAATCCCCAAAAAAATTAATCCATAGGGGTCAAATCCAGACTGTTAGGTGGCCATTTAATAGATCCATTATTCCATACCCATATTGGGAATACGTTATTCAAATGATCTCGAATGGGTAGGACACTATGCAGAGTTGCCCCATCGTGCATCCAAATCATATCATATCAAGTTCGGCTTCTGGAAAATTCTACAAAAGAATATTTTCTGCTTCTGAGATAATTATTTCCAGATAGATAACTCCAGTTAAAGTATAATCATAAAATATAGGCCCAACAAATTTGTTTCTGAAAATTCCACAACAAACGCTAACCATTTTCCTTCCTTTTCTTTATTTGTTTTACCAATCTTTTTCTGTTGTGCTTATTTTCCCACTACCTTCTATTTTTCCTACTAAAAACTCCTGCCGTAGAAAAGGATAATTCATCACTCCTTAATATTTTAGTAAAAAAATTAGGATCTTCATCCAACTTTTGAATCATCTGGCGGCAAAAATCCAGCCTTTTCCTTTTATAAGCCTCTGTTAAAACTTGTATGGGTAAAATTTTATATGGTCCAACGTACGTTGGATTTTGGAATAACTTTCAAATGTGGTACACATATTTTAAAGGCCAATGACAATGATAAGTTCGGTAATGAGCAAAATTGGCCGGCTGAAGGAGGTCAACGGGACCTAAAGTTTTTTGTGTTGGTCTTTACAAAAAAATATATTCTTGATGAAAGATTATAAATCATGTCTACTATATCAAGCCAATAAAGTATATTTTCCATGTAGGTACTTAAAGCTGTTGTAAACTGAAATTTTGTACACTTTTGACTTCATAAAATGGGGTTAGGATAAATTTAGCAGTTTGACATTTGAAATGTCTCATTTAGTTATAAAAGAATCAATATAAATAAGAAGAAATTATTAAACTATATGACATGAATTATTATTGCCAGTATCGAATGTCGCTGATAATTAATTATTTAAAAATTGTAATGAAACATTTCAAAGTACATTATTAAAATTTAATTGAAGTAAGTGAAGAATTAAATAGAATGATTTTTTTTAGATTGGGATGATATATACCGGTATAAAAAAGTTATGTGCTGGCCACATCAGATATTTTGTTGGCAAACTAGATGGTTTTGGATTAAAATGTAATTTGTGATTGTCGCGAAGCAATAAAACCCTGTTATCCCGAAAACATTTAGTAATGTTTGCAAAATGTTTCATGGACTGGTAAAAATTGTCTTCCGTGATCCACCCAATTTTGTGTGTTAGACCTAAACTAGAGTTATTGCGTCTTTGAGCAAGTCCTCAATGTGCACTTAATTTAGTGTAAATACAGGTGGGACTGTATTGCCTGTCGTATTGATAATGTTCAACATAGTCACCAAAACTACTGTTTCGCTGGAAGATATTTGTGCAACTTGCTTAGATCGATAGGGTGCAATGATCCGTAACAGTCAAGAGTCTCATCTCGTCAAAATTATAAATATTGTTGAGGGGAAATAGGTATTTTGAGAACACATTCTCCAAATTATTAAAGATTTGAGCTTCTCTATGTTTATTAAAAGCGGTCGCTCTTGACAATCTACAGGATTTTGGCTTGCGAATAGAGATGTCCCCTCATAAAGTTTTGCAACCATCTTCTACCAGCTTTTTCATCTTGCTTCCACTTTTCTGGAACTGTCATTTTTAACTGTTTAGCAAATCGATACGTCAAACTATGTACTTGAACGGTCGTGAGACCATAACACAATTTATGAAGCAGTCTTGAAATAATTAATTAAAGAGAGTTCTTGCTCCTTTGAAAATAATCTTCTGTTGCCTATATTAGGTGAGTGATTATATAATTCAATGGTTACACTTCTGGCTCTTTTTATAGCAAGGAGCTTTTTGGGAATACCTGTACATTGTGCTACTTCTTTTATTGAAGTTTTATTTACAATAACTTCACACATATATCACCTGAAGAGATACATCGTCTCTTTTTCGAGTCCATTGTATAGCCTGCAAGCAAAAATTAAGCATGTGACTTTTGATTTTTTGCTAAGATACTAAATAATACGATATTCTTTGAATAGGACATGTATCGAACAAAGATCAAAAGGCTGTCCCATTTATAGAACCAATCACCATTTTGGAATTATATTGTTTACTTCCTAAACTCAAGATCTAGAATATAATTTTTGCTTAAAATCTTAGCGCTGAAATTTTTATAAAAGAATGTATTCATATCTGGTACCAAGTTATTCTGTCATACAGATGAAGTCAGTTGGCTGCTAATGCTTAGCTTGTAAAGCAGGATTAAACTAAATTCCACCAAAAGTGCACCACGCGGTTAACATAATATTAAAACATGTCTTCAAGCACGGATTCGTAATCATCATCTACTGACGAAATCAAAAACGTCTAGTGAAATTCTTACAGTTTCCTTCAAGGAGCGTCCTAATCATGGTATCTCTTGTCTATAACTAATTACATTCTATTCCACTTTCTAATATAATGTCTAATTTGTCTATATATTATTGTACATGATTATTGATTACCGATAATAAAATAATAATTGGATAAAATTAATATTGTCCAAAGCAGATATCAAAAGTTATATTATGTTAAAAGATATAAGAAACAAAAAAAAACTAAATTAAAGTAAATAGAAATTGCTTGTTGATGGCGAATAAAAACCGTACCGAGTTATTTTTATACGTCCTTTGTCGGTATCCCCAAATTGATTGTTTTTCTACTGTCTGCAAGCATTTTCACTTTTGCTAATATTTTTTTGTTTATTATATCTATGTTTCAGTGTAAATATCTAGATATCATATAAATAAGTAAAATCTTGTATTGATTTCATTCTATGTTAAACAAAAGCTAAATAAAATTTTGGAAAGTAAACAGATTTCTTTCCTAAAAATATTTTTCTTTATCGTTCGTCAATAAACATCCTTCAATTATTCCCCCGACGCGGCATACGCAACATTATGAACGCAGGATTTGTTGTCTCGATAATATACTGATTTCATTGAATTCATATAGAATGCAGTCCTACCAAAAAGTAGTAAAACGACGTACATTGTTTATTTAAAGAAAATGAAATTTCCTCCAGACACTCTGGTATACTACAAAGATGTGACTGAAGGACCATCCTCGTGATCAGAAATATATTTGGAAGACATGCAAGGGAGCTACTCTTTTCTAAAATCGTACACCACGATCTTCCAGGCAAAGATATTTACCATCTTCACAGTAGTGGCAAGTAAGGAAGGAATCAAGAATAGCATGGAGCAAATAATATACACTATGCATATTAAAGTATTTGACATAGTACATGGAAGGAAGACTGAAATTGGGCATCGTATCGTGCGCAGTGTGCACTATTGATCGCACGACAGATGGAAAATAAATTTGCTGACCAGCGACGGATTTCTGCCTTTAGTTTATATTGCACCGTTGCCATGTAAGAGATCCATGTCTAATAATTCAATACACATACCGTACATATGCTTCGTTAACCAGGCGGCTTCAAGAGCGATCTGTTTCCGTAAGATGAGGTCAGCCCTTATTCAGGAGTGTGGAAGAGTGCTTTGAAAAGCTTGCTAAGCATAAAAAGGTAAAGCTTGCATGGATTCCGGAATATACAGTATTTCCAGGAAATAAGAAACCAGATAAATTGGTTAGACATGAATCTGAGGAACCCTATCTCGAACCTGAACCCATTTCGGGTACCACAAGGAGACTTCTCACTACGGTCATCAATGTGTATCAAGTGGGATTAAGCGACACTAGAGGAGCATTAAAGGTTAAGCAACGAAGACTCTGAATCAATTAGTTGGATTTCTGACAGGCCACTGCAAACTTAGGAGACATATATCACTGATAGGTGTTGAGGAAGATCTTACCTCCCTAAGATATGTGGGGAATAAAGAAACACCATACAATTTTTTAGTGCATCATGAGGCGTTTGGACGACTGGGGCAAAAAAATCTTCATCGCCGAGACGCTTCTAAAAGAGGAAGTGAGCTCCCTTTTATAGACGACATCTTGACCTTTACCAGAAAGTCGAAAAAGTTTAAAGAGGGAGCAAGTAGAATGGATGATTGAACGGATGGTAGGAGGTTGATGAACAGAGCCCGTTTGTAGTCTACTTTCCAGGCGCTACCCTCTCCCAACCATTACTACTACTCTAATCAGTTTTTAAATATTGGCCTATTCTGCCACCACGACCAATCACCGATGTCAGGAGATAAACTCATCAATACTTGAGTAAGAACTGATACCACTAACTGAAAAATTTTGCTGAACCCCGACATCGCATCGTGGTATAAAAATCTTTAAAATGCTCACCTCTAAGATACACGGAACCAATAGATTTACACTTCCTTCAAAAGACAGTAGGTCCCCTCATCCACTATATCTGATAGACTTAATCCAAGGTGGGAAGATACGCCATTTACACTAACATAACGAGTCTATGAAAAAACTTCGAAACTGTTGATATCTCAATTAGAATTCTTTTATTGATAGGTAAAATGTGTATCTAAACTTTGGGTCCTAGTTTACCATCCAAACTTTATCAATCATAACATAGCCAACATCTTAACATAAGCAAATTTACGACTAGTTAATTCCCTGTGGTTAGGCACGTATTTATGCTTTCCAATGTTTGCCATTTCACTCCCTTAAAGGGACTCTATTTGTCCTTCATATTTATACAACAGAATTAACTAAAATAACGGGATATGTCCCATGGTAAATCAAATTTCCTTGTTTTGATATAACTAGCATTATGCTTATGTAAATAATTATTACGGAATATTCACAAGCGGATAATAGAAAGAGAATTTTGCCAAGATATATTTTTGTCGTATACTTATAAAACCGTCGCTACTTTGACTTTGTAAAATCAGTATTACAGTACCTACAATGCTGTATTTTTCAAATTAAATAATTGTGGTAAATAATTTAGTCTTATTGCTACGTAAGTTAACCAACAACCCTACAAAAATTGTATTGTGAAATTTTAGAACGATGGTTAGGAAACACAAAATTTAATTAATATTTATTTCGAGTTTTGTATGAAAAAGAAAGGCCTTCTATAGAAATAATTATACTGTTTTATTGTGTTAAAATAATTTGCAAAAAAAATACAATCTTGTTTAAAAAAATGGTGCTTTCAGAGACGAATGAATGAACTTGTACAGTTTCAAGGATTATTTTTGAAAATAAAAATTTTTGGTATAAATTTTGTTAATAACTTATCGTTAGTATTGTTTTGCCTAAAATTTTATGAATTTTTATAGCTAGAATGAGGTAGTTGTTTTAGTAGATCCGGCTTTTTGAAGAAGCTTTGCAAAACGCCGGCATTTTGAATAATATAATGTAATTCTGCTATGAGATGGATGGTTTTCAGTCATTTTACATAAAGACTGACTATGGTTTGGCAGATTGGACAACTTACAAATTAATTCTTTTAATTGCCTTTTAGGCATATCGCAGAATATTTATTCAAAATTTTTATGACAGCGGGTCACTGCTAGGAACTTTTTTATACTACAAATTTAGAAATAAATAATTGATCAGCTGCATAGGATGTGTATTAAGGATAAAGTACATAATGGAATATGTAAAAATTAACAGAATTCTCTTATTTTTTATAAACTCACAAAAATTTTGACACAAAGTAAATTCTAAAATTAAAAGAAAGAATAATTAAAACACATCCAGACTAAGGTGATAAACATTATTTATTTATACAAGTGCTGCTGTTATGGCTGTTAATTGCACAACACTCCAGAGTGCAATAGCACCAATAAAATGTCAGATTTTTAAAAATGACACCTTTTAGTCGCATTGAATTTTCGATACTTTGTAGAGGCATTTTTTAATGCCACCATATTTTGATTCCAGTGTAACAACTTCCCGGAGGGTTTTATCTGGTACCTTTATATATGGACGACCAGACTGACAGAATTGATTTCACTTCTAAGAAAACAATTTTTTATTATACGAGATTTCGTTCCTGATGTAAACTGAAAATTAATTAAGTCAACTTGACTTCTAACATTAAAACTCTTAGATAAAATTGAACGAACTACGACGCCTTTTTTGGAAAGCGACCTTTTATAGTTGCAAAACTCACGTAGTTTGATAAATATCACTATTTGCAGATCTAGGGATAAACTATTTCTTTTTAAAGCATACAACATTTTGTCACGTTCTCCATATTTTGTCGATCTATGAGAAGTTACTAATGTATCATAGTACTCTTTTATTGGCATCATTTGATAATTACATTTTTCTACTACTACTACTTCTCTTAAATATGAAGGTAGTGTTGTTCCCACTTCCATAACATCATACTTTTTACTTTAATTATATTGCGTAAATTCTCGTTTACTTCCAATTAGCAGATTTTTGTACTATCGGACAATTTATTCACTTGATATTTCGACCTACACATCCATATTATACAATCAATTGGTCCGCGTCGAAAAATGTTGAAACCATGTGTTCTTAAAATCCACTGATAACATCACAATAAAATACAAAAGGTGAAGCTCTACTTTCTATCTCTCTGAGTTTAGGAACAGCTGTGTTGTTGATTCCAGTAAACAGAAGTGGTCCAAACATGTAACAGCAGTGTTTTTACTTTAAATCTTTGCTAATTTTGCTGCAAAAGTTGATTTTCCAACGTTAAGACGACGGCGTTGGTCATCACTGCCAGTCGCATACCGACGTTATAGCTATTTTATCCACTGAATTGATGCAAATGCGAGTCGGATAATCGTTGGTAGGAGGTTATCCAGCAACGTCAGGACGCAGCTGGCGATGTTAATACAAAGTTAAAATACTGCTTGGAAAACCTTAGACTTTTTTTCCATCTTTCTAGGATGTTGCTGAGTCTCCCAAAACAAAATCAGTGAGATATCTTCAAATCGTGCTTTTAGATATTTACGAGAATATACTGTGTCCCAAATTGGGGGTGCATGCATTGCTATATCGGTTATTATTAGAGATAGAGAAACGGTTAAATGGGTACATTTTGAAGGATTTTATGACCGTTTCGATGCTGTTTTTAAATTTGACCTAGCTCTGTCGGTTTTTCAGATATTTTCAAAGAACTGTAAAGGTGCATTTTAAAAAACTTTCCCTATCTGCTTAATTTGATGACTGGTAATATTTTAATAAGTATATTATATGAACACTTTTTTAAGGTACTTTCGTTGACGTTACCAAAAAAATTTCTATCGTCATTTGTTTTTCAGTTAATGCCACTAACTTTGTTTTTTTCTTATGGGCGCCATACTGGATTCTTTGATAGTTCAATAGTGCTCTTAATTTCCTTTTCAACGATGACAGAAATTAATTGCAGGTGTAAAATATAAAAAAAATTAGTATTCTAAGTAGGCCATGAAGAAAATTTATTTTAAAATAATCCGATTTTATTAGCCTCAACTTAAAATTACAACAAATTAATTAAAAACTTTAAAAAAATTTTCAATATGTCGTCCTTGTTCATCAATGCACTTTGACATCGCTTTAATATTGAACTACACGCTCGCCTTAAAGTATTTCTGTTAACAGCAGCCAAAGAATTTCTTACACGTTCTTCTAAAATTTGAATATTTTCTGGTGGTTCAAATGCATAAACTCCATTTTTTGTATGCCCTCAAAGAAAATAGTCCAATGGAGTGAGATTAGGAGACCTGGCTGGCCATAGAACGTTGCCATTATTTGCAAAACTTCTATTATCAAAAGTTGCTCTTAAGAATTGTTACTATGCCGCTATTATGTGCTGGACAACCATCATGATGAAATCAAATCTGCTTAATATCTTCTAGAGCAAGTCTATGAGCCGTCCATAATTTAATAAATTAATAACAAGAGTCCTAAAATACTTTTCATTCGGTTACACACGTTCTGGATAGTTATCCTCATAAATTCTTGATGTCTCATCAGTATTTCTATTTGATTTCAAATAAATCTCTAGCATATCTAACTTTTCTTCGTTTGTATATTTCAAAGCCATAATAAATTCAAAAAAAGAACTTAATATTGAAACACACAAAATTAGTTATTACAAAGTAATGGTAGATCCTAGTGAAACACTAGTAAAAAGAAAAAGAGCAATTATGATAACAAGAACTGTCAATTAAACATTGTTTTGTCTATTGTCATGGTAACAAGATCCATGTCACCTACTATTAAAAAAAATTATATGATTATTTTATTTTATTTGGACGGTGCAAATCAATTCAACAACTCATTTAAATGTGTTTTAAAATGTGTTTTAATTTTTTCTTTTAATTTTCAGTTGAAGCTGATATAATCGGATTATTTTAAAATAAATTTTCTTCATGGCCTACTTAGAAAACTGAATTTTTTTTATATTTTACACCAGTAACTAATTTTTCCCTGATATAATAAAAAATAAATACATCGTTGAAAATGCAATTAAAAGCACTATTGAACTATCAAAAAATCCAATATGGCGCCCATAAGAAAAAACAAAGTTAGTGGCATTAACTCAAAAATAAGTGACGATAGAAATCTTTTGGTAACGACAACGAAAACACCTTAAAAAAGTGTCCTAACAATGTACTTATTAAAACGTCACCAGTCTTCAAATTAAAATGCATTAAAATGCACTTTTACATTTTTTAAAAATATCTGGAAAACGAATTTAAAAACAGCATCGAAAGTGTCATAAAATTCTTCAAAAAAGTCCGCATTTAACCGTTTCTCTATCTCTAATAATAACCGAGATAGCAATGCATGCACCCCCAATTTGGAACACAGTGTATAGAGCATTTTCCAAGTTTTACTGTAGTAGCATTGGATTATTTTTAAAGTGAAGTGTGATTGCTCTACAGTCGATAAGCCAGTGTTTACTTTTGCCAATGTGTTAGTACAGACAATTGTAGCAGTCAGGTAGCATTTTAAAGATAACCCAGTATAGCTTTGAGGTATCGATTTCCTCGAAATCCGCCACTGCTATTTTATACATAGATCACATTTGTTACATTTTTAAACTATCATCCTAAAACATATAAATTTACATTTATCACTTTTACCGAGTCATATGGTTTTAATTTAGAAACTTTTCAACGTGTGACCTAACGACATTTTGGGTCCATTGCATCTCAGGAAATTCTATTCCTGACTAAAATTTGTGCATATTGCCAAACTTATACTGATGGTGTTGGAAATTATTAATTACTTCTTAACTTATTTAAAAGTAAGATAAAATATAATTTTCTCATTCCCATCAGTTAATTTGAGTAATTGTCCAGAAACGCAGACAAATGCATGGGCTGGTGGAGATGTAAAAGTGCGTCATCTAGAAACTGGAATTTTAAATATTATTACAATTGTCGTATACAGTTGCATTTTTGGGTGCTTAACCGAAAATCTCGAAGACAATTTTACTGTAAAATTGCTATGGAATATAAAATTTAAAACATGAACGTTTTCAGCAAATCTTAATTTTAATAAGGGCTGTGTGCTTACAAGAAATGATAATCAGACATACCCAGAACCAAACTATTGCTTTCATTTAGTGCATCTCATCAAGTAAATAATATAATAGTAGCAACAAATAAACAAAGAGTAATACTACTTGTTTCGACAGACTGAGTTTGCCAGAATCCCGGAATTAATTGACTTTGATTTACCTATTTTGACTTTAAGTGGATATAAGAGGCATGCCATTTACCTTAGCGGAAATTAGATTTCCCCTCACGGAAATCTGAACTTCTTGTATATCCTTCTCCGTTTTCATTCATATAAATTAAAATTTTTCATAATTAGTTACATAGCAATCTATACTGTACGTACAAAAGTAATTTGGTTAATGATATGCATCCGGGAAGTGATTCGATTATAAAATCAACAATATCCAGACTTTTTTAAAAGTGTTTTAGGACATGAGACCAAGTCTGTTTGCTGTCCAAACTCTAAATACAAAAACATAGTGCTCATTTTGCCGTACACCCTGCTGTCCATAGTCGCGCCTTTATACTCGCTGTTGCAAAACATAGTAATGCATATCTTCTCGCTAGGGTCTTAAGTTGTTGATAGCATGTTAGTGGTTTGATTTCCTTCAATCAAATCAATAATAAAAATGTTTACTGATTCAGATAGAGATAGTGACTCACTAAGTAATACGCTCGAATGTTGGTGGCTTTCAAAAAGGAGAATAAAGAAAATACTTGGTCATGACTGCTGTAAACCGGACGACAATAGAGAAGTGGAAGAGGTGTGACAACCAATCACATAGCATCGTTCAGGCAACTACTACATCCCATAAAACAAATTGTTGTGTTTGTTAATGAACGACGAGCTGAAGAGCGAGTGATATGGTTAGGTGAACTGATTTTTCCTTAATGATCTCCTCATGCAAGAGAGAACCCAAGATCTTTGACAACAGAGCTTAATTTAACTCACAATATTAGTGCGACTTTCGTAATAAGAGTATTACAAATAAACACCATCTGTATAAAATTCAGCTCATACAGGAACATTTTAAGGACGATCAAGGCAGAAGGATACATTTATGTGAGTTAATGATGGAAGTGATAAATAATAATAATCCATAATATTTTCTTAACCATGCGTTATTTACCAGTAAAGTTACATTTAAATAACACAGTTAAACGACACAGCGTTAGATATTGGTCGTTTTTAAATCCTCACTGGACGGAAGAATACTACACTCAGCATTGATGAAAATTAAATGTTTGCGCTAGAATTGGAAGGCGTATTATAGATCATTTGCAGTACTAAATAACAGACCATTATCCTGTAATTCTAGAACATATTTTACCTGAAATGGAAAAAGTTGCTAATAAAAGTAAATACACAAAAACATATATAAATTATAGAGCTAAAAGACCGCTACCAATTACTTGGAGATCAGAACTTCCTCACCATAGTAAAACTCGACGTGTGGTGGATATTATAATAAAAGTAATTTTTGACGTTTCAAAAAAGTCACTTTTGACGTTTCAAAAAAGTCACTTTGACGTTTCAAAAGTGTCACATTTTTTGACGTTTTAAAAAAAGTCACATTTTGACGTTTCAAAAAAGTCACATTTGTGAAATGTCCACTAATATTTTTTTTTAGACATTGAGACCGATTTTGCTTATCAATGAACTCAATCTCTTCCTTGACCTCTGGAATGTGTGTACCAAATTTGAAAGCTTTATCTCAAAAACTGTAGCTGCTATCGCGAACCACAGACACATAGATGGAAAATTGTTTGTGGTTTAATTTTTTTTCACATTCATACGAGTTCAACCAACAACAACAAAAAAAACAATATTTTTCACGAAACATAACTTCCCCACTTTGAGGAGTGAGGAAGTAAAATAAGTTAAAAACAGAAAATTGGTTAGATGTTTACAGTATGGATACACTAAAAGATACAAAAAAACGATAATATGAATATGCTGCTGGAATATAAGAATTATAGAAAGAAGGTAAATGATCTAATAAAAAAAAGTTAAAGAAGATTATTACAAGTCCCTAATACAGTGTGTCCCATCTCAAGTGGACACACCTTGATATTCCGGATATTATTCGACAGATCGATTTCAAATTTTTCTCTGTTATGAAACTCTGTAAGGTGCACCTTTTTTGTAATTTTCAATATATTTTCAATTGTCACATCAACCCACTGCGTTCACTCAAAAATATGATTTTTCTATATTTTACTTAACGTTAGAAATACATCAAAAAATTATTAAGAAAAGTTTTTCAGACTCAAAAAATACCCCTATGAGTTTTTCATAAATTTTTTCAATTATTCAGGAATTTAATTCTTAAGTATTAGACTAAAGCAAAGACTGCCGTGGAAATAAGAAAATACGGCAAGTGTCATAAAAAACCAAACGTGTACCTGTGGTTTTTTAAATTCTTCTCTTGTACATTGGCTGAGCAGTGGTTGAGTCTCAATGAAAAAGTTGAGATAATTAGACTTACTGGCGAAAATAACCATTCTACCAGAGCAGTAGCTCGAGAATTTAATGTAAGACATCTACTACGTCAAATTAGTTACTCAGTTGTTGCTAAAATTAGCAGACTTTTCAACCAAAGTGGAAGTGTAATAAAAACCAAAAGAAAAGGAAATAATCAGCAGAATGTGGACCAAGCAATTTTAGACGCCTTCAATGACAATCCTCGTAGTAGCATATGAGATATGGCATTAAACTTGAATTTGACTCGCAACAAAATTTGTAGGTGCCTTTGTCGATACAAATTGAAGCCATTTAAACCCAAATTTCTACACACCTTGGAGGAAGGTGATGATAACATATGGCTTGAATACTGTTTCTGGGCTCAAGGCAATTATCTTGAAGAATCGACATTTTTTGGAAAAAATTATGTTTAGTGATGAAGCGACATTCACCACCAATGGTGTAGTATCGTCGCAAAACTGTAGGTATTGGACAACAGAAAACCCACATTGGGTAATCAATTGTAAAATATAAATCGTCCAAAAAAATATGTGGATGTGCGTCAAAAACATTGACAATAATTCAATTAACAATGATATCAATAAAATTAAACTTGAAAGTGGAGACATTATATCAGATGAGCAAATAATTTCAGAATCGTTTAACATGGTCCTTAATGAAATTAGCGGTAGCTTAGCAAAAAAAGGCCAAACCCGTTAAAAAACAGTTCCCAAAAAAAGCATATAGTAAACTCAATATATCTAAAAAACAAACTAATGACCAGGAAATTATACAAATTATCAACGAATTAAAACTCAACAAAGCACCTGGTATGGATTCTCTGAGGGCAGAAACAATTAAAGAATGCGCCGAGTATATAGTTGGACCTTTATTGTACATTTTTAATAAATCTCTCAAAAGGTCACTTTTCCCAGATCGTTTAAAACCGCAGTTATTAAACCAACATATAAATCTGGTGACCGATTAGACTTCCATAATTATAGACCTATTTCATTGCTGTCATGTCTTGCGACGCGCTCCTAACCCACCACCAAAATACTTATTTTGTGTGGATGTCGTGTCACTTTGGCACTCTTCAGTTCAGTAGCTGTGCTTTTAAACTTTTTTTTTATTTCGGTACTGGTCTCGAGCCTCAGTTCCTGTTTTAAAGTATAGGAACACCACTTTATTCTATCAGCGGTATGATAGAAGCTAGAGTAACTCAGTGAAAAAAACGGAATAACAGGCGGTCTCTGTGTGTGGTTGTCGTTTGCGTAGCAATGGACAACTTCACCTTAACTGCCGAAAATGATTCTCGGTGTTCAAATAAACTTTATTACTTATACCTTTGCCTTTAATTAAAGTCAGAATGCAAATGGTAACTATTTATTGATGATTGATTTCATAGAAGAAAATAAAACAAATACACAAAAATATATACAGGGTGTCCCAGCTTTCTGAGGAAGTAAGATATTGGCTATTTGTTAATAATTTTAAAAAAGTTTTTAAATGAATTCATGTAGGGGGTGAGTAGGGGCACAATTGGAAAATATCTTCATATATATAGGGTGTGTCGGAAAATAGTGACAGACACAACATACGTTTTTTAAATGGAACACCCTGTATATTTTTTAATTCCCCATAAAATTTCCATCATTTTGATATACCATAACCTATATCTGTCTCGAGTAGTTTTTGAGTTATTCAGGTTTATTTAAAAAAATTATCACAATCCAGCACCTCAAAAAAATTATCGCATATCAGTATTTATTTGAGTTAGAAAAACGCCGCTTTGGTTTTTACTTACACCTTGATCATTTTTACTATGCAAAAATGGAACCCAAATATTACACAGTGTGTCTCAAAATGTCATTTCAAATTAACAAATTTCAAATGTAATTAGTCCTTTTTTTTAAATGGCATCCTATTTCTTTCATTATTTAGATGGCTAGAGAATTCAATTCGCTTCAGAATAAATATAGGGTGCCCTATACTTAAACTTAATAGTTTTGGAGATATTCGCAAATATCGCGTAAATGTGCGCTTTCTTATACAAAATTATTGTTGATTTTAATATGGTGGGCCATGTCAACAATTCTTGCTTAACAGCTGTCATATAATTAAAAACTTAAAACAGATTATAGCGTCTTAATTAGAATTCAGCGTGTGAAATAATTTTTTATCCGTTCTTACTCAAATTAAAATGTTTTACCAAAAACAATTAGTTAACATGATTTACACAATTGGTGACTGCCACATAAATATTTTCTCCATAAAGTTTAACAACCCGGGACACAAACGGCTTTAAAAACTAAAGCAAAGATTTCATGAAACTGTATGAGTAGAGTATCAGAAAAAGGGGGAAAAATTTACAATATCGGTGACACAGGAAGTAGCGCTTAATACTTTATTACATATTGAAGAGAATCCCGAATATAGTAAAAGAGAATTAAGTTTAGAAACAGATTTAAGTAAATCATCAATAAATAGAATTTTAATGAAGCATAGGTACCATCCTTACCACATAGAGTTGCATCAAGAATTAAAAGATACCGATTATGAAAAGAGAATAAGATATTGTAACACAATACTAGAAAAAAATCGAGCTTGAGCTTAATTTTATACATTGCGTTTTATTTACAGATGAAGCTACTTTTAAAAAGTAATGGGGCTGTAAATAAATATAATTTACATTATTACTCCACAGCAAATCCACATTAGATGAGGGAGGTAGATTTTCAGAATAAGTGGTCATTGAATGTATGGGGAGGTATTATCGGAGATACCGTCGTTGCTCCTAATTTTTTTTGATGGTACTTTAAATGGCCTCATGTACTTTAACTTCTTGACATAAATTTTACCTCAAATGTTGGAAAGGCTGGGTGTAACATTAGAAACAATGTGGTTCATGCAGGCTAGTGTTCCAATTCATTTTTATCAACCTGTGCGAGATCATTTAAATAATTGGATGGAAAATAAATGGATCGGAAGAAATGGTGCAATTCCTTGCCAGCGCGATCACCCGATTACGCTATGGTTTTTCCTTTGGGGACATGTTAAAGAAGTTGTATACCGAACTAAACCAACGACTAGGGATAAAATGAAGGATAGAATTAGAGTCGCATTTAGAAACATCACCAATTATTTTACAAAATGTAAAACATAACTGCATTAAACGTTTGCGCACATGTGTCCAACATGAGGGACACCATTTCGAACATTTAATATAGTTTTGTTTATTATTAATTTAATTTGTTTCAAATATTTAAAAGTTATAATTTCTCTTTAAAAATCCTTTATTTCACTCAATGTTAAGTTTTACTTTTATTTTGTAATTTTTTATTATAAAGTTTTATTTTAAAGTCAATAAATTGTTTTGTTTTATAAAATGAGCAATATTATTTTATTATTCAAATGTTAATTCAGACGTCTACTTCTTCATTTCCGTAACGGCTTTCAAATTTTTTTTCCATGGGCAACCATAATGAAATGAAGCATAAGAAAGCACAAGGTATATGGAGCCGTTGATAATTGTAAATCAGCTATTTGTGTCTTTGTTGACTTGGCCAAAGCCTTCGACACGGTGAGTCACCCTAATTTATTAGACACATTAGAAAATATTGGTGTTAGAAGGAAAGCATATGATTTATTAAAAAGTTTTCTACAAGATAGAAGTCAATGCGTTAAGATTAACGGCGTAGTGAGTAGTACAAAAAAAATGCCCTTTTTGGAGTTCCACAAGGTACCGTACTGGGACCTTTGCTATTCAATCTTTATGTGAATGAAATATTTAACATACCCATCACAGGCCAAATAATAAGTTTTGCTGATGACACGGTATTGGTCTATAAAGACAAGAGCTGGCTGTCTAAAAAAATATCCAACACGACTTTTCTATACTATTAAACTTTTTGCTGCTAAGTTATTTACTATAAATATAAAAAAAACAAAATATTTACCATTTACAAGCTATGTTAACAACCTGTTAACGTTAACAACCAATAAATTCATGTACAAGAACGTAAAATATATTATATTCATACATTAATGACACAGCTTAATTTTACTAAGTTATATAATATCCTGATATTCATTTGAATTACGTGAAACTTCAAAAGCTTTACTTGTACAGCTATCAGAATAAGCAAGTTTTAAGCGATTATGCTGATTCCCACCACACCAGCAAAAAAATTGTCAAACAATTCAAATGCCCTATTACTTTCAAAATAATTCATCTGTAACATTCCATTATTCTGAATAAAACGACTTTTTTGTTGGTTTTCATAATTCTATTGATCCATTAATTACTTGAACCCACTAATTTAATTGCCAGCAGGTTCGGTGCATATTTAAATTAATTTATTTTTTGGAAAAATACGATCTGCTTCCAACTTTCTGATAGGATCATTTAATGCAGCCAAGGTGGTCGTCACTACTTGTGTAGCCATTTCAATAGGCAATCAAACCAAGATCTGGCTCCAACATCCTCTTTAATGCTTGAAATGCAGAGATGACATTGCGACTATGATCAATGAGAGACGTTTTTCTGCTAGTACAGAACCACAAAAGGCCGAGAAACCGAAAAACAAAAGAAACAAACTTTGAGGCGTGTTTTTCGAGGTGTTGAATTAACAGAACCAACTCAACAACTACAGAGTAATTATTCGAATTGTGTTCTTGGATTTTTTTTACATGGAATATCAGACAGGTGTCTGTATTTAAAGATTTCATTCAAATTAGAGATGTATATAATAAAACTCAGCAGTGATAAATATGGGAGCTTTCACGTGGCTCAAAACCTCCGCCGCCATTCTCTAACAGAATTTTATGTATTCTTCGGTAAATTATTTTTTTTATATAACTGCCTACAAATCTCGTAAAATCGGATTTATTTCCGTCGTTGGATAATACTTTTTTTCCAGTCAGGCAGGGGCCCATAACCTTTTACGTCAAATTTATTTCATCCACTCCCGTATGAGATTTTTCTCTAGAGTTAGTAAATTCTGATAAATAGAGTTTGGAAAGTACTCATTTTAAAGAAAAAAATTTGCTCTACCAGTTTTGTTTAAAACTTCTTTGGCTACGATGCATTGTTTTTGCATTATCACGATAATTATTGGAAACGATGCGTTTTTCAAAACGAAAATATGGTATTTAAACGTAGTTTTTTGTTAAAAAGAAAAAACGATTGGGATGATTAATTAATGATTGATTAATTTTACACCGGACAACATCTCGAACATGTTCTGAAAGAATCTGATTGAATTTGAACTTTACGTAATTGAAAGCATTACAATATTTATCGCAGGCCATCTTCATAGAGAAATATTTCAAAGGTTTTCAGCTTAAAAATAAGTAAAAATACATGCACGTCTCCCGTTTGATGTATATGTACTATCAACAAAAAATTATATTAGTTTGCCGAACGCGATTAGTTGGTCAAGTCCGGAAAATAGGGGTAACTTGTTCATCTAATTATTTACTGGAAATATAAGAACAAACGCATTTTGAGGCTCACTGTATAATTTCAAGTTCTTGAGTGCTAATTTTATTTTAATCATCACATTATAAGTATTATTTGTTTTATTTGTTTTATAACACTGACAAAACACATTATCCAAAATTAATGATTTTATGGTAAAAGTATTATATAAATGACCTAATTCAGGAGCATTTTATTATTATTGTTTACTGTCACTTTTTTTATACTCCTTATATTTTTTGTCCAAATCTTTGTCGTTAGCACCCTTGTTTCAGCCTTTATTACTATTGTTATTGTTTTCTTTTTCACTTATGTGTTTTCTGATGCTTAACAACGCAATATATTTTTCACTGGACTGCCTCTACTCTGTTACTATATATCCTAAAAGTTCACCTTTTATTTTTGAAATTAATAAAATGTTCACGAAACTACCTAAAAACACACTAGTAGAATGTTATAGGGAATCTCAAATGATATTTTGTGAGCAAACAAATAATCTTTCATAAACAGATTTTAGGCGTAGGTAGAGAAATCACTTATTGAGCATGTCAATCTTCATGAATTTTCAGTGTAATCTCCACTCTATTATTAAGTCTGAAATCTTTAAAAATATTTATTCCCAATAGATATTATACATTGTTTATTACTTAGTGAAAATAAAAATTCCATTAAAATTAATAACAAAAATTATTACATAAATTATTTCAACAGTGTTATATGAAACGAATGAAATTAATTTACTTATTGTCATTAACTCGAATCGGAGTATTTACATTCACAAAGATGGTATAAAGATCAATTCGCTGATATATTTATATTGCAAAAAAATAAATAAATTATCTGTCATTATGCTGATGACTGAAGAGACCGATTCTTGAGGATATAACGCGATCACAGTCGAGGCAAACAAACTCTTCTTCTATTTCTTGCAGCTGGTCTATTATAGCTCGCAACCACCGCTTTCTATTCTGAACAGTCTCTAGTTCGATCCTCCCAACCATTCATAGCTCCAGCACTTTTGAGTATGTCATGCAGGATGTCTTTGTACAGCTTTAGTTGACCTTTTGCTTCCGTGTTCCCTCCTGCATCTCCCCGTATAGTATACACTTGGGTAGCCTGTTCTTATCCACACAAACAACATGCTCCATCCAACTGAGACGGCACTTTGAAACCACAATTTCAATGCTGCTACATCCCGCTCTGTGTAGTATTTCGGCATTGTACACATAATCACACCATTTAGTTCTGAACATCTGTCGGAGGTGTCTCTATTGTACCGTTTTCAAAGCTTTGTTGTGCCTTGAATATGGAACCCAGCTTTCGCAATCATATAGGAGTGTGGGGACAATAACTGTACGATAAACATCTGTCTTTGTTCGTATGTCGAGATCATGGTTGTTAAATACTGGCTTCCTTAGTGACCAGAAAGCTCTCGATGCGGCACTTATTCGGTTCTGAATCTCGGAGTCCAATTTGCCTCTGTCGTTTACAATGCTGCCAATATAGTTGAACTGCTCTATATTCGCTAGGGGCTCTTCAGCGACAGTGATCACTGTGTACCTCGTGTGGAACGGACAACATTTTAGTTTTGTTTATATTGATTTTACACCCTAGAGCGTTATAAGCCCACGAATAGATGTCAATGATGAGCTGCAGTTTCTCAGCTGAACTGGCAAGGGGAGTACAATCATCTACATATTGTGGATCGGTGACATAACGTGATCGTGTTTTGGTGTAAGCCCTGGGCCGTCTTATATTGAAAAGACCTTCGTCAAACCTATAGCGTAATCCAACTTCGACAGTGTGTGTTTGGAAAGGTTCCGTAAGCTCTCCATTGTAGAGAACCTTAGCTCAGTTATTTTCATGCAGAGTTTTGCACATAGATACAAATATGGGAGAACGCCAAATCGTTCCATTATGAACCAAAGAGTACTTCTATTTACGGACTTAAAGGCATTATTTAGGTCCACAAGGGCTACGAATAATTGAAACTGATGTTCTTTTGCTTTTTCTTGCAGTTGACGGAGAGAGAAGATTAGGTCGACTGTGATGCGATTGGGTCTAAACTCACTATTATAGATTGCTTTGGTTAGAATTTTCTCCCGATCGCGAGTAGAGAAATTCCTCGGTAATTCCCACAGTCAGATGCTTTGTTCTTAAATACATTGACAATAGTGGCATCCCGAAAGTCTTGTGCAACTGTCCCTTCCTCCCAAATGCGATCAAAAAACGACTTTAGCTCGGAAACTAGGTCGGTTGAGAGGAATTTAGAATGGGGGTGCTGCTGCTTTGTTATTTTTCAATTGTGATATCACCTTTTGGATTTCATCTTCGGACACGGGTGCATCAAGTTCACGGTAGAGCTCGTATTGTGGTATGCTCGGATTGTGTCCAAATTAATTTCCGATTCAAAGTAGTTTGGTACTGCTCTTTCCATCTAGACCTAATCTGTTTTTCCACTTTTTAGCAGCTGGCCATTTTTGTCCTGGATAGGTCAGAGATTTTTTCTAGTATGATCGTATACCTGTTTCACGGCCTGATAGAAATTGCGGTAATCATGTTGATCGGCAATGTGCTGCATGTGCAACGCTTTTTCTGCCCACCAATAATTTTTCAGCTTTTGAAGTTCGCGTTGTACATACCTCATGTTGAATATCTCGAAAATTATGTTGCCTTTCAATGTCGCGAGGGTTATTTATTTAAGCTTGATGTACTTGATGTTTGCGATCAAGCAGAACTTGAATGTGGTCACTGTTGTCGTTAAATCAGTCTACCTGTCTTCTCCCACTGTCTCTGCCAAGTATCAGTTCGCTGACATTTATAATGGTATCCCAGATATAGTACCAGTGGGTATCAACGCTGGTGTATATATTATCGCCTGGGAGATTCTCTCTCACAGTAGAGCAAAGGAGATCGGCCACTGAGGGGTCGTTCAGTCTCCTTATATTAAGTCGTCTATTTATTTTTGCAACAGGGGCTTTGTGATATTTGGGACGCATGGCTTTTTTAATTTTGGATATAACAATTCTATGGTCTATCTAGCAATCGACGTCTATTCTTGTTTTGGCGAACAAGACCTCTTTTACGTCTTCCCTTCTTACTATGATGTAATCAATAAGATACCAGTGTCTGAATCTTGGATGGCACCAGATGCCTTTAAATTTATCCCTCTGACGAAAAATGGTGTTAATGATTGTCATATTGTGTTCTATGCATTTGAACAAAATTAGTTCCCCGTTGGCGTTCATATTAGCCAGGCCATTCTTCCATATTACTCCTGGCCATGTCAGCTTGTCTGCAAAATCTTGCGTTAAAGTCACCGAGGAAAACCACACGCTCAGATTTAGAAATTCTGCTTAGAATTTCTTCGTGCTTTCGGTAGAAGGCTTCTTTTATTTCCAAGTTTGCCTTGAGAATAGGCACATAGGTATAAATGATGTTAACGAACTGGTTGGCAATTGGAAAGCGTACTTTCTAAATATTTATATGGTTTGTGATTTTTTGTAGTATGTTTTAATATTTTTATATTGAATTTGTTTCAATAGACTACATCTCAGAAGAGTACTTGTGCCTCAGCGTTGTTTTTATATTTATATTTTCATTTGTAGATTTTGTTATTTATTGCTTCATGTATGTAGTTTGTGTATTTGTTTATAGTGTATTTATTTATTTATTTGCATGTATTTGAGAACATTTCTTAAACATTTGTATATTATTGTACTTCTCTTTTCTGAAATTAATAAATTCTAAAAAAAAAGAAGAACCATGAGCCGTTCAGAAATTCCCTGGGAAACACTTGATTAAGTTTAGGTAGAATACTGTTTTTAATTGCGAATCCCAGCCCATGTATTCTTCTTGCATCAGATGGGAGTCCTTTGTAGAAAAAGGTGTACTGTTCCTCAGTTAGAGAACCTTCTCCTGCAAAACGTGTTTCGCTTAAGGCGGCGATGTCAACGTTCAGCCGATGTAGTTTTTTGGGTATCAGCGCAGTTCTTCTATATTACCTCCGGATGATTTTGTTCTTATCGAATGTTCTATCTTTTGTGAATGAAAGCTGCATGTGTATATAGCAGAGAACGGTTACGCAGCCCGCTCTGCTTTGATCACAACCGAACAGATATTATCCTATGACACAGATGAGACTGAGACGATAAGACATCTCGCAAGGCTTGAGTGGTCCGAAGATTGTAATTTATCCTCTTCGTGAAGTAATCTTTGTTCACGGAATGGTTAGGATTATACCGCCCCATCGTGTCCATAAAAGGGTAAGTCCGTTCAGGACAGAGGGTGAGGTGGATTTTTATGGCACAAGGATGATTGAAAAATGTAGTTTTTCGTACAGTTGCGGATTTCATATTAGTACGAAAAACATTTTCATCCGTGAGAACATTATTTTTTGTTCGATTGTAAGAAGAAAATATTAATTTTTTTATTCATTATGTTTATTTTTTCGCATTTTGACTGATAATGTGCTATTTTACTAAATTCAAAATCGTTTATTAAAGTAGCACTTTACTATATAGCAATGTCACTGTTAATAAAACACAGTTTGACAGAAAATTGTTTATTTAAATATTGGAAACATTATATATAAAAGTACAGTTATTCAAATCTGAAAACAACACCAAATTTATTCAATTCTATTTGTTCTTCCTGAAAACTATTATGATTCTCCATCTGCACCCCTGAATGATCTTGAGGTGCCACTAGTTCTTGCTGATGAAATATACGTTTTGAAATTTTCAACTTATTGGCGATGCTTTCCTCGATATACCCTTCAGCCACACTAGTTGACTGCCATCCTCAAAAGTATAACATGCTTTTACAAGTATTTGAATTCCAGCTCCATTGTCAGCAAGGAAGGTGGCAGACGTCCTCCTCAAGCAATGGCCAGTGTAACTGGATGCATCTGAAAGTTTTAAGTATTCTGCAACTTTTTTTGGGAATTTTTGCAGAACTGTTGATGCCAACTGGTTGCATTGTGCACTTACTGTGATTATAGTAAATGAAAAATCTATTGTGTTTTACTTGTTTGGGTCTCAATCGTGAATACTTATGATATATTTCATATCCGTTGCACTCTGATCCTATGGTAAATACACGTTTCTTCTTGGTTTTTGGTATTATGTAAGTTAACTAAAATTTTCCTCGTGTCTTCTATATCTTTTACAGTTAAACTGCACAATTCTGCTCGCCGACATGCCCCATTTAAACCAAATATGAGTACTACTTTCATTAATAAGAATTTATCGTCTGAAGCCTCTTTTAAAAACATAGTAACGTTTTCCATAGTCAAAACTTTTGATTTCTTTGCTTCGTATGTATTATTTTTACGTTTTAAAAAGGCAAGTAGATTTTTGTATTGTGATGTATCCACATGTTCGTTTATTTGTATAGTACTTTTCAACACGAAATATGTAGATCATAAACTGAATGCCTTAAGAGCTATTGCCTAAAATAATGAAAGACATTGTATGAAAAACACAAAAATATGTATAAAAAATCTGATGTGGCCAGCATATAACTTTCTTATACCAGTATATATATATATATATATATATATAATCCTGATCTAAAAAAATCATTCTATTTAATTATTCTCTTACCTCGATTAAATTTGAATAGCGTACCTTGAAATGTTTCATTAAAATTTTTAAATAATTAATTATCAGCATTATTCGATATTTTCAATAATCATTCATGTCATATATTTTAATAATTTTTTGTTGTTGACACTGGCATTTTTGTAACTAAATTAGACATTTCAAACGTCAATCTGTTAAATTTATCCTATCCCCATTTTATGAGGCCAAATATGTAAAATATTTCAGTTTACATCAGCTTTATTTAAGTACTTGGAAAATATATTTTATTCGCTTGATATAGTAGATATGATTTATAATCTTTCATCAAGAATATATTTTTTTGTAAAGTCAAATAAGAAAAAGTTTGGGTCCTGTGAACCCCCCTTTCAGCTGGCAAGTTTTGCTCATCAGCGAATTTTTCATTGTCTTTGGCCTTTAGAACAAGTGTACCAAATTTGAAAGCTTTATCTCAAAAACTGTGGTTGCTATCGTGATACTACAGACATGCTGACAGATTTTTTTTTCCATAAAGTATGAGATTTTTTTAATTTTTTTTTCCAAAATTGTACCTTTTTTATTCTTTCATTCATTATGGGTGGTACCATATTCACCAAATTTAATGTGTCACCTAACATGTTGTTGACAATCTTAACTGACAAATTAAGAAAGTCTTCCATTAGTATTTTTTGAGTTATGTATGTAACATTTTAAAATGAAATAAAATTGAAGTATACCCCTTTTCATTTAAACAGTTTTAAGATAGGTACTGAAACTGTGACTTCGTCATATCTAGGTCTGTGTTTTGTATAAGGTAATGATGTCTGTCGGTGCATGTGTGTAGATGTGTGTTCGGGGTAAGATATAGAGAACATATTCACACACAAAAACAACATTTCAACTTTGATAAACACCTAACAGATTTTGGTCATACAATAACTGACGACCATCAACCTAAAATATTATGTATTTGTGGGAAAAGTAAAAAACTTGATCTATCAGAAGCGCTAGAAATAAATAAATTAAATAGGAGTAAAAATTACAACATATTAAACAACCAAATAGATTTAAATAATTCTCCGTTATTAAACTTGTTCAGATAACCTAATGCTGTTAATAAAAATCACACCATATTACAATTTACTATCTTGAGAAACACCTACATGTAAAGATATAACTTTATCTGTACAAATTTGAATTATATGATCAACCATAAAATGCACATCCCTCTATTTAGTTCAGTTTATACTTAAATGAAAGTAAAAGCTGTGTATATCTTAGTCTACTTGAAAATGTCCGAACAGGATAAAACTAGTTGTAAAAATAACAAATATGGTGCAAATTAGACAAGTAATAAAAAGTGGTTATAATTTTTCAAATTTATTCTTTTCGTAATAAAAAGAAAAATATATAGGCAAAAACCGATTAGTAGACAAGTAGGGTCCCATGATGTTTATGCAAATTGACTCAAGTAGTCTTAGACAGGAGATGCGAAACAACAACTTGTATATTATTTCCACACCTTTCTTCAAAAACAAAAAAAAATACAGAAAAAGTACACGATTAAATAGCACCCCTCGAATATAGTTTATTGGTTACAGCTAACTCGAAGTACCGTAATATTTACCTCATATTTCATGAAGGAATTATAATATAAAATATAACATATCTTCGGGAATCTATTCAAGTAAAAAATATATCATTCTGCCTTACTCAATATTTGCTTTAATCTTAGTTAGCTGGAAACGTTACAAATGGGAAATATGCCAGTAAAGATTCTCAATACCACTTTTCCAGAGGTATCCAGCAATTTTATAAATTGTGCTCCATTTAAGGAAACTTTTTAAGTTTTCATATAAACACAGGGTCCCTTACAACTCGATATAACTCAAGGGACCTACTGGAAAGTAATTCTGATATTTTTAGAAGAGCTTAATAATAGTAGTTCGTTTACTCTGAAAATCGTGAAATTTCAAATTGCCACTCCAAACTTTATTTTTCAGGTATTATTAAATTACAAGTTGTGTTCAATTGTTCTTCATTATAACCCAGTTATATTAGCACGAAAAAGGACCAATAGAGAAAATAATTAATTTATAAGGAGTTTAAACTTGGCAGTTATACTCATGAATACAAAGAGTTTCTTTCGTCCAAAGGTGATTAATCCTTATATTTCATTCTTTATCCAAGAAAACCCCTTAGCAGTGACCCAGATCTATTTTTTACACTTATCCCATAAATAGTGCATCGGATGAAAAAAATATTAATAAGACAGATATAATATTAAATAGTTAAATTAAATTTAAAGAAACATAGCTTAGCACAAAATACATTTATTCATAAAAAGCCATATTTACGACTTTTATCTCAGGTCAGCGAAGCAAAGCGATTAACCAGATAAATGAAATCAAACTTAAAACTAAATAAAGTAAGAACAAACAAAGTCATACACGGCAACCGCCAATCCAAATGGTACAAAAATATGAAGTCAACTCATTTATGTTTTATTGGGCGCCACCATATTTTATGTTTAAAATAAATAATGCATTTCCTTAACTTAAAGACAAAATGCTGCCATTAAAAACATTCATTCACAGAATAAAGATTCTAACTTCAACGTTATTTCAAGAAAATCACAAATTTCGCCAACCTAAAACTGTTTTAAAACAACGATTTGCAAGCAAACTAAGTGCATCCCTCTGTTAAGTACTTTATTCTAATCAATTTGGATAAATACCTGTAAATTATACATTAAGAAAAATTGTTATACATTTTAATGATTCTTAATGTGAATATATTTTAACAAACAAACAAAAAAAATTAGGCTAAACTTCTAGTGTATATATGTAAGTCCTTCATCGCGGTTTAATGATTTTATTGCATATTTAGTTTGAACGGTGTTTCTTATTTGAAACAAAGAAATATAAATTTTAACTTATTTTTAAATTTATTTGAAATTTGTGTTTTAAAAAGTGACATTTTGTTTGCTTCGTATTTTGTGTTTCTAGAAAAAAATATTAGATTAATTATTTGGGGATTACATAAGTATTTTTTCATACCTAATATTTCTTAAATGTAAATTTTCTTTTGGTGAGTCAAATTTTTTTAATCTTAATATTTTTTTTGCTTTTAGTGCTACTAGTATGAATACTATGTTTAATTCAACATCTTCTTGCATGCAGTTAGGAGAAGTAGTTGTTTTAATAGTTTCTGCGATGAGATGTATTCGAAATGTCGTGTTTAATTTATTATCTACTTTATTTTAGCGCATTTAGACGAGAATGGCAGCGTATGGAAACTATAGATAGTTATTGTTATCAATTTAAAGCCGGCCTGTTTTAACGCAGTCTAGCAAGGGGAGATTAAATGCGGGGGTACGACATGCGCCGAGAACTACACATATCAACAGTTTTCAGCGAACAGTAGGTTATCTTGGCTGTCACTAGACACAGTAATAGGTGGCCTCTAAACGTAGCTATCCTGAGATTCTATCTGAAGCAATCAGTGTTGTAACAATAAACGCGGGAATAGGTACATCTTGTCAGAAAGTGTAAGCTTTTCTGTGGTTTTGTTTCGTGCGTTTACTACGTTCGAGATTATAGATACTTTTATTAGTTTTACTGTGCTTTTATTGGATATTTACATACTCTATATACTTTCTGTTTATTTTTTAATGTGATGTGATTGAAGCGGCAAAGAAAAAAGCAAGTGACGTTTGCTGTTTCAAAGGCTGTATTAAAAATCCTTCTTGAAGCCGGCGCGTAACCTAAAAATATTTAGCATTCGTTATTCAGTTATATTAATAATAAAATAGCTCTCCAAGCTTATACTATGGCAAAACCAGCAACAGTTAATGAACATGATATAAGTTTTTTTAAGAATTACACACATGCCCTTCACTAATGAATCATTGTTAAGTTTCTTGAAATGGGCCTGATATAGACATCATAGGTACTAGGTTTGAAAAAATGCTTGCATGATACCCAAATAAGTAATTCACTATTTTTTTTTTTTAGAAACGTAGACGTATTTAGACGAATTAAACTATATCAATTTAGAAATTATTATTAGAAAAATGAAAAACGGTTTCCATGATTAGCCTCAGTAGCGGAAATAGGCCGACGTTAAATAAATAATTAAAAAAGACTATTTTATTAAATAAACGTGACAAGTCAGAGTATATCTTGTGTGTTAGTTTCATATTTAAATACACATGTATCCACTTAAAGGCACAAATATTATTTTAATGTCAAGCGGTATTGTTACCGTAAACATTTTTCAGCTGGCGACAAATTCCGCACAGGAAACTAAATTACAAAACCCTGTTAAACAATATCTTCCGGACCACGATGTTCCATTTTGATAACTAATTATACACCGAACAAACGGTTCTCCAAAAGCAACCTACTTTACCATTCCAAACACATAGGCGTTTATGTTGCAATTAGCAAGTTAATTGCGATTCAAAATATAGAATATTTGGGGAACTGTTACAAAATACCTCAGTAATAATACAAGAGATAGAAAATAGACCATTCGGTCGGGAATTATATTGTAGATTATAATCTATCTTTTAAAGATGTAGAGTAATAAATTAATTTGATTATCCTTTATTAACCTTTTCCAGTGTTATCCTAATTTTATATGTGCGTGGTGGAAAATGTTCTTGAACCTTTAATATTAATAAATTACCATAACACAGTCTTATTTGGCTTTCGGAAAGCTCCAAGGATGGTTTCGAGTACATTCAATTTTTACAAACTATCCCTTTAAACATTAATTAGAATGTCTATCATACACATTTATTTAGCAGTTTTTACAGTCCAGTGTTAAACATCCAAAGTGAAAATAAATTTTACAGAAAATATTCACTTAAAAGAATTACTAGACCCTAGACGATTCCTCCGCCGTTCATATGTTACCAACATTTACAGCTATTACTGAAAAAAATAGGTATTTATGCTCCATGCTTTTTCAAGCAGAAGTTATAACTGGGACATCTGGTATATGAACCATTTATTTGAAATTATTAAGGAAAAAGAAGCTTATATATACGTTTAATATAAAAGGAAAACGAAATTGCCATAATTCACGAAGTTGGAGGTATTCTGACAAAAAGCAATATTGCGCAAAATTGAATGTTTCTCTGAGATTATTGTCAATCTATACAGGGTCCATCAAGGTGAGCGGCCTATTAGACATTTTCGAGAAACTATAAATAATTTTGAACTGAAAATTTGCACTTAGAAGTTTTCAGGGTTGTGCCATTTAATGAAAATAATGTCACGTATGTGACACTTCCGGTTATACCGGAAGTCAGCATCAACATTCTTATTTTAAATGGCTTACCATATTGTTGTGCCAGATTTCTCTTCATTATTTTAAGGTAACTCTCAATATCATTCCGTATCTAAAAAACTAATGGTTTTTCAGATACCTCGATTTTAATAAAATCTTCAAACTTTAATTGAAAATTAATAACTTCCGCAATAATAAATTCCAATAACCAATGTTTCTCTCATATGTTTCCGATAGATGGAGCTTAATTGTGTACAAACTAAAAATGCTCGAAAATGTACAGGGTGTCCAGAAAAGGAGGTCGAATTTCGACCTTCATTAAGTCGCTTATTCCAAATGGAACATACCGTATTTTATAATTCTATTCGCTTCCTTTTTTAATTACCTTTCGACCTGTATGGGAATTCCCTATAGTTAACATGTACGATTTTTGTGTTATTTTAAGTTATTTAGAAAAATGGTTACATTAACATTAGTACCGAGTACAGTGTGCCATAGAAATCAAATAAATTTTAGTCCTGTCAGTCAAAATTACTATAAAGTAGTTCAAAGTATTGTTGTAAATAAATACGTAAAAAAATCATTTCAATGCAGATTATCGGAATATAATTTATATCCACGAAGAATGCAACAGAATTGTTAGTAGAACATGTAGAAGGTTCAACGAATAAAATCCTAATCTGCCATCTATAGAGTGGCAGAAATGTGTGGCAGGACATAGGTGTACGCATCATAATAAGCGTAATAAAAGAAATTAATTATTAACAAAAGCAATAAATTGTTACAATTTATAACAATGTCTGCACATCTTACCCTCTGCTGTTTCAATGAAAATTGTCTTCGAATTTTGTCAAGCTTTCCTTAACAGATGCAGCCTCGTCAGGATTGAATTGTAGTATCACAGTTTTTATTTATCGTAAATATTCAGCATAATAAAAAGCTGCCTTCAACCGTGTTCCCCAACGTGTAAGAATCAGCTGTGGTAGTTTGGGAATACCGGGACACTTGCTGTGAAATGCGTGAAGACGTTTAGGAGATTTAAGGAATATTTTTTGTAATTGCTATTAATGCATCTACCTCTGGAAAACCTTGTCGAATAGTTTCTGCTACAAGATGTAAAGCATGCACTTTACACGTAGCACGTACCAACTTACAACCGTGTTTTTGAAGAAAACGGCCTAGCAAACGCATTGTCGCGGTCACAAACATCAACACTTAACATGTTGGCAGATCAAATTTTTCTAACGTCTCCAGCACCATCTGCGTAATTGTTTTGCCAGTACACTCAGTTAGTCGTTTGCTAGCTAGTAATAGTGAACATGTTGGTTTAAGAGGGTTCAGGTCACGTACTATAACATTTACAATAGAATTTTAATTACGATCTGTCGTCTGGTCAACACAAAACCACAGCCGTGTAATTTTTAATAATATTTGATCTTATTTACAATGTCTTCGCGTACAGTTGGTACATAGTTACGCAACGTTGCACGACTTGGTAACGTCAACTGGGGATTGTATTTAATCCAGAACTCCCGAAATGACTGTTTATCGAGTATGTGCAGCGAAACATCACGAGCAATCAGCATTAACAATAAATCGAACATGAACTATATTTTCGAGGGAACCTCAATTTTTTACGTGACGTCTACAATCATATTTATCCCAGCACTTCTCTATCTCGCACACCTTAGAAATTATTGTAGCACCATTATAGAATAAATCCGGAAATTCACTGATGAATTTATTCACTTTGTCAGCGTAGGGGCGTTTTTTACACTTGCGCACGTCTGACATATTTTATTATTAAATTAATATCGACAATATAATACAACAAATAAAATTATCAACAATACAACAACATAAAATACAACGGAGAGGAGTAAATTAGCGTGTGTGTAAACACTACGACACACAACAATGGACTAGTCTCACGGCTTGCTTCGATTTGTCTGACGGCCGATCTTTGCCTCGCCAGATATTTATGTACTAGCTGTTGCATCACTGAATAGCCGCACAACTTGCCAACCTTACCCATCTATGAATGAAAAGAAATTCAGAAGAATTGAGGCTCACTTCCTAGAGTTCGGCACTTTTAAAGCCACAAATATAAGTCCCAGTGCATTTACTGAAAATTAAGATAATGAAATAACTAACTGTCCTGGCATATTTCGAAGCATATTCATCAGCTTCTATTTATACTGCAGCGTATGACATAAGTATTTCTTATTCCTCTATAAAAAGAATTTTGTGGAAGCATAAATTTCACAACTATAAATTTTTTTAAAGTGCATCCAGGAGATGTTGGTAAAAGGGTTCAGTTTTGTGAAATGATTCTAATTCACAATCAAGATAGATAGATAGATAGATGGATAGATAGATAGATAGATCTTTATTGGTCATATGTACACAAATGTGTTATGACAAGTCAGAAACATACAAAATACAATAAAGATATTATAAAATCAGTCTAAAAACTAATAGGTCATCATAGATAAAATAACAACAAAAAAAATTAAATATAAACAAACACAATGTAGAGAACTGTTACATGAAGACAAAGAGGAGTGTAAATAAAACATTAAACACAGATAATAAAAACAAAAAGAGAATCATAATTTTAAATGGGAAAAGTCAGTTAATAAGAATTCATTAAAAGCGTAGAATGCATTTTGTAGCAAGAACCATTGAAGTACAAATTTATATCGTTTGCGTTCCAGTTCCTGGACGGCCCTCGGCAGCATGTTGAAAAACTTTATTGCATAATGGCCTGTCCCATTTCTAGTCTTCGTTAACCGCAAAAACTCTAAATTTGTTATTTTTATTACGTGTTGAATAGGAATGAACGATGTCGTGTGTTACGTAATTATTTATATTTTCTTTTATGTAGAGAAGACATTGCAATATGTATGTACAAGGCAAAGTAAGTATATTTAGATTGATAAAAGCGTCCTTGCAATTCTCGTTATATGCCAATCCAGCAATGATTCGTATAACTTTTCTTTGAATTGAAAATACGGTTGGAATATGTGTCGAATGGCCCCATACCAAAATAGCATACGTTAACGAAGTCCGAATCAATGCATGATATGTCATTAATATTGTTGTCCGTGATACACTATTGGTCAAACTACGCAACAAGAAAATGTTGCGTGATATATTTTTGCAGATTAATTCTGTGTGTTTATCTCATGTTAATTTATTGTCTAAAGTAACGCCAAAAAAATTAACACAATGAGAGGAATCCATATCCGAAGAGTGGTGTCTTAAGCTGCAAATCATTGTTTCAGTTTTATCTTTATTTAGAACTACCTTATTGGTTAAAAACCAGTCCCCAACTGTATATAACGGGTTGCGGAGCCTTGGATAACAAAACCTTGCCATCCCTATAGGAGACAACCAAAGTTGTATCATCTGCAAAAAAGGGTGAATTTTGCTAATGTATTACTATTTGGCAAGACATTGACATAAATAAGAAGATGAAACAAATTATTTGGACAGCTGAGTCAAAGGTTTTCCCCAAAGAAATATTTAACAGATGTAACTGCCATATTTGGGCAAATGAAAACCCTCACCCAATAAGGGAAAGTGTCCGGAAAATATAGTTTTAATTTGTTTCGTTTTTTAAAATACAATAAGTTTTATTACCATATTTGCGATGGCACCTTAATTTCTCGGCATTGCTATTGGAGATATCGAAGGCAATAGTAACCGATTTCTTGGATGATTTACCACTACTAGAATATGGAAGTTGTTGGTATTAACAAACGGAGCACCCCCTCATTGTACACGAAAGGTACCAAACATACTAAACGATACGTTTGAAGTTGAATTAGACGACGTGTCACCTGGACATGGGCCGCTAGAAATCTGAGTATTACTTCTCTTAATTTCTTTCTTTGGGGAAAGATGAAAAAAGGTATAAGATGCCTGTAAATACACGACAAGAATTAGAAATCAGTGTAAGAAGGGCTATTGAAGAACTAGATGTGAATGACGTTCGGCAAGCAATCACTGTTATAACCTGAATATTAAAATATTTACATGTTAATGGAAGTATTTCGAGCAGTTGGTAGTTTAAATGATGTGTTTTTTGTCAGTTTCTTCAATATTTTTATCAGTTTTTCTTGTTATTTAAAATATTTTTTAAAAAAACTAATAATTTTCTTAATTTTATCAACATTCTCAACATTGACATGAATTAGTTTTATGTCTGTGCATTGTTTTTGTTATCTTTGTGATAATTAAAATTTATACAAATTTCATAGAGTTTTTTTTTGCTGCTTTCAATAGCTCTTTTAGATAGTTTTTTTTGCACTTTAATGCAAATAAAGAGAATCAGTTCAAGTATTTTTCTTTTCTGTTTAGTTGGTTTTGGATCACCAACTTCTGAGTGAAGGTTAAGGAATCATCTCCTCGTTCTCCCAGTAGGAGATGATTTAGGGGTATACCTTGTAATATGGGTATATTTTCTGCATATTTTACATTTTTCTTTTCACTTTTTGACAGTACAATACACCAAAATTCAATAATAAATTGAAACTTTGTTCTCCACGACACACTATACTTTTATTATTTAATATAGGGTTTGGCAAAATGTATTGATCATTTTAAACATCTTATAAAAAATTATAGACTCAAATTACAGAGCAAGTAAATACATATTTATGAATACTAAGAGCGGTAAAGTTTTAGACTTTGAAAATGGTGTGCTGTAAATGACCGTCATCCTCAGCAATAGGTACGCTATTCTAAACATCTGACAACATTTTTTATAAATTTTTTAGGCCTTAAGTTGGCAATTGCCTGAACAATATTGTTTCCAAAAAGATGACGCTTTAAGTCATATGGCAAGAACTTCCATGAAAATCCTACACGAATTTCTCCCGCAACGATTAGTTTCACGGGGCGGAGATTTGCCGTGGCCAGTGAGATCTCCCAATCTAACTATATCCGATTTTTCCTTTACCTCAAGCACAGGACTTATAAAAACAGATCAAGAACTCTTGATGACCTTGAAAGAAATATAATGATGAAGTTCGTATAATACTGGAGCACACGTTGCATAATGCTATGGATAATTTTGTACAGCGTTTAGAAAATTGGGTTGCCGAAAGTGGAGGTACATTGCTATATAACATTTTTCACTAATAAAACTCCCATCCTTTTTTAATGTTACTGTGATACAATAATTTTTATGTTATTGTCAATTAAGTAAGTTTCAAAATGATAATACACATTTAATTCTCACTGTATATGCTATTTATATATTTTCTAAAATATACAGTGAAGATAAAAACTGAAGTTTCAAAATTATTTTTAACATTCTAAGAGCGAAAATATGTACAATTTTAGTAAACATTGTGATATGTAAGTTTTATAGCTACCTGTGCAGTCATAACGCACTATTACTTCTGGATTTTTTAAGGGGTTTATATTAAGTCTCCCTTTCTTTAAGCTGCGTATAAACTTGGCGAATCGAGCTTTAATGTAACATGTAATGTAACGCATTCGTCTAATTGGAACGGCGTTGTGAGCACGATACGAGCGGCTTGTTCGGCACTCGCTGCGATCCAGCTCATGTCGGTTTTTGCAACGAACACAAAGGGAATTGTTGGGCTAATTGGGACGTCGTTCGAGGTGCCGGTAGTTCGCGGCGAGCATGAAATAAAGACACAGCACAAAATAAATAATATTAAAATTTTAATTATTAACACTAAGGGTCGGTTGTATCGACATGGTTCAGTAAAGTTACTGAATTCGTTTAAAATCCAATGTTACGATGTTGTAACAACTGAAATCTTGAATTTTAAACGAAGTTCATTTGAACCTTTGGCTAAACCACGTCTAACAGGCTTAGGTATATTAATAACAGTTATACTGTTATTATTTTTTTTGTATTGAATTAATAATACCAATAATTATAATTGTTGTAATAATACCAGTAGCTGTCTTAAATTGAGTTTTCTGTTTGGAGATTATCGGTCCAATTTTATTTAATAAATTTTCGAAATCTGTGGGAGACATCCTTGTCAAATTTTTATATTGACCACTAATATGCTTCAAAAGTCCCAGTAGGTTTGAACCAATCTGATTTTTGAATAGTTGCGTACGCCACCATCGTCGAAGACTTTGTTGTTATTATTTAAAAATATTTGCAATAATTATAAACCAAAGCTTTGGCTTTCTCATCAGAATGTTTAGATTGTCTGGTAACATCGGACAGAATAAACATACATAAAGAACTTTTGGTAATCATTAAATCATTAACCAAAATGGTGAATCGTGCTGTTATTTTCTTCCGATATCTTAATACTACATTTCCAAGATGTATAGATTCTATATTTTTAGTTGTTTTAATTTAATTTTATTTCATTTTACATATACATACCCAAGAGAATTTACATTCCACTTACAGGGCTGAAAATAGAGTATTAACATGTACATATACATAAAGGCGTGGCTGCACCAAACAGGGCTTACCCGGCGGCACAAGCGCCGAGATTTGCAGAAAAATTTGTAAAGAAATATATGGCGCAAAGCTGCCAAATGTCATCCGGCGGCAAGCCCGCAGTTGCCGTCGACCTGGCCCAATTTGGTGAAGCCAAGCCTTAACATATAAGTCATATGAAATTAATATAAATTAAGTTGATTAATATATAACAGAACAGTCAACTAACAAAATTCGATTTTTTAAGAATATTTGCAATAATTTAAAAAGACACTACTGCCTACTGCCTAAAACCAAAGTTCTAGTTTTCTCGTCCGATATATTTGGAATGTCTGGTACCGTCGGAAAGAATATGAAAGTGTAGTCAACAGTGTACTCGATTAACGCACACCTCTAGGTAAAATCTATGACTTATGATTTAGGTTCGTTGAAAACTGCTTGCATCCAAAAATGTTATTTAATAACAATCAGACATAGATGTAATATTGATTTAAAAAACTGGTGTTTTCAGATCATGTGATATCGAATATTTCAACAAATAATGGCCTTAAGGACCATGGATAGTGCTACGAAATGCGTTTCTTTAGTGTGTGGACTGTAGTTACTCATTGCGTATCTATAGCTTGCAGGCTAAAACTTTTCTATCAAATAATTGAGGTTATGTTCATATTTGGTTCTTAGTACAATAACTTTTGTATTATTCAGAGAGTGAACTTGCACTTTGCACTTGTACTTCGAAAATTGTGAAAATGACAAGTACACATCTTGAAAAAAGGTAAAACATTTGCCTCTTTAATAGATCTTGAAGATTTCATAGAAATTATTGAAAATGAATTATTTATTTCCCCATATAAGAGGGACAGTAAATCTTTGGAGCACATGAAGAAGTATTGCCCGAAAAAAATTCGAAATGTCAATAAAGATTTGGTATTTTATAGAATCGTATTTTCTTGTCATAAAGGCGGCCAAAAATTTAAGAATAGAGGAACAGGGGTACGAAAATCTAGGTGAGTAATAATTATTTTTTTGTAATAGGTAAATTAGAACCATTTGTTTGTTAAACCACACATTTTTTTAGTACTTTTGATGAAACTAATATTTACGCTTTCCGGAAATGGACAAAACTTGGTTTTGAGCAAAATTGAAAATACACACAACCATGATATAGTGTCTAATGTGCATCCATTATTACCTAACATACGTAAATTAGGTCAATCAGAAAATGATGAAATTTTTAAATTAAAAAAATCTAAAATGTAACAAAACATTATTACAAGAACATATCCGAGACATAACTGGTAAACCTATATTACTACACGTTATATCCAATATTAGAAGTACAACAACGGTGAATAATTTAAAAGAAGTCCTAAACATATTACAAGAAGATCCTAATTCATACGTTGAAATTATGACTGACGAAGTTGATACACTTCAAGGCATATACTTTCAAACTTATAAAATGAAAAAGGTGTTTTTCAAACTATCCCGAATTACTGATTCTTGATGCCACGTACAAACTGAACATTTTTCGCATGCCTCTGTATATATTAAAGGGAATTGACAGAAATGGACAAGGCTTTGTCGCTTGTACTTTCATTCTTCAACATGAGAATTCGATTTCAATTTCTTACATACTAAATATTTTTAAAAAACAAAATTTACTTTAGACAAGAACTTCTACTCTATTTACGGATAAAGATATTGAAGAGAGGAAATCGCTATCTGAAGAATTCCCTAACACAAAACTATTATTATGCCTTTTTGATACCCTAAAATCATTTCGAACAATTATTACATCCAATTCAATGCAAATTAATAGCGATCAACGAGAAACTATGTTGAATATTTTGCAGAAACTTGCCTATTCAAAAACATTGAGCAATATAATGAAAACTATAATAAATTAATTGAATTAAATTTGCCATTAGTTGTTAAATATTTCAATGATAATTGGAAATGGGTCCAATGTTTCAAAAAAGAGAGTATTACTTTTGGAGTGTCAACGACGAATCATCTCGAATCCTTTAGTCAGAAGATTAAGACCGTTTGTTCAAAACTAAACACATTACAAAGATTTTATAAGGAATTTTTAGTTCTGTAACGAACGAAAACAACGTGCAAATCAAATGATATCAATAAATTCAGTTGCAATCCTTAAAGATTCTGTGCGTAGTAAATATTTCAAATTAGCAACTCCTTTCGCTTATAAATACATAGATAAAAGTCTTATCAAATCAAAAAATAGTTAAATTTGAAAAGGAAGAAGAGAGTCAGTGCTTTATTAATCAACTCATTGTGACTTATGAGACGTGCCAGTGTTTATTTTGATATGCAACTACTATGTAGCATATAATGAAGTTTCGATTTCTTAAAGACGCTGATTTGTATAATGAATCAGATGTAGCATATCGATTTCAAAAACGTACGTATTTGAGCACCTATCTTTTTATGGGTCAAGAAAATGTTGATACTGAGAATGAATCTTGTGCAAAAATTTGAAGACAGAGTTTGTATTGTTGAAGGAGTTAATAATATCCACTCTATCAAAAAATCGACTCTTACGCAACAACAAAAATATACAAGAGTAATGACTAAGTTACAACAACTAGCTGGAATAATGTCAAATATGGATACATCGAATTTTGTAGAAAACTATGCAAAAATAGATATTTTAATAGAACTGTGGAATTCTCATAAAAACGTTATGATAATAGAAGAAGTAATGGATGTACTAATTGAAAATTGTGATGTATTAGATGTACCAGTTGAAAATTGTGATAAGAATCAACATGCACTCAATAATGAAGAGACAGAAAGTAAAACGATTGAAAAAGTAGTTATTGGTAATGAAAAAATAGATATTGGAAGTGGTCCAAACTTAAAAATGACACAGTAGAGTGTGAAGCTAGTGCTGAAACTAATGAAAATAATGCTACCAAAAAATGTTCCAATCAAGACCTTCCCAATCATACAATCAAAATTTTACAAAACATTAAATTGCCTGTGCAAATAAGACAACGCAAACGGCCTAAAAATCATCTTGTAACGGCTGTGGGTTTAATGAGAAAAAGATCCAAAATAAACTAAATATTGGATGTACTTAATTATTTTTTCCAAATTATTTAATATCTTTTTATTAAAAAAAAAAATTCTTTTTTCTAACATATAAGAACATTATGTTTTTTTTTTGTTACCTTGTATAAATAATAAATATCTATCTACTTATTCAAAAAACAGAAATTTGTTATTTAATGTTTACCTTTATTATAAGAAAATATTTATAATCCTTCAAAGTAATTTTAATACTTCCGTAGATTTATTCCATAGACTAGAATTACGCTAAATATAAACATAACCTCAATTATTTGACTGAAAAGTTTCGTAGTTTTAGCCTGTAAACCAAAGATACGCAATGAGTAACTTCAGCACACACACTAAAAAAACGCATTTCGTAGTACTATCCACGGCCAAATTTAAAATTTTTTGGGATTCATAATAATTAACAAGTATGTATTCTTGAAGAAAGTTATAACCTTTAAGCTGAAAAAGTACCGGAATACACCAAAGCACTGCACTTTGTACTCGACGTGCCATTCATTTGTCATCATTTATAGATGTTTTCATCATTTATAGATGTTTTCTATATTATATAAACATCATTGGAGATAAAGCTGGCCGAGATCACCTGGCCGACAGAGCCGTCATGTGACTCATATGTTTACATCATATCATAATACTTGAATAAGTACAATAAATGGAAATAAATTTTAACAGTAATGTTACATTTTATAAAAATTTGTATAAGAATCGTCCTTTTAAGCAAATTTATGAAGTAGTTTGGTTGTCGCCATCACAAAGTGGGGAAGATCTATAGTATAATAGCATCAGGTATGTTTCTACAGCTGTCTCCGTGAGCGATGTTCGCTTTGGTGAAAAAATATGTTTGTATTTTGAAAATGACCGTTCGACATCGACGGATGTAATACAGGCATAAGTAAAACAATCTGTGAACTCACTTAACGAAGTTGTAGATGCACCATCACAAATTTGTCTTAATTTGCTAAAATTAGGATCTTTCTGTAATACACTCTCGAATTTTTCACTAACGCGATTATTTTTTGCGTTATTTATAGCCTGTAGCTGTGTATTTACGTCGTCCACTATTTGCAGCGATTCCACTAACGACAACGAACTATTTTGCAATTTTTGTATTTCATCGTGTAGTCCTCTATAATTGTTATTAATAGTTTTTAAATCTGTTTCAAGGGAAACGTCTTGAAAGCTTGTCTGGCTTTCCCCTAATAGCTGCAGCCTCGTTAGGGTTGAACTGTGGTATCACAGCTTTTATTTGTTGAAAATATTCAGCATAATAAAAAGCCGCTTTCAAACACGTTCCCCAACGTGTAAGAATCGGCTCTGGTGGTTCAGAGATACCAGGACACTGTCTGTGAAATGCTCTAAGCCGTTTAGGAGATTTGAGAAATACTTTTTTTGTATTTGCTATTAATGCATCTATCTCTGGAAAACATTTTCGAATCGTTTCTGCCACAAGATGTAACGCATGCACTTTACACGTAACATGTAAAAACCTACAATTGTCTCTTTGAAGAGAACGGCCTACCACGCGCATTGTCGCGGCACCATCAGTCACAAACATCAAACTTGACTTATTGAAAGTTCAAATTTTTCGAATGTCTCCAACACCACACGTGTAATTATTTCGCCAGTACACGCAGTTAGTCTTTTACTAGCTAGTAAAAGTGGAAATGTTGGTTTAAGAGGGTCCAGTACACGTACTATAATATTTAAAATAGAATTTTTTTACAATCTGTCGTCTCGTCAATACATAACCAGAGCCGTGTATTTTTTAATCCACATTTAATCCTATTTACAATGTCTTCACGAACAGCTGGAATATATCTACGTAACGATGTACGACTTGGTAAGTTCACCTGGGGATTGTATTTATTCCAAAACTCCCGAAATGGTTGTTTATCCAGTATCTGTAGCGGAATATTACAGGCTATTAACATTAACAATAAATCAAACATAAACTGAGTTGTCAAAGGCATGCAATTTTTTTTATTTTGATGTTGCACGGTATTGATATGATGACGACAATCTGTTTTGTGCAACACATTAAGTCTTGATTGCAAACTTTACAAATTATTTTGCATCCGTCATAGAATAAATCCGGAAATTCACCGATAAATTTATTCACTGTGTCCGCGTACGATCGTTTTTTACCCTTTGGCGCGTTTGACATTATGTATAATTTATAGATACAACCTCACGTATTAACCTTTCAAATAAGACTGCAGCGTAAATCACTTCTAAATCGGCACGTGTGACGCCAGCGCAAGACCGTGGCTGTACTCCAGCCACCTCGGCCAGCTTTAGAGATGACATATAATACGGTAGTTTATTCGTGTTTATGCAAACACAAGTAACGTTTAAGATATATATGTTTACATTTACAGTAAAATAACCATTGATTTAATATTACTCAGCATTTCCTCGTTCTCTTAAAATGGAAGTGGCGGTTAATAGCACGCACAGCTTTTTAATGTACAGAAATCCGAAGAAAAAACAAAACGCTCCAGTAATAAAGTAATTTAGTAAAGGCGAACGTAATACTAGCGCATTCCGTTTAGAGGCTCACCCACGCATTCTTCCAGTCCTCGGTTTATTGGATACGAACAATACGGTTATAACTGGCACTGAATTTATGAGAAACTAATTATTATTTAGCGTGATTAGATTAATACAAATTAAATTAATTTTGGCGCACTAAGATCGTCTATTTGATTAAACAGTTGCCACAATGTACAGAGTATTTGAAAAGATATTAACAGAATTATTAAAATAATAATTCTGAATTAATTAGTTTAGTGTTAGTGCCTTCTGTGATTGTCCGATTTTATATTTCCGTTCGATCGGATCCATAGATCTCTTAAAATGGGTTCAGATATATACGATATTTGCAGCGGCAATACAATAAGCGACAAATTTGTCAGTTTCTAAACATGTCACCGTGAGAGCCGCCGCGCCACTGCACGCCAACGCACAAGATATTTATACTCCTTATAATGTAGACTGGTTATTTATTTTTTGTCAATATAAGGCAGGTAGTGGCTACTCTAATGTAAGTAACTTATTCCACTTCACTGTCAGATATTTTGTTACAGAGCAACTATAAAACAATAATTTATAAAAGTTGTCGTCACAGAACATAATACATATATAATTATTCTGTCACTGGTTGTCACAAAAAATGAATATTTTATTAGTTAAATAAGCCACAAGCTAACTATTATTAAAAATACAAAATTCTTAAATTAAAACACTAAATGTTTTAAAAAGTAACTAATTAGTAGAGTGCTCTAGGCTCGTACACCACGGTCTTCCAGGCAGAGGTTTACGCCATCCTAGCGGTGGCAGGTAGGGCTGAGGTTAGGAATGGGGCGGAACAGATAATATACATCTGCTCCGACAGCCAGGCTGCTCTAAAGGCGGTGTGCTCCCCCAGGACGAGATCAGCTCTCGTCCAGGAGTGTGGAGATGCCCTAGAAGAGCTGGCCAGGCATAAACAATTGAGACTGGTATGGGTCCCGGGACATATGGGAGTTCCAGGCAACGAGAAGGCCGATGAATTGGCTAGACTCGGAGCCGAGGAACCCTGTCACGGGCCTGAGCCTATGTTAGGTATTTCAAGAAGGCGGTCACAACGGCCCTCAATGAGTGGGCCCACGAGACACTGAAGACGTACTGGAGGACCAACAGGGCCTGCAGGCAAACCCGATATTTTGTGACGGGGCCGAACAAATCGAGATCGGCCTGGTTGCTGGGACGGAGTCGTAAGACTCTGAATCTCTTAATCGGTGTTCTGACAGGCCACTGCAGACTTAGGAGGCATCTATCATTGATATGTTTGAGGAAGACCCTACATGTCCAAGATGCAGGAGTGATGAAGAGACATCTTACCACTTTCTGGGACAATGTGAAGCGTTTGGGCTCCTGAGACACAGTATCTTCGGTTCTGAGGCGCTTCTAAGGGAAGAGATGAGCTCCCTCGCAATGAGTGATATCCTGACCTTCATCAGAAGGTCGGAAAGATTCGATGAGGGAGCAAGAGAAGCGCATGGCTGAGGGGACAGCTGGGGGTTGATAAAAAGGGCCCGTCTCTGGCCTACTTGCCAGGCGTCAGCCTCCCCCACCATTACCATTACCATTACCATTACTATTACCAATTAGTAGAGTTGGCAGAAATTTGCGGCGGAACATAGGTGTACGCATCACAATAAGCACAATAAATGGCATTAACTAGTAACAATACAGTGTTACAATTTATAACAATTTCTGCATAACTTACCCTCTTAACTAACTTTATGAACTAGCTTGGTTATCACAAACTGGAGAAGATCTGTAAAAACTTTGCAGCGTCAGGTATGTTTCTATGATTGTCTCCGTGAGTGATATTCACTGTGGTGAAAAATTATGCTTATATTTTGAGAACTACCGTTCGACATCTATTGATGTAATACAGGAATACTTAAAATAATCTTTGAACGCACTTAACGGATATGAAGTTGCACCATCAGTACCACTACAAATTTGTCTTAATCTGGTAAAACTGGTGTCTTGCTTTAACACACGTACGAACTTTTCTCTAATGAGCTCATTTTTGCATCACCTATAGAGTGTAACAGTCGATTTATTTCGTCCATTATTTTCAGTGACTCCGCTAACGACAATGCATTGTTTTGTAAATTTTGTATGGTGTCATGTAGTCTTTTATAGTTCTTGTGAATAGTTATTAAAGCTGGTTTAACGGAAATATCTTCGAATTTTGTCTAGCTCTCCTTAATAGCTGCAGCCACGTCAGGATTGAATTGTAGTATCACAGTTTTCATTTGTTGTAAATATTCAGAATAATAAAAAGCTGCCTTCAACCATCTTCCTCAACGTGTCAGAATCGGCTGTGGTGGTTCTGGAATACCGGGACGTTTGCTGTGAAATGCGCGAAGTCATTTAGGAGATTTAAGGAACACTTTTTTTTGTACTTGCTATTAACGCATCTATCTCTGGAACCTATCTCTGTCGAATAGTTTCTGCCACAACCTACAACTGTGTTCCTGAAGAAAAAGGCCTATCAAACGCATTGTCGCGGTCACAAACATCAACACTTGACATGTTGACAGTACAAATTTTTCTAACGTCTCCAGCACCACCTGCGTAATTATTTTGCCAGTACACTCAGTTAGTCTTTTGCTAGCTAGTAATAGTGGAAATGTCTGGTTAAGAGGGTCCAGTACATGTACTATAACATTTACAATAGAATTTTTTTACGGTCTGTCGTCTCATCAACACATAACCACAGCCGTGTATTTTTTTTTATTTTCTCTTATTTACGCAACGTTGTGCAACTTGGTAACGTCACCTAGGGATTGTATTTATTCCAAAACTCTCGAAATGGTTGTCCATCGTGTATGTGCAGCGGAGCATCACAGGCAATCAGCATTGACAATAAATCGAACATAAACTGTGTTTTCGAAGGCACGCAATTTTTTTTAGTTTTATGCTGAATACACGGAAAAAAATCTGAACTGTTTTTAAGACTACTATTCTTAAATTAAGACATTATTGTACTTATATATCCGCAAGAATAGATATTTTTCCATCAAGGAAAACATTATTCTTAAAAGTCATTATCTTAGTCACCCTCTTTTAATGATAACTAATTATTAACTTTACAATAATGGTTCTACTTCAGCTAAGAGGACTTTTCGAACAATATTCAATACTAACTTACACTTAATCTAAGATTTCATTTATTCAGTTCAAAAGTAGAGATTATTGCGATCTGTTACATTTAACACTTTGTTAAAGAATAGTTTTCTTTCCGTATAGTATTTACGTGACTACAATCATATTTATCCCAGCACATCAGGTCTGTCTCGCACACATTACAAATTATTGTAGCACCATTATAGAGTAAATCTGGGTATTCGCTGATAAATTTATTCACTTTTTTCAGCGTATGGCCGTTTTTTACCCTTGCGCACGTCTGACATATTATATTATTAAATTAATATCAACAATAAAACACAACAAATAAAATTATCAACAATACAACATAAAATACAACGGAGAGGAGTAAATTGGCGTGTAAACACTACGACATACAACAATGGACTAGTCTGGCGGCTCGCTTTGCTTTGTCCGCCAGCCGGTCATTGCCTCACCAGATATCTATCCACCTGCTATTGCACCACTGTATAGCCGCACGACTTGCCGACTCTACTAATTAGTACATGTTCTATTTGATGAGACACCGCATGCGATATCACTTTTCATATCGCTACGATATATCACATAACGAATTGCATATACAGAATGACTCAAAAAATTAACCGAAGGAAAAACCTAATATGGCTCAATATAACTAGCTTGAAGGGTTTAAAATTGATTAGTAGTGATTAATAAATATCCTTCGGATTTAAATAATATAAAATTAAAAAATTTTAACTTTTGCTGATAGTTAACAGGCAGATAAATATAGTTACTGATAATAGTATTGCGATTTTGAATCCATTTTTGTCTGTTTACCATAGGTACCTAGTACATTCTGCGAGTTAAAATTTTCCCCAGTTATTCTATGTATGCGTAGACTGAACTTATAAATTTCTTAAAAAATTTAGTTTACTTATTTTTACCTAATAAATAGTAAATAGTGCAATATTAATATTCTATGTGCAGGTGGAATTAGTGATTTTAAGACCACTAACAGGGACGGCTTTAAGGGTTTCTGGGCACGTAATTCATGACGTCAAGGGTTAGATACTGATTGATATGTTCACGAGAAAATACAACTTTACCAGGTTTTTTCTTAATTTCTATTGTCACCAATTTTTAGATTTATTTCAATTGAATTCTGTTTAGTAAACGATATATCATAGCAAGTGCAGATAATCTTAAGAAGTAGGGCGTTTCAGACATCGGAAATTAATAGGATAAGTGAAATTCATCAAATTTCTCATAGAACTTCAACTGATAAGTGATATCATAGTGCTTTTAAAGCTATATTTTCACAGTTAGAAAATATAAAAAGTGAATTCGATAAAAACTATAATGGCGTTCTGAGTATCTTAGCGGTTGACACAGATTCAGATTTAAATGATGAATATAAGATTTTAGAGAATTTCGAAAAACAGTATTATGATATAATAGCTTCATATTCAGATATTTTTGATGAAAATGAGAAAGAATAATCGGTGCATAATGCTTCTGTAGTTGTGTCCAGCCACTTTAATCTTCCTAAGATTGAACTGGTAAAATTTTCCGGAGATATCAAAGCTTTTCCCTTCTTTTTATGACGCTTTATTTCATCATAATGATAGTTTGTCGGAAATTGAAAAGTTTAATTATTTATTGTCCTCGCTAAAGGGGCAACCAATTAGTATGTCTCAATATTTGCCAATAATAGCTAGCAATTATCAGGTTGCTTATGATAACATTGTAAAAAAGATATTCAAATAAGCGTCTATTGGCTAATGCCTATTTTTCGGAATTAGAAAATGCTTCTACAATTTCGTCAGACAGTGTGGTTAAACTCCGTCGATTTTTAAATGTTTATCAGGAAAACTTAGCAGCTCTTCGTACTATGGAATTTCCGGTAGACCATTGGGGGTTTATTCTTAGTCATATGCTCATGAAACGTCTTGATAGTGCCATAGTTATATGTTTCGAGTTACATTATAGTAGTACAGAAACACCCTCATATGATAGTTTGATAGATTTCTTAGAAATGTACTGAGTGACTTTGGAACAAATTGATCAGTCTTTTTCTAGAATTAAGGGAAAGGGAGTAGAGGCTATTAAATCACCACGCCTAGTAGTTAATCGATCACAACAGAGAGCTGCCTTTTGTGTTACCGCTTCAAGACCTACTCAAAGTTTAGATCGTTGATTGTGTAAATCGCTGCGTTTACTCAAAAATATCCAGTTTATGGAGAAATATCCACAGGAACGTTATCATCACTTAGTAAAAGAATTTCAACTGTCTAAATTGTTTAAGCTCCTCCCATAATATTAGAAATTGTAATACGACGTCGAGATGTAGAAACATGTAGAAATAGACACCATCGTATGTTACACTTTCTCAAGAATTCGGAGCCACCAGCTTCTAGTATATCGAAATTTGTATCAACTAGTCAAACGCGTAATGTCCGATGCGATGCCAACCCGGTACTACCCGCGAACGACGGCGCTAGACCTAGTTCCTTTAGTTCTCTACCAACTTTTGTGCTCAATAAAAATGGAATTTTGTTATCTACCACTTTAATAGAAGTTAAGAATAATAGAGATATTATTGAAAAATGTCGCGCATTGCTAGATAGTGATGCACCACTTACTTCTATTTCGCAAAAATGCTCTCAGAGATTAGGAATACATCAATTTAATACCTCTATGTCTGTTCAAGGATTATGTCAAACACAACTGGTCTCTCAAACATCTGGGGTGGAGATCACTTTACGGCCTCTAGGCAGGCTAACTCCGAAATTCGATATTATCGCAATAGTTTTACCAAAAATGTTTTCCGATTTACTGTCTTCACCGTTATATATCATGTTGGCGGACCATCACTTTAGTAGTCCGGGGCCTGTTGACATACTTCTAGACGCGGATATCTTTCTCTTACTTTTAACTAGTGGACGGATACTCGGAGTCGAAAATACACCAATAGCCATTAATACCGTATTTGTGTATATTTTAATGGGGAATACACAAAAGCCGGTGTCCACTATTAATTTATTTTTTTGCTCAATAGATAGTAATTGGATAGATAGTTTAGTAGCAAAATTTTGGTAGTTAAAAAATATTCCGGAAAGTTCAAAGCATTCACCAAATGATGTCTGTGAACAGCATTTTTTGATAGTCACTAAGGAAATCCTAATGGAAGGTTTGTAGTGTCGCTCCATTTTAGGGACAATGCACCGCATTTTCCGGATACTAGAACGCTCACATTAAATAGATTACTTTCTTTAAAACAGCGTTTACTTAAAAATCCTCAGTTGTATTTAGATTATTCAAATTTTCTTAAGGAATATTTAGGATTAGGTCACATGGAACGGGTTTCTGATAAAACCGTCTTAGAAAATACATTTTACATTCCTCATCATAGTATTCTTAGACCTGAGAGCCCTTCTACGAAATTGCGTGTAGTATTTAATGCTTCAATGAAAGCTTCGAATGGCTTTTCACTAAACGAGAGTTTGCTCACGGGACCCAAATTACAAAGGGATATTTTTACAATATTATAAAATTTGAGGTTGCATATGGCTCCCTGATCTAGAGGTAACGTACTTGCCTCGAAACCTCGGGGTCCCGGGTTCGATTCTCGGTCGAGGAACTGGGATTTTTTCGGAAAGAGAAATTAATCTCAATATACTCGGATATTGGATGTGTGTCCGTTGTCTCTTGATGTGTAACCCTCTCCCGCACAAAGTCATTCCAAACCTTCAGGGATAAAGGGGGTTGTAATTACATGTGGTGTTAATATTATTATTATTATAAATTTTTGTTTATTGCCGATATTAAGCAAATGTGTAGGCAAATTTAGTAAACCCACAACAGGTAGATTATCAACGAAAAGTTTGGAGATATTCTCCCATTGAGGAAATACAAGATTCCAAATTATTAACTGTAATTTACGGGTTAAGTTGTGCACCTTATTTAGCAATACGCGTGTTACTACGATTGGTGGACCACGGCGCTAGCAGATTTCTGTTGGCTGCAAACGCGTTAAAAGTAGGCACTTACATGGATGACATAGTTACTGATGAGGATACTTTCGAGGAGGCTGGTCTATTAAATAACCAGTTATTTAAGTTGTTGCGGTAGGGTGGATTCGAGCTACGAAAGTGCTTTCGAAGTTGCCTTCTTCTCATTTAATTCTCAATTCTCTAGCCTTAGACAAGGATGAAAGTTTATAGATATTGGGTTTGAGATGGGATCCTTTAACTAATACATTTTCGTTTAAGGTGCAACCCCTCGAGGAATCTTGTACCAAGCGCAGCATTCTATCGGACTTAGCTAGAGTTTTCGACCCTTTAGCAATTTTGGCACCGGTTACGGTTTTTACGTATTTAATATAACGCTTGTGGTCTTTAGGTTTGGGGTGGGACGACGCTCCGACTTCGGACATTTTAAGAGCCTAGCAACAATTTCGCTCGGAACTATCGCTACTTTCTGAAGTACATTTGCCCAGACGTATTGTTGGCAATTATGTACGATGTGAAATTCACGGGTTTTGCAATGCTAGCCTTAAAAGGTACGCAACTTGCATATATATTCCTGCTTTTGACTCGGACGGTAACTTATCTGTATCGTTTTTATGCCAAATTTCGCGTCGTTCTACTTAAACGGATACTATCCTCAGACTTGTGCTATGCGCAGCCGTATTATCGCACTCAAATCTCTCTACGAGTTTTATGCGACTAGGCTTTTATTTGTATCTATTGTTAATAATGTACATTATAAGCCACATACTTTACTGTAATTGTAATCTAATGTAATTATTGTAATTAATTATTCTGATGAACAATAAAGTCTATTATTATTATTATTATATATTATTAACCGATGTATTATTGGTTGGTATTTCAGTGTATCCTGACAAAGTTCAGTTTAATGGAGTCTACACTTGGTCGGATTCTATGGTGGTAATTTCTTGAATAAAATCGTCTCCACATAGGTGGCAAACTTTTGTTAGTAATCGTGTTGCCTATATCCAAGGAAAACTTTCTCCGTCGGACTGGTACCATATCGCCTCGACCGAGAATCCTGCTGATTGCGCATCCAGTGATTTATTACCACCGGAGTTGAAGAACCATGACCTATGGTGGGGGACCCTCTTTTCTTCATTGTTCTGCATCTGAGTTGCGTTCATAAATCAACCATGAGATGGCCTCTGAAGCATTAGTAGAAGAAAGTTACTCTAACTATCACTTTACTGAAGTTAGATATTCTAAGCCAGCTTTTAGAAAAACATAGTGGCTGAGAAACTCTAAAACGGGTAGTAGCTTACATTTTTCGTTTCATTCATAACATTAAAAATCCAGCTCAGCATGTTCGAAATAATTTCATGAGCTGCGTAATGCAATTTTTTTTTAGTTCGGCATACACAGCACTTATTTTTTAGTCCAAACATTGCTAGTTTAAAACAAGTACCATTGTCCACAAAACCTTTCAGAAAATTAAATGTACTTTGATGAACAAGAAATTCTACGCGTAGGTGGTAGACTGCATCATTCCCAGTTAAGATTCGATAAGAAACACTCGGTGTTATTAACGCGTTCTTGCCGTTTAACGTCACTTCTTATAGAAAATTTTCATCTTAAATAATTACATGCTGGGCCTAGGACGGTGCAGTCAATTTTGGCACAACAATTTTGGATATTATCCCCTAAACGGGCTATTAAAAATGTATTGTCAAAATGTGACAAGTGTTCCAACCTTCCAACCTTCCATGGGAATGTTGCCCCCCGGTTCGCGTGGCTCAACTTAAAGCTTTCCTGTCAGTAGGTTTAAATTACGTGGAGCCGTCCATGATAACAGTGGATAGGATTCGAGGAGCTACAGTACAAAAAGCATATCTTTGTTTGTCTGTATAGCCACAAAGGCTTTGCACCTGAAACTCGCGTCAGATTTTTCCGTCGAGGCCTGTTTAGCTGCTATTCACAGATTCATCGCTAGGCGTGGTCGCTGTCACAAAATCTATAGTAATTGTGGCTCAAACTTTGTGAGAGCTCACAAAGAACTTTCTAATTAAATAAAATTAGCTTCTTCTTAAGAAGCGATAGATTGTCATTTTAATTCCTCTTCTGACCCTCATATGGGTGGATTATGGGAAAGTGAGGTTAGTTCTGTGAAAACTTATTTCATGAGAGTCATAGGGCAGTAGAGATACTAATTTATGAAGAGTTATACACTGTTCTGGTACAGGTGGAAGCTATTCTCAACTCTCGACCTTTGACTGCTATGAGTACGGATCCAGATGAATTATCTGCCCTTACATCAAGCCACTTTCTTACTTTAAAGCCTTTAAAAGCGGTACAGACAGACGTTACTGATGTCTCTTTGTCACGTCTTAATCGTTGGCAATTAATTCAAAGAATGCAGCAAAGCTTTTGGATAAGATGGCAATCTGTATATCTGCATACTTTGCAGCAAAGGGAAAAAATGGTTTGATAAGGATAAACCCATTTCTCCTGGATGTTTAGTATTAATAAAATCTGGTAACTTTCCGCCTTTACAATGGCATTTTCGCCGCGTAACTGAAACTCATCCCGGAGAGAATGGTGTAGTACGGGTGGTGAGCGTGCAGAAAATTACAAGCATTTTCAAGCGACCAGTAGTGAAACTGTGTCCGCTACCTGTCAAATGACAGTTTATTTAGGTTAGTTTAGTTCTAGTAAATTGATAAAATATTTGTTATTTTAGGTGAGGGGAATGTTTATTAATAATTTAGTAAGTTTAAGTAGCCATTTGCTTTGCGCCGTCGTTAGCTACTAATTAGAGCACCCACTATACTCCTAACCTGCTTTGATATTTTTCTATATTCAGTGAGTCTAGTTAATTAAACATACACACTGCGTCGGCGTATAAGAAGGAAGGTAAGAGAACGAAAAATGGCGCAAGTAGAATAAAACGCTGCCAGATTATATTAATAAAAACATGTGTATTTGTGAACGTCTATAAAATATCATTATCTGCCGTTAGTATTAAAGCCAGTGCATTTCACCTGCCAGTGGAAAACCAAAGAGTGGATACAGGCCTCTGCGACACCTCCAGCCAACCTCCGATAACGTGGTAAGCTTATAGGAAAAAACTAGATTTATTAATTTCCTCCAATTATCTATTAAATTCTTTTCCCTTGAAACAAAAACCGTTCGCTGTATCTATAGAGTATCGAAGTATTTAACTTTAAATACAACAATTTCATAAAACTTTTTTCCAGCAACAGTTTTTTAATTTTAGTTTTGAAAACATATTTTCTTGAAATATTTTACACCATCAGTTAAAAAATTTAAATATTTAAAACCATTGTAAAAGAAGATTTTTTTGTTACAAAGCTGTACGATATGATTTAGGCTATAGTAGCCCCTTGAATCTTGTAATGTGATCGTAGTTGAATTGATTAGCAAGAATCTTCTTTTAAACAGATATGCAGATTTCCAATATATACATTAGTACAGTTAAAATTTTTTAATTTTTAAACGTATTGCGGCAACTCGCACGTAAACCTAAACTAGCAATAATTCTAAGGCACATTTTTGCAGAATGTATACGCATACACAGTTTCCCCAATATGTTTATCGCACCTCAGCACCTCAGCACCTCAAATGGAAGTAGAAATTATCATAATAAAGGTTCAAAAAAACATTCTGGCTACAGGGTTTAGATATAAACTTTAACGGATAACAGCTGCTGCATAACTTATTATTGCTATTACACTAACTGTCTATATGACTTCCCCAATGCAAATGTCTATCAAGAGTTATTCCTAATTCATAGAAATTTATAACGGTGTCATTTTCATTAAAATAAGAAATATGAGATGAATTTCTCTGCAATATGAATAACAACGTATTAGTTTTATTTTCCTTCAGATTAAGATTGTTGTTGTCAGACCATTTAATTATATTTAATAGGACTAGTTCTGCAGTGCTTTTACTAGTATTTATGTAATTGTCTATGATCAGATTTTTCATGTCATCAACATATCAGATGGTGTAAACATTTGGTATTTTATTTAGATATGTTATTAAATCATTGAAAGAAGCATTGCATCAGAGAGAACTTAAAATAGATCCTTGAGGGACTTTTTATGTTCTGTTATATATCGCTACTTAATTCATAGTTTAATTTGACAATTTTGTTCTATTATTGAAGTATCAAGAGACGAAATTTAACGGAATCCTCTGACTTCATACCTATCTAGTTTATCCAACAGTATTTAATGATTAACAACATCAAAAGCACCAGAGGAACCAATTAATAATCCTAAGGCATATGTCTTGTTATCAAGGACATTAACAAAGTCATGCAACTTACAAAGTACTGACTCTGTGCTCCTACTCTTAGAGAAACCATGTTAACTGTCAGACAGTAAATTATTTTCATAAAAACAACTGTTCTTTAAGAACTAGTTCAAAGATTTCAGAAAAGCTACAAAGTAATCTAATTGCTCAGCAGTTCCTATAGGCATTGGGATCGCTTTTTTTGTACTGAGGTTGGACAATAAGTAATTCAAATATATTCGGAAATGTTCCTGAGTTAGACATAGGTTTATCAAATATACTAATGGCTGACAGATACTCGATTTACAATTTTTTATTAGGTTATTGGATACCTATGTTGTCATATCCAGATGAATTGGATGATTTTAATCTATTTATTAGGAAAAGTACATCAGCCGATAAAATTGACGTTCAAAAACGTCGGAATTTAAGAAGTCAGTTTTGTCCATTTCCAATTATAATCTCTATAATTGGTTTTATTCTTATTTTCTTTTATTTTATTTATTGTATTCCACATTGCTTTTGGTTTGATACAGGATGCTTGAATTTGCCTATCGGAATATTCTCTTTAGTTGTCACAAGTGTTCTGCAAAATGGACTCTATTAGTTGTGACGTCACATAATTATGTAATCTACGTACTACTGTCATGACATACCGGTTGCCTACACATCACACTGAAATATGAACCTTGATGCATATATCTATAAGGACGACATTTTCGAGAATTGAACTGAGCGTAGAATTTTATTTTATTTCTCCCTTGTAAGAAATATTTAAGAACTTTCAATTACCATTTATCATGAGCAAAGCATGTGAATAGATCACTTATAAAGTCCAACGAATTACGCTGCAACTATACAATTGTCCAATATTTGTATAAATTACTAACAATAAATATCCTATGATATTAGTAACAAAGTGACCCCAAAATAAAAAGAATCAAAAACAGAAATTTTTTATAATGACCTCGCGCCATTTTGAAATTACCCTAAATTTAATGTAAGGCATTTCCAAGAATAACAACAAGCCAAAACCAATTTTCTGAATCCTTTTTGAAAGGTCTGACTCTTTTTCGGACTTTTAACAATTCATTTGACATGGAATGCAACTTCCGACTGGACTAGACTGTACAAAAAACCTGAAATGTGAAAATATCCATCATATTACGAAACAATATTAGATATCTTGGCTTCCTTCCATATTGCAAACGTAAATATGCAAATTACTATTTGCCTCCTCAACAATTAATCCTTATTTTGTAGCAAATGCCATCATTTGAATATTACAAATGTTCCTACTGATATCACAAAACAGAGTAATATTGTGGTTAATTTTAAAGTTAAAATATTTATGTAGTTAAACGAAGTGAGCAAAATGAATCCAGTCAGTTATCTTAACTAATTATAAACTTGAATTGACTGCGCATATGACTTACGTATATTACACAAATTTTCTTTTGGATGTGTAACATTTAAAACTAAGTTTCATTGTTAATATTATTAACTTTAAAATAGTAATGCATAATGTGAAGGTCTATTTCAAATACAAACATTGATAAAATAGTGTTTAAGAAAAGTGAATTGATAAAGGACCAAAAAATGGCATGTGGAAAAAGAAGAAAAAATGTTATATTTATCCAAAAATTCCGATTTTATAACAATTACATATGAACGCCAATTTTCACATAGTTTTAATAGGTTGTCAAAGACATGTTTGACAATTATATTTCAATCGAGTAATAAATTATTAGACATTGGACAATTTCCGTGCGTGCAGGGCCCACACATGGGGTAAGAGACAATAACAATCTTTTGTATGAAACAACTAAAATTCTGTCTTAACATTTCCTGAAACCTCTTATTCTATGTTCAAGTTCAAGGTATGGACTGATATCAGAATTTGGGCGGGAAAAGGAGCTTTCTGCGTCGACAAAAACAAACTGATTTACAAGCATGTGTATTGCAAGATGTGTATTGCAGTACAATAACAACACCAACTCAGAAATAAGAGCAATAAATACAAAAAATCATTTATTGATAACAATACACATCTGTCACTACTAAGCAACATATTTCACATTTAATTTTTTTTAATTTTTAGTTCTGTAACAAAAAAATTTTTTTTTGTTCTTTCTGTAAAACAAAAAGAAAATCTCATAAATTATTAAATTAAATTAAATTAAATTAAATTAAATTAAATTGAATTGAAATGAATTAAATTGAATTGAAATTAATTGAATTGAATTGAATTGAATTGAATTGAATTGAATTGAATTGAATAGAATTGATTTGAATTGAATTGAATTGATTGAATTGAATTGAATTGAATTGAATTGAATTGATTTGAATTGGATTGGATTGGATTGGATTGAATTGCATTGGATTGGATTGGATTGGATTGGATTGGGTTGGATTGGATTGGATTGATTGGATTGGATTGGATTCGATTGGATTGGATTGGATTGGATTGGATTGGATTGGATTGGATTGGATTGGATTGGATTGGATTGGATTGGATTGGATTGGATTGGATTGGATTGGATTGGATTGGATTGGATTGGATTGGATTGGATTGGATTGGATTGGATTGGATTGGATTGGATTGGATTGGATTGGATTGGATTGGATTGGATTGGATTGGATTGGATTGGATTGGATTGGATTGGATTGGATTGGATTGGATTGGATTGGATTGGATTGGATTGGATTGGATTGGATTGGATTGGATTGGATTGGATTGGATTGGATTGGATTGGATTGGATTGGATTGGATTGGATTGGATTGGATTGGATTGATTTGATTTGATTTGATTTGATTTGATTTGATTTGATTTGATTTGATTTGATTTGATTTGATTTGATTTGATTTGATTTTATTTGATTTGAACTGAACTGAACTGACCTGAACTGAACTGAACTGAACTGAACTGAACTGAATTAAATTAAATTAAATTAAGTCAAATTAAGTTAAATTAAATTAAAATGAAATAAATTAAATTAAATTAAATTAAATTAAATTAAATTAAATTAAATTAAATTAAATTAAATTAAAGATAATTAAAACCTTTATCAGATAGCTTTAAAAATTTCTTGTTGCATTGTCATAACGCGTTGAAATTGTTAAAATTTGGAAGAAACGTGTTTTTTACGTTTGTACTGTTACCAAGGCAACGTGCAATAAAATCAATTGGAATAAACAGTCACTTTTTACATTAAACGTAACGTGAAAAGCTGTCACTTTGTATACAAGTGTATTTTATTTCCAGTTTAATTATTATTATGAATCATATTTTCCAAAGTAAATGTACACGCTCGGCATATTGGTATTTTCTGTTTTTAATTAGGAACAGTATTTTTTATTTTCATTGTATCCTGTTATTTATTACTGAAAGACATATTATAAGACGTAAATTTATACCGAAAATATCTTTTTTTATATTAAGAGAAAAAGCATTTGTTTTCATTTATTTAATGATTATTGGAAGTCATATTTCTCCTGGTAAATTCTTAATTTCACTTTTTCACTAAATCTGGCTAGCTTTATAGTTTGCACGCCACTTTTTGTTAAAAGTAAACTAATGTGTTGAATTTTATAACCTATTGCAAATTTGTCTGTAATGTAAAACTGCTGTAAATAAAACCTGTATTTGTTTCCCCAAAACCAGGCGTTTTATTTCTTTTTTAAATAGGAACAGGATTTCGACCTCTGGCTTAACCGTATCTTCACTGCAGCTATTCAGCCTCTATTATCCGGCTGATAGAGCAAAGTGGTGTTCCTACACTCTAAAACAGGAACTGGCGCCCGAAAATACAGTAGTAAGGTAACAATAAGGTAGGACGCCATAGTGACTCTGCATTACACCGAATCCTAAAGTAGTATGTCACATCCTTTAGTGTAAAAATAAATTTAAATGTTAAACGTGTTTTTTTTTTAAAAGGGGAATTTTCCAATCTCTCACAATTTTTTCCAACACTTTGTGGAGTCTCACCATTCACAAGTACTTCAAAATATTATGGTTAAATTTATTTTAAGTTTTACCAAGTGCTGGTAAAAAATTCTGAACGAGGGTAAAATTCTCTTTATTAAAAAAATAAACTGCGTAATTTACTATATAACGAATTTGTAACAGCAGAATACGATTGAAAAATACATTACTCAAGCAAACAAATTTTGTATACCTATTAAGTTTTAAGTTATGCAAAAGCATTAAAATAGCCGCTCAAGCCTAGAGCCGCCCCGGATTTGTTTTGAATACGTTGATATGTAAACATGCCAATTGTTGTAATGTATCGGTCATAATAATTAGTGTATTTCTTATGGGTGTTACTTATAGTTATATTATTAATATTAGTTCGCATCCAAGTGCTCGCTGGTATTTTTTCAAACCCTCAAACTTTGTAGAATGGTGGGGTGCATCACATATAGGACCCAAGTCATAATTTAATCGAACATTTATTTACAACCAGGGGTATCCGACTTGGTTTACGGATCTCGCAACACGAGAGATAAGCGCATTTCCATTAGGGCTGGTATATCCACCTCCTAGTAAAGTTACCGAATAGATAAATTTAAGAATAAAATTGTTAAACTAGTAAAATAATAGTTACTATTTATCTATTTATGCAGAACAGTTATTCCATATGAGAATATACTTCGTTGTGATCAGTTTTTGCAAAAGTAGAGACGTAATAATTAATATAAATCTGTTTGGTAACTCACAGCCACTCCACCAGAAGATGGACATACCGGGCCTTGGCATTATATAAACTTCTTAGTAGACAATGAAAGAGTTAAAATTAGATCACAATGTCAACTTTCAACAATAAAGGGTGTTATTTTAAACCAACTGTGAGGAACACTACAAAATTATAATTTTTCCAAATAAATAAACTTTGTAATTTTTTCGTGCCGCTCTGGAACTCTAAATCCGGAGGCAGCGTCCTGAACCAATCAGAGACTAGGTGTCTAATCATGTGATAACACAACCAATCACAATATTATCATTTTTATAATTAGACATTTGACATTTTATTATGGAGCCATTTTAATGGAGTTGTTATGATTAGTTAAAATACATGTGAAATTTTATATATTGCTGTTAGTTTATGCTAAATAAATGTTTATTACGTCGGTAAGTAAAAATGTTTTTATGGCACTTGTTGATATTTTATGTATGTAACATAAAAGTTCTAAATTCGAAAAAAACCTTAGTTCGTTTGTTAGATTCTAGATCTACTAAATAAGATCCTCGATTAATTTTTGGAAATTCGAAGATTAAGGTACACTTTAGTCCATAGAATTAAATTTCCATATTTAGGCGAATTCTAATTGAAATTGTCTTATATATTTTTTAGATCGTGAGTAAGTTTTTGATGCCAGTGGGTTATTCAAGGTTCTGTAAGTTCAGGATGTCTTTTATCTGTATTTATAGGGTAAGTTGCAATTTGTAATACATATTTGTATGTGAAACTATGTCACATTTTTTTTTTAAACGAGCAAACCATATATCGAAGGCTTTTTGCCAAAGTATCGTAAGGAACATATATCAAATTTTACAGGAAACAATATTTTTGTATATTCATGTTAAAAATCAACTTTTTTTATTTTATTGGTTTTATGTAATTCACAATATTACATAAAGGAAAATTTGCAACCATTTTCGAAAAATCTTATCATTTTATTGGTTTTTTGTTACTTACGTTAGAAAACCGACAATTTTAATTCAATGCAGAAACCGACAAATTAACGTAAGTAACATACATACGATATTTTGGTTGTATTTATATTGCACTTACGATGCTTTGGAAGAAATCTAATTTTTTAAATAATAAATATATATTTTTTCAATAAATAGTATACAGGGTACACAAAATAACCTGTTACAGTGACATTAAAAACAAAATTATAGAAATATGTCACAAAAGGTGACGTTACAAATAAAATTTTATTCTAAACGAACATAAATAAAAAATAAAAATAAATTTTATGGTTCTTCCATTTAGTGTTTTTATGCCTCTTCATCCTCTATTTCAACAACGTCCTCCTCATCCGTCTCAGGTAATACATCCTGGACAGTATTCTTTGACTGCATTTGGAAGTATTCTTTGTGGTACTTCAGAGGTATAACTTTAGCTTTGCATAATTTTTCAAGATCTCTCTTTTTGGGTTCCGATATTGGCAGCTTGTGATTGTATATTTTTGGGGGCTTTAATTCACTTGTTTGCATTTTGCGAGCTGAAATTAATTAATATTAAATAGGTACATATTTAGCCAAAAAGAAACAGAATCACCACATGCAATACAATCCCCTTTATCCATGAAGGCTCTAGAAGAACCTTATGCGGAAAGGAGTTGCATATTGAAAGACAAAGTACACACATCCAATATCCGAGTATACTAGGACTAATTTCTCCTTCCGAAAAAACCCCAGTGTCACGACCGGGAATCGAACCCCGAACTCCTGGGTGAGAGTCAAGCGTGCTTGCCTCTCAGCCAAGCAGTTATAATCAAAAAAATAATTTTAAATAAATTATTTCTTCAGTCAAAGAACATTTACGTTGAAAAAATTAATGTTCTGTCACGTAGTACTGATTGTGTTGTATGTCTTAATAAAACTAAATGTTGACTAAAAGAGCTTTTCTATTTCAAAATCTAAATGTAGCTTCACTGTGAATTATATTGTTATTTTCAACGTAAACGTTCCTCATCGTTATAGAGGAAACTACATACCACTTCTTTTCGCTTCTTTTATTTCTATTTCCTTTGTGTCACTATCACTAAACGTGTATTTAATAGTAAAATATGAATATCCTTTCTTGAATAGAGCTTGCCTCATTTTATCATCAGTTTCTCTCCATTTAATGCGTAAGTCTTTTTCGGAGGCAGCATTTCATCCCCTACTTTTTTTCCAATTTCTAAAGACATTGTAGTTTAATGTTATAACTTCATAAGGTTTTGGGTTCACTCTCGCATTGGTCATTATTGTATTCCACTCTGATGGCGCCCAGATAATTCTACGTTTAATGAATCGCTCAATAGTAGCGTGTATTGAATCCGCCGGCATATACGTGTGACCAGGTAACAAAAATACTATTTTCACAGTTTGAATATGGGTAGAAAATTTTTGAACAAATGTTTGAATTATTCCCAACATAGCGCGATTACGATTCTGACCCGAACAACTGTCACAGTATAAAATAACATGTTTAAATTTTCTCTCATCCACGATTTTTAAGTACTTGAAAATAACAGTGCAGATCTCATTGCACCCACGATTTCCATCCGTTGTCCCCACAAAAAACAATAACCATTTCTTGAACCAGTTTCAAAAATACTTTCATTGTAAAACGAATACTTTCTTGAATAATACAGTAACATATTGTCGCCATGTGGAGTGTTAAGCACTTTCTGCAAATCAAAACTGGCGCATATAACTGCTGGGTCGGTCAAAATCTTCTTTTGATCTCCCAAGAACAGATCCTTTACTTTCTTCTTTATCTTTTAGATGCCTATCAAATATTTCCTTTGAGGTGGTTGTTTCCTGAAAACCAAAATCTTTTCTGCTTTCGCAAATGTTACATTTATCTGTTTTTGGAAGATGAAATCCTGAATTAAAATCATTATTAAATATATCTCTGAAGACCTTATGTGATACACAATCTGTTTTACTATTTGATTCTTGGTGTTTTTGATAAATCCTGTATAGAAAACTAACATTTTTTAATTCTCCAGGTAGTAATTTTCTACTTGTCTGATTTCGACAGTAATGGGAGGGTACGGCCGGAAGTTTTTTGATAAATTCATGAACTGTGTCTTTCCTTTCTAAACTAGTTTTATGTGGTTGATGTTTTCCCCTCTGATCGCGTTTGCAACATTTTTGCACTGCATGATTTACTGCATATCTTATTATCATTTGTGAAATGTCCAAAGTTTTCAATAAGAATTGCTGGCATACTTCTTTGGTTTCATAATTCCAGGTTATAGAATATCTAAAAGATTGTTGTCTTCTACTAGAAGATGCTTCTTGCTTTCTGTGAATAACTGGAATTTTTGTTACACATGATACCAACCAAGTACGTTGTCGTTCATAGTCTCCCAGTCCCCAATAAAATTCATGTATATTATCGCAAGCAATCTCTGTAAATTTTTTTCGAGCAGTTATGTTGACAGTTTTTTTTACATGGGTTTTCTTTGACAGATCTTCCTTTTCCCAAATTATTTTCTAATTTTTTAATCATCTTATTCAATCTTTTTTTTTTCTCAAACCAGTTCCTCCTATTATCACGTTTTCTTTGCCACTGTCACTCTCTATTGTGACATCAGATTCAGCAGCTATATTGCTTGCAGATGAATATGAATAATCGGAATTGAAACGGTTGCCACTGCCAAAAAGTATCTTTTTTTATTTTTTGGATGCCGGACAAAGATGTCTCACAAAAAGTAATATTTTTTTTCTTCCGAAATTTTTGAGTTTTCATCCTCAATATCGATGTCTGAAGAATCATAGTCGACTAATTTTACAGCAGATTTTGTAATGTTTTCCGATAAATCGCTAATATCTGTATATATGTTAATTGTATTATCTTTATGTGAATAAACTAATGCAGGTATTTCGCCGTAATATGAATCTAATTCTGATAGATCACAACTCATTAATGAATCACTAGGCATTAACAGTTCTTCTTCAGAAATAACCACCTCTTGGACTGTGGGGCAATAAAAAATTATAATTTGGGACAACGTTAGACAATATTTCGTCATTATACATTGAACCCTCAGCATAATTTAAATGATTTTCATTAACAGACGAAAAGTTATTACTGTCTTCTACAATAATAAATGGCATAGTATCAAAATCATTTTGCGTATACGAAGTATTTGGGGATTTTTTTGCTAAAGCTGCCTCTAAAATTCTTTGCGTTCGATTTTTCATCTCCATTATAACCTGTAGAACATTAAATCGAAATAATCTAAACATTTATTTACTTATAGGTCAAAAGAGTAAACAATATTTTATTGAAAAATAGTGTTTATAAATTTACCATGAAAATATTCATTTGAAATGAAACAGTGTTTATTGCATCACTGCAATTGTGGTTATGTGAAAAAAATCATTAAAAATGAAATATATAGTTTGCTCCACAAAAACATTATTTGTGTACAATATATATATATATATATATATATATATATATATATATATATATATATATATATATATATATATATATATACATATATATATATATATATATATATATATATATATTACAAATGATTATTCAATTAAGAAATCAACCGTATTTAAAATTTATATGCTTAAAATTTACAATAAACTAAAAGGGTACTTACAATTTGTACTGCTTTTCACCTCTATCACACAACAACTGTTACTAGATGAATATCGTAAGTAGCTAAATGTTATCGTAAGTGACACGTGTTGAAGTTACTTACGATAAATTGGAATTAAAAAGAATAATAAAGTGACGTTACTTACAATAATTTGGTAGGATTCTTTTTTAAACTGAGACACTTACGATAAAATAAACATGTTTTTTTTGAGATTAACGCGATAATTTGGCTTACAATACTTTGACGGTATATCTGGAAAACTTTGTTACTTAAGATAGTATAGAAATCTCGTTTTACTAAAAAAATGTCACTTACGATACTTTGGCAAATAGCCATCGATGTTTGGATGTGCTAAAAATACAGTATTGTATTTAGTTTAATTTACGTTAGATAGAATAATGTATAGTAGGTAATTTTAATATTGTTCGTAAAATTCAATCGTAGTTCCAGTGTTGTTAATATGTTTAAATGCATATTTTATACAAACTCGGTGAGTAGTAAATGAACTCGGCTACAACAATTTCATAATAGGATGTTTTTTATTTTTTGACGATTAAATTGAGTAAATATTGTCAATTAATTTATCGATTAAAATGGTAATGTGGTCGAAAGTGTGTTTATTATGTTATCTCTGTGATTAGTTGCAGTTACGTTCACTAATAAGTATATCTATAATGTGAAACTAGTTGAACCACTATTATAATTACAAAATTATGTTTGAGCTGTTTATTATTGTTATTCCAATTTTTGCATTATTATATAGGCCAATTAACAGAGATTTGTGTATATTTTATTCCTGATTTGACCAAGACATGTACTAATTATGTACTGATTTGCTGTAACGTAGTAATTTTGTAGCAATCTGTTTTCAAATAAAAAATATTTTTTTTGCCATCTTTATAACAACTAGGTATAATAAAAATGCCCTTCCAATAAAAATTAGTATTATTCGAGTATAGTCTATCAAGGCTATACGAGGAATATATGCTATCATTTCCCCTAAGGATCCTGTCGTTGCAAGCATGGAATAACGCTTTCACGTTATGTCCTGCTAAACAGTGTACGAGTTTCCGTGTTTGTGAGGATCATTTCATGGTTTCTGATTAACCCACTCGCCTGAGTCGCGCTATTCCTTATTCTGTTAAACCTCAAGAAAAGTAGTATTAGCAACTAACATAGTTACCCCTGGAAATTCTTACGCTGAAAATAATTCTGTTGTATTTCAGCCATGTGTATTATTTCCAGTTAATTATCATTCAACTGCATTATCTGAAAATGGAGTATTTGGACTTTACCGAGTTATATTTAAAGAATATCTACATATTTAATGTTGTGGTACTTGCCTTTAAACAAAATAATATTCTTTTGGTAACTACCAAAAGAATATTATTTTACAATACATATAATATTATTTTACAATATGTTAATAGTTAAAGTGAATCAAATCAACTGATTTGATTCACTTTAACTATTAACATATTGTAATTCAAACAATTTCTTAGAATATTTGTTATCAAGCTGTAACAGTGTTAATTACGATCCAATTTTTTAAAAAATGTGATTTGGCAATAAATATTAAATAAAATTTTATTTATTTTCTCCTGTCGACTCGTATTCTGGAATCATGTAATATAATATTAAAAAAGATGAAAACGCATTTCTTTAAATATATTTTGCCATTCAAATTTAAGGACCGATTTTCCATTGTTAAATTTATTTGGTAGATAAATTTCATAGAAACTAATTAATATATTAATAATTGTTTGCACGAAATTTATATCAAATAAATATGACCTGAAATGGAAAACCGGCCCTTGTAAATATGTATTTTACTATGTACATATTTCATTTAGTTCCACCTCCGCATGCCACCGAATAAGGCGCTAAACGTCACAGCTGCTTCCTTCCTCCACTATTGATTTACCTTTCTTTTTTTATCTGTTCTGTGTTTATAACACCGCGTAACATACAACATACAACAAGGTCTATCGAAAATTTGGAAATTAAAGAATGCAAAAACAGGTATAGTGACAAAAAGTTGTTTTATGCATTAGCGTATCACGGTCAGAATGTGACTACAATCTTAGTTTAAGTTTAGTATTATAATCCACAAACAACGAAACACGCGTCGAGTGTAGTGTTATACTGATCAGGCGTTTGTGAAAACTATTTCAGTGTGATTTTATACTATCATTAACTTTGCGTTAATATTTATTACTCATTTATTAATGTTACGCTCTATCAGTGGCGGCAGGGAGGCTGAGCCTCCTCTACAATTTTGGGAGAAGCAGAATATCTCCAAACTAATATTTTTCACAAGCAGAAATTTCTATATCTCGATTCTCAATATTGTTTATAATTCATTAATTAATTTTCAGTGAAAAAAAAATTGCATTTCCTGTCCACAAACATGTAACATTGTAGTCCGGATAGTCCACTCCACTTATGCATATTTTCCTGTCAATCACCGCGCTTTCGCGCTTGCACGAATGAAGTGAGGCTAGCGGCCAGCCAATCCTCATTTCAATACATTGTTCGTGATCTTGAATTATTGGCGCGTATTTCAAAAAAAATTCTGGATCTTTTAGTTAGGGCAGCTAGCCTCTAGCACCTCATCTCTTTCTAGCGCATGTACACTTCAGTTGAGCAGGACACTGGCAATTTGTGGTTTCGTGGGAGAACATAAACATAGGTAAAATATTTAACAGGTGGTTGAAAAATTCACCCTAGGTGAGAATATTCCCAACGACATGTCTTGTCCAGACGTGGTGGATTATTTGTTGTTAAATGAATTTAGTTCTCTTAGTTATGATCAAAAGATAAGAATTAAAAAAATAGTCAGACCTACACCGTCTATACCGTCATCAGTTTTCACAAGTGGTAAACAAAACGAAGGGTTTAGTGATCAGTGGCTGCTGGTGGATTTAGGTTGTACCATATCTTAGTATTGGAGCATGGAACCCAAACAGTATTTGAAGGCACGACTATCAGTACTAATTGAAGAAGTTTTTGCAGAAAAAAATTGAAAAAAAATTGAGAAAAAAAAGTTAGAAAAATGCGCAGCTTCCCCAGATGCCTTCTAGATCATTAGTAAAATCTTTGCAAACTTTTTTTTCATAATCAGAGGGAAAATTTATCACCCCCGTTTTATTTGGTTTTTGAAAATTTTGATTTTTTGTAAAGTTATGACATTTTGGAATTTACACGATGAAGAACTTAAATTTCAGTGTCATAACTTTACAAAAAATCAAAATTTTCGAAAACCAAAAAAGAGGAGTGATAAATTTTCCTTCTGATTACGAAAAAAAATAGTTTCCAAAGATTTTACTAATAGTCTAGAAGAAATCTGGGGAGGCTGGGCATTTTTTGTACCTTCTTTTTCTCAAATTTTTCAATTTTTTTTTTACAAAACTTCTTCAATCAGTACTGATAGTGGTGCCTTAAAATATTGCTTGGGTTCCATGCTCCAATACTGAGATATTTTATAACTTAAATCCACCAGCCGCCACTGTTAGTGATAGCAATTATCAAAAAAATCGAGTGATTAACGGCATCAACAGTTAGAAACAAATTATATCGTTAGAAATATTTGTTATTTACTAATGATCAATCCTCAATTTGGGGCAGGGCCGGGTTTAATAATTTGCAAAATTCTCGCGAGATTTAGGAAGGCATGAAAAATCTCAGGAGTATATTTCACCTTGCATTAAATTCGAAATATTGGGTAAACAAAATATTGTAAATTTCTTGGATTCTGCGCATAAAAGAGAATAGAAAATTGTAATGAAAAAGTCCGTGAAAATAGGGAAATATTAAAGAGATTAATTGATGCCGTTATGTATTTATCTTCTCAAGAAAATTCTTTTCGAGGACATGACGAAAAACGCGATTAGTACAATAAAGGAAATTTCAAGGAGCTAATAGATTTTTTAAAAACGTATGATCCAAAATTAGAAAACGTTTTGAATAACTCCACTGTTTTTTCCGGGACGTTTAAATTAATTCAAAATGACCTAATTGAGAGTGTTAGTTTCATTCAAGGCAAAACTTATAAAGAACTACATAATTTTCTCTTGGCAAATTGATGAAACGACAGGCATTACTTGTAAATCTCAACTTTCCGTAATTTTTAGATATGTAATGCAATGTGAAGCTGTTGAAAGGTTTCTTGGTTTTTTTGATGTGAGTAGTGGAACAAACGCGGACAGTTTATTTAAATTATTATTAATCGACGAATTTGGTAAATTTGATTTGAAAAATAAATTAGTTGCACAAACCTATGACGGCGCTGCGGTTATGTCAGGACATCTTAATGGACTCCAAACTAAAATAAAAGATATTGCTCCTCAAGCTTACTTCACTCACTGTTACGCACACAAATTAAATTTGGTTTTGAGTAAAGCCTGTAAAGGAATTAAAGTAGTTAGAATATATTTTTTAAATATTACTGGTTTTTCGTCATTGTTTTCAAAATCTAGTAATAAATCTGATATTTTAAATAGAATTATGAAACATAGAATTCCGAGTAATGCTTCCACTCGTTGGAATTTTTCATCTAGAGTTGTTTTTACTGTTGACACATACAGGAAAAAATTTATTGACGTTTTTAATTTTATTTCGGAAAGTGAAGCCTTTTTAAATAACGATCAGACTTTAAGAGCAGCTTACGGATTAAAATCGTTATTGCTGGATCAAAACTTCATATTTTTTCTAAAGGTTTTTAAAATGATTTTTGAACAAACTGATGTTGTTTTCCAAATTTTACAGAGTAAATTAACTGATATAACATATTCTAAAAATAGATTTAATTCATTTATATCTAAATTAAAAGAATTTTACAATAACGAAATACATTTCAATACTTAATGTTTTTTTAGAAAATACTGAAGAATTAGATGATGAGCCACAGCTAAAGAAAAAAAGAAAAAGAACATATAACAGGATAGACATATATTACAAACAAATTTTTACAGAAATTTTGGACACCATTATAGTTCAAATTGAAATTAGATTTTCCGATTTAAATACTTTGCAATGTTTCGATTTAGTAAATCCTAATAATTTTATAATGTTTTCTAAATTATTTCCTAACAGTCTAATAGACAAATTAATGGACCAGTATCCCTCTTTTAACCGTACTTCGTTAAGAAATGAACTATGTGTGTTGTATTCTGACCAGCAACTTTTAGCAAATTCAAAATCGCCTCAAGAAATGCTTGCTTTTATATATAATAATAATTTAAAAAGCTGTCTCTTCGAACTGTACAAACTTTTATCTTTAGTGTCAACAATTCCGGTAACCTCAGCTTCTGTGGAACGATCGTTTTCAGCACTCAAATGCATAAAAACATTTACTAGAAACACAATAGCTCAAGACCGCCTGTCAAATATGTCGCTTATTTCAATAGAAAAACGTTTTTTTGTCAGAGTTGAAGAAAAATGATTTATTTTCATTTTATGAAGAAGTAGTCAACCATTTTGCTAGTTCTGAAAATCGCAGATTACCACTGATTTATAAAAATATTTAGACTTAATTAATATAGTTAGTTATTATTTTAGAAGAGATATTTATTTACGTTATTTATTTTTTAGAAAATATTTTGTATGTAACTTCTTTTTCAAAACTATTTTAATTTTTATTAAAAGTAATAATTTTATGCTCTGGCAGTGATAATGACTACAATTTTTTGTTTGTAGAAAAACACTTTTATTTATCCATTTTTTCCCAAAACTATTTGGACTTTTAGTAGAAGTTATAATTCAATTATAAGTGGGATAGTAGGGCTACTCTGGCGATCAACCCATGACAAAAAAATTTAATGCGCCGTTGTACTGCCTCAAGGGTGGTGGGGAAATGTGCAAATTGTAATCATATTGAAATTTAGTTGCCTTTTAAATTTCAAGCCTCCTCTGTGGACAATATCACGAGCCGCCACTGCGCTCTATACTTCTATAAATATATCGTTTTAAATTGTGCCATTAATAATAATCAGTCTATTAATTTTTCTCTCTAAAAATCTCCATAATATAAAATTCTACTGTTACAAATTATCACTTTTGTTTCCAGCTGACCTTCTGCAGATTATTATTACAAGTGTAATAATTTTCTTTTATTACTAGAGACCCCTACATTTTCGCACAGCATAAAGTAGGTGGATTAAAAATATGCCTGTCGAGGCTTAGGAAATCTAAGAGATCAAGCCTCGTTATAATTCCAATTCACATTTGTCTTATGTACCTAGGTTTTTACCCCTATAAATAACTTTTTTTATTTCATTTTTAATGGTGCTTTAATTTTTTTTACTGAATTTACTACAATAATAATTATTCTCTCTCATAAAAACATTTATGCTATAAGAATTCAATGGACTCTAATGAAAAATTGCTTTACTAACATTTGTACGTGCCTTTTTTTGTAACAGATGAGGGCGTTTCCCATTTTTATAATAACATTAAAACATCTCAAATCCTCATTTTCCAAATTATTGTATGTATTATGTTAACTTAAAGTGCAGTTATATAGATCTTAAGGCGGCATTTTCATCACTGGCCAACATAAATCTGTAAATCGTTTGGGTGAGACATATCAGTAAAGTTAACGGCAGTAGTAGTTTTTACCTTGAGAAACGTATTTATGAATGAGCAAATCCGTACACTATTCAGTGTAGCCGCAGTCAGTTTGTATTGTAAAATCAGTGTTTACTTCACTGTTTACTAGTGAGCCGCATTCCCAACATCCAAAAATTGTGGTAGGGTATTAAACGGCGGTCATTCGCTAGTTCTGATTGGCAGACAGGTCGTAAAGCGACCCGCTTACGAGCTGCCGCGATCTAACTTGTTCCACCAGAGGCGTCGCATATAGGAAGCAGATGAATAAATACGATAAATACAATACAATATAAAATCATATCAAAGTAAGCATTGATTAAAATAACTATTAAGTATCTCAAGAAAATATGTAAAATAACTAAAAAATTGCTATAAATTGAAAAAAAAAACTACAATAAATAAAACGCAACCAAAACACTGTTATTTTTTAAAACAGTTAAGAATATAAAAAAAATATTTATAACAATAATTACTACCTACACAAAACAGAACAATAACTGAATATTAAAAAAATCTATATTACAACAAAGAATGAAAACAGGAAACAAAAAATAAATAGTGAAGCTCATAAAAAAATATAATATCACAACAAAAAATATACATATACAGTGGGTCCCCCGATTGAGTTCGCAATAGGTGAAATTGACCACAAGTTTTAGATTTTTTTGCAATTTAAGGGTGCATCAATGGTTATCTGAAAAGAATTTTTTTGGTGTATTTTGTTTTATTTTTAACCACGTAGGCCGTGATAGCTAAGCAGAAAGTACTTTCTTGTTAGGTCAAGTACATTTTCTGTAAAAACAACAGTAAGGAAAGATATTCAGATTAATAAATTATACTCATATGCAACATTTTAAGAAGATCCGCCTACTTTAATGATTTTGACCTTTTTCTACTATGTCTGCATTTTACGTTAAAATATTTTACTTAAATAACTAAATAAGTTTTTTTTTCGAATCGACATACTTAGTGATGGAAAATGACGATTATAATACAGCAATAAAACATAATAAAATATTATTATTAAAGCTGAAAATTTGTGTGGCGGTTCAGTGAAGCGAGCCCCCGCGACATGATTTTTTAATGTAATTAATTATTTTCGAACACCTATAATATACTCGATTAGACGCCGCCCATGGCCTGGAATTCTTTCAAAGTTAAAACTACTACTGCCGGTATCTCTACAAATCAGAAGTACGAGGCAACACTGTAAATGTCGGGATGATATTCTTGGTTGATAAGCTGACAAATATGC